>JAHLJT010009355.1:10321938-10387576 GCA_031308135.1 Acheta domesticus | reverse complement strand
TTAGCTAGGCCGAATTCAGTCCCTGTCTGGAGGAGAATTCTAGCGGCCGCTCTGATCCCGGTAGTTTCCGTGTTTTTTCCGATCAACCACTAGGTGAATGCGGGGGCAGTACCCGAACAAACGGGCACGGACCGCGCGCGATCATTCCTTCCTCATCCTTGTCCTCTCCTCTCCTCTACACACACACACACACACACACCACACACACACTAACATGCACTAAAACTACTACACATGCCGGGAGACGGTCGAGAGCTTACAGCTTGTGCCGGCTGGGGCGGTGCCCGCTGGTGGGAGATACCTGGTTGAGGGGAAAACCCCCGCTAGTCGACGGTAGGTCGGCGCCAGATCTCGCCATCCAGCGGGGAAAAGATTCATCGCCACTTCTCGAGAAAACACTCACTACACTTACGGGACTAGTGACCTACGTAGTTGACGCGCCTGGAAACACGAATCAATCAATCAATCAAAGCGACAGACGGCCACTTGCCTCCAGGTGTTCTGTCTCCCACCCGACCAAAAGGGGCGGCGTGGTTGGCGTGGTGCGGGCGGAAGGGGGGGGCGAGAGACGGGCGGCTGCGGGCGATCGGCCCGCAGCGACCGCAACATCGAACAGGTCCCGCTCCCACCGCCCGCCAGGCGCTGTTCGGCCGCTGCAACCGTTTACCCTCGGCGGATTGATTGTGCCGTTACGGGGGCACGCCGCCACAAGTGCTTCAAAACGAACGGGCTGGGGCGAGAATTTGCGGGGAGCGGCTGCGCAGGAGGAAGGCAAGGTATGTAGTTGAAAAGCTGGCAGAAAGAGAGGAGAGGAAAGTATTCGAAGAATTTAGTTCACTATGAAATGAATAAAAGGAGAATGGGATTACGGAAGAAGTGGCAATATTTAGATGGTGATGGAACAACGAACAGACAAGGAAAGTAGTTGAGAAGAAAGGTTGTTTCCGCAATCTAGAGCCGGCAGCCAATGAAAAGTGGAAAGAGCAAAATTGAAAAAAAAATTAATGGAGACACTGTTAAACAAAAGACAAAAGTAGATCAGGAAATATATGCTGCAGATATAGGACGAGGGAATCTAACTGAACGCTAATTCTTCAAAATGAGGGTATTGAATCAAAAATTATTTTCCAAAGGTTTAAAAAAAGTATAAAGGAGAGCGAAGACACTGAGAAGGAAGCGATGTGGAAGCGGTATATCGAGGATTAAGGACTCAACAATCGCCCTTAAGGGAGGCGAAGGCGAAGGGCAAAGGCGCAGGGCGGAGCGCTGCGTTGGCGAACGATCGAGGGCGTGCGAGAGGCTGAGCTCCCCATCCCTCAGGTCGGAAGCGGCGGCGGGTATCGCCTTCTCCTCGCGCCCACACAATTTCCTTCCTCGCTGCCCAGCGCGCCGTCACCTCACCTTCCGCTCGATATCCAATCAGGGCGCCGCCCTGCCCCGCCCACACCGCCCACGCACGCTCCTCTCATCCCCGCCCCTCACTGCCTCCATCCCCGGCAAGCGCCCGTCTCCGCCACTGCGTTCGCCACCACCCCCGCACCCCGTTGCCATGTTTCCCTTTTCCCACCATCGTCCCTCCCCGCTCCCCGCTTCCGCCCCATCCCGACACCGTCTATTCTCCACCACCGTCGTTTCTCCACCACCATCGCTTCACCATAGCCGCTCCCTTCCACCGCCGTCCCCGCCGCCACCACCACCGCTCCCCGCCACTACCGCTCCCCGCCACCACCGCTCCCCGCCACTGCCGCTCCCGCCACTGCCGCTCCCCGCCACTGCCACTCCCCGCCACTTCAGCTATCTTTACTGCTGCCGCCCCCCTCCACCTCCCCCACCCCGCCGCAGCTCCCTGCCACGACGGCTCTCCAAAGTCGTTGGCATCCGCGGCCGAGTCACGTGAATGATCTTGGCTGTCCACGACATTTAGACCATGTTTAGATGATCCTCGCAGACCAGCGCTAAGGAAGACCACGATAAGATAGTCGGAACGTCGGCAACGCAGCCTTCGACGCGGCGTCACCGGACAGCCAAGATCATCCACGACGGCTCTCCGTCTGCGCCGATCCCCGCCTCCGCCATTCGTCTCCACCTCACCTCAGCAATTCCCCACCTACGGGTTTGCAGGCCACCACACCTCGCCAGCATCCAACTCCTCCACTCCAACTCCCGCTCCCACAACCCTCCCCGTCTCATCTCTCGTCTGCTCCCACGCCCATTCTCGCTTCGAGCCCGTCCCCACACCCGCAGCCGCCTTCGATCTTTTCGACGTCCGCTACGAGAACAATCCGAACGTTCTTAATAACACAATCGCGCTCGGGGAATTGGGGCAGACCTCCTGCTCCGTTCGGTCACTTCCATAAAATCGATATCTTTGTTATCGATGCTTGGGAACATCTCGGAATCGACTCCCCTTCGCCCTTCCTTTGAGCACGTGTAACGTTTCGTACATTCCTAATGTTTATTTACATTTCACATTGTTATTTCCTAAACAAGTAACATGAGATGTACCTCGCTTCTTATGGGAATTGGGTTAGCAACCGATTTATTGATGGATTTTGAGAATATAGAGAGAGAGAGAATTGAACGTAAGCTTGTTCCTCTAAAGAAATTTGTAAATTCTAATATTATACAAAGTGACAAGGTACAATATGTTAAGATGTTGAAGTGTATTGTACAAGAGAATTAAATAAAAGGTAAAAAATGAGAATTCAAGTGATACTACTTAAAAAAATAAGTAGTAGCAGTAGATGTAACAGCAGATGCAACAAAAGAAAATTTTTGGCAGAGTGCAACGTTACAGAAATAGGGAGGTATCGTGCAACGTTACACCACGTTGTGCAGATCTTCACTAAAAATTAGAACCTAATTGAAAACTGGTGACTATTTTGAATGTGAAATGAAATGAGAAATATAACAGATATACAGTCATTATATATTAATACTATAAGGTTAACTACAAAACACATGATCTTTTATCACATTTTCACTTCTAAATATCATCTCTATCAATTTCTGTACATTTTTTTAAATAAATAACGTTTAGAACTTTTTATTTCTCTCTGACTCCGGCAATTTCCATGCTGATACACACTCTCACACTCTGCTCTTTCCCATTAGGTCACCTGTTGGGATACAACGACTAATAAACTGAGATGCTGCTCAGGTGCGAACTTCTGCTCGGCGCCGGCCGCGCATCCCTCCGCGGCAGAAGGTGCACAGCGCACTGTTTACCCTGCGCTCGGCGACACGGACGCGCCGCGCGTGTGAAACCTGGCGGCGAGCAAAAATTAAAGTGGAGGAGAGCAACGGGGCTATTTCTGCGGCCCGCTGGTCGCCAGCGGAGGAAAAACGTGAATCGGGTGTTCCAGCAAGTCACTGGCGGCTCCTACAGGCTATTTATCTGGTGAGATATTTTTTTAAATCATAAAACAAATTCGCGTAAATTAGAATCAGGTGATTTCACCAGAGCAATAATTTGTGTGTGTATATAAATATATAATATATATATATATATATATTTATATACACACAACATTTCTAATACGAATAATCACCTGATTCTAATTTACAGGAATTTTTTTTATGATTTAAAAAAATATCTCAACCAGGTAGCCTGTAGGAGCCGCCAGTGACTATATGTGTGTGTGTGGTGTGTGTGTGTGTGTGGTGTGTGTGTGTGAGTGTGAGTGTGAGTGTGAGTGTGAGTGTGTGTATTAAATTTCGAAAAGCTGTATTCCCAATGTGCCTTGCCACTATTATTTTACAAATTATTTGGTGTTTATTGTTGGTTTGGTTGTTGGTTACAATATTGTTTGGTTGTTACCACACAGCTTTCGACGCAGCCTTCGACGGGCAACGCAGCGGCGTCACCCGGACAGCCAAGATCATTCACATGACTCCGGCCGCGGGAGCTTACAACTTCATTTAACTCACCTCTACGGGAAGGAAATTTATCAATCCACCAACAACTTTGGCAGCCCAACCCTGAGGAAGACCACAATAAGATGGTCGAAAAACGTCGGCAACACAGCCTTCGACGCGGCGTCACCCGGACAGCCAAGATCATTCACATGACTCCGGCCGCGGAAGCCTACGACTTCATTTAAATAAGTATCTGTACTTTCATTCTAATCATCCGTAGGTAGATTGTAAAGTTTCATGCTCTTATCAGCCTTAATACAGAGTTTTATTTGCTTGTGGTAAATTTCAGTGTTCTCACCTAATGTTTCGCTTGGAGATGGGAATGGAGTATAAATGTAACGTTGAGAGAAAAGACCAAACAACACGATTTCAAAGGATAGCTTCAGAAATAGCACATGACAGGTTGTGCTCTATACTTCAGCGGCACTTAAAGTATTCATTAACTCGTGATCAACAATTTGGAGGTAATCGCTGAAAGCAACAAAAGTTCTGTTTGCAAGTAATTCAGGACACAGAACAGCACCAGCAAAAAAAACAGACCAGACATTGTTTTAGTAAGATACTAGATGTGCTACAACATAACTCTCTGGCATTATTTGTAAATTTTGTCATTTGCAAAGATTTAGGATTTTTAAGCGTCATTGCTGGATCAGAGGAAAAAGTGTAAAGAAAAACTTGGGGCCGTTTTTGAGGGGGAAAATTTATTTGTCTTCACTCCAAGCAAATATTACTCGAAAAATACTCTTTTCAAACAACTGTACATTACCTTATTTAATGTTCTAACATTTTGAACAGATTTCACTAAGATAAAATTATATAATCAATATAGTACGTTTTAATATTTAATTTTGTAAAATTCCCAAATACAGATAGATTAACCGAAAATGTAATATGCCTCCTTTGGCAGTATTACCATATCGAAAATCACTATAACACTAAAATACATTTTTAAAACGATGATGTAATGATGAGTATTAATAAACGAATGTGATATTACGATACGAGCGAGCAACGAGCGAGCTAGTTAAACTTTATATTGAATCGTTTTTGGGGCAAAATGGCAAGCTGGATTCAGTCAAGGCCACCTAGCGAACAGCTTCCTACCCCGTACAAGTAGCT
This sequence comes from Acheta domesticus, assembly GCA_031308135.1. NCBI lineage: Eukaryota > Metazoa > Arthropoda > Insecta > Orthoptera > Gryllidae > Acheta > Acheta domesticus. Next base: position 10,382,539 of record JAHLJT010009355.1, on the reverse strand, counting down.
TTGTTTTACCAGTCCTGGGAGGTAGTACAGAAGTTGCGGCAATAATTCCGACGTCACCATTTTGCTTTGTCTCATTTCTGAAGGTGTCAAGTCCACCTTTGATTCACTAGACATTTTAAACTAAAGAACTGGCTGCTTTTTAAGAATAACCACACGGCAGCAACATATAACCCAAAATGACTTGCGTTCAGATCTTAACCTTAGTCAAATGTTCTCTCCAATAACTACCACTGCGCTAGTCAAGATCAAAGTGAAATTACGATTAAATTTATTTAAATAATATTTCACGTTAAATTACTAATAATAAAATAAATTCAATCTGAGAAGCATAACATAACATTAAATACAATTTTAATGTACACAATCGACCGAAACATTTACCAGAACGATTCTCAATGATTAATTAAATGTCAATACTAGGTTTGTAAGCTTCTCTGTGATTGGTCATGAACCTGTATTCATAATGAAAACCGTTTCGTAATGAGTATCATTATGCAACGGATTGCAGCCATCACATGACAGAATTATACAACGGGAGTAGAAAAATGAGTATTACATCAGAGACAATCGCAACAGACGTTCTGGTTGCCGCTGTGTTTCAAGCAGAGGGGCGTGGGCGGGGCTGCTGGAAAGGGCGCCGTCTGAATGGACGGTGGCAGCTGGTGGAGGCGCGGGGGGCGGGGGGGGGGCGGGGGGGCGGGGTGACAGCGGTCGAGAGGCGCTTCGCGGAAATAACCTAAAAAATTGGATTTCCATCCGCGGAATTTCCGCCTCTCACAGGCCCCAATACGGCGGCCCGTTATAGTACTTTCACAGCGCGTTCGCCCGGCGGCGTGCGCGGCGGGCAGCGCAAGCCAGGGGCGTGGTGAGTGGGGCCGAGTGAGTTCAGCGAGACGAGAAACGGCGGATAGCGAGAAATTAGGGAAAACTATCAGTATTTGTGGAGCCTTCGACGCGGGAAGCGTCGCATAGCGGGGAAGCGAGGTACTACAGAAGCAATAGGTGGGATGCAAGACCCCTTGGGTGAGCAGGACGGTAGACATGAATATATCCATGGGGAGAAAGAGAGAGAGTGTGTGTAATTAGCTGATAGATGCAATCATTTGGTGGACTGAAAGTGGCTGCAATGTTCGGTAGGGCGAGTGATGCACAAAAGAAACAAGGCAAATGAAAAGTCAGAAACGAAGTAAGAGGGAACTACAGTGGGATACGTGTATGTGAAATGAGAAGGACTGTGGAGAGCGTAGTTGATGAAGTTGCGCTAGTGGGCAAATGACAGAAAGCAAATTATATACTAGTACGTAAGGAGGGTCTTTCATGGACAACGCGTCCCAGTAGAGTTGGTGAGGCTGGCGAGGTAGTGTCGGCAATGCGGAACTGGCTAAAAGAAATTACAGGCAGGAAAATGAATCCTTGCGATTAGGAAAATAAATGAAATTGGGTAATCATAACATAAGACAATAGAAGAAGTGATGAAAGTGATGAAAGTGTAGGGTTGGGCGACACGAGGTAGTAGGTTGATAGAGTTCAGTGGTGTGCGAAGTGAGGTACCGGAGGCGAACAAAGAGGACGAGAATACAGGAACAACAAATGAGTAGGTGGGCGGAAGCAGTTGAGAAGGCGGGCGACGAGTAGGCGGTCGGACGAGTAGGCGGTCGGACGAGTAGTCGGTCGGACGAGTAGTCGGTCGGACGAGTAGTCGGTCGGACGAGTAGTCGGTCGGACGAGTAGTCGGTCGGACGAGTAGGCGGTCGAACGAGTAGGCGGTCGAACGAGTAGGCGGTCGGACGAGTAGTCGGTCGGACGAGTAGTCGGTCGGACGAGTAGTCGGTCGGACGAGTAGGCGGTCGAACGAGTAGGCGGTCGAACGAGTAGGCGGTCGGACGAGTAGGCGGTCGGACGAGTAGGCGGTCGGACGAGTAGGCGGTCGGACGAGTAGACGGTCGGACGAGTAGCCGGTAGGACGAGTAGGAGGTCGGACGAGTAGGAGGTCGGATGAGTAGAAAATCGAAGGAGCAGGCAGTCGAACAAGTTGGCGGAACACGAATAGGCGGGCAGTCGAGTAGGACGGCGGACGAGTAGGTGTTCTGTTGAGAAGGTTGGAGAACGAGGTGGACAGTATAGTAGGCGGACAAGCGGGTTGGGTGAGGGCGGGCGGGCGGGCGGGTGGGGGCGGCGAGTGGCGCGGGTGGACAGCGCGCGAGGGCGAGGGCGAGGGCGAGCGCGCTGGGGGCGAGGCGCTGCCAGGCGCCGCGCGCGGCGCCAGCTGTCGCCCCAAGCCAGCGGCCGGCGCTGCGCGGCGCAGTGCTGCGTCGCGGCGCGGACGACAGCCAGCGCGGGGTGCGCCCCTGGGCCTCTCTCTGCCGCCAGAGTGGTTCAGAACCGAACGCTTTCAAACGCGGGTGGACGTGCGAAGCTTTCTGAGAAGGTCTCGCGAATCTCGGAATAATGCTTTTTTTTTGGTTTTGCTTTTTGTGAGAATTGATCATATGTAGAGACAGGACCTTTTCGTGTTAATTTGTATCATTTTCGCATGAAAAATTGTTTTTCGTGTTAATCGCGAAAAAAGATAATTGATTTCGTATAAATTTCGCTGTATATTTTTTCGACGGTAGGTCATAACAAAAACCTAATATTTAAATTTTAATTATATTTTAGATTGAAAATATAGAGAGCATATAAATAAAGAATAAATTAATGATAGGAAGCGTTTGTTACTCTTTTATTTGAGTTTTCCCTACGCAACGATTTACGTTCGTAAGGAAGACGTGACTTTTACCAGATTAATGAATTTCGTGGGAAATTTGCATTTATGGTGAAAATAGGCCAATTTCGCTTTAACTTTCTTGCGAAAATTCGCGAAAAAAAAAATTACACTGAATTCAGAGCCTTAACAACTCAATTCATCAAGAAATTTAGTTTAGAAAAAAAACGTGCTTTTAATCAAGTGTCTCGGAATAGAAAAATCCCAAACTTCAAGGACATGGAAAGGAGCCAAATACGATCACTTTTTTTTTCAATGAATATATACTTTGAAATTACATATAACTGAGTTCTATGCATTTTATACTAGCGATGTTTGCCCCTGAAGAGCTGGTCAAGCCGCTCAGGTTCTGACGCAGTCAAGGACATTCCATATACCCGCCGAACATCAATGCACACGGCTTTGCCAAAAATCACTGGACGAATATCGCAATGCACACAATGACAATTTCCGCGGTATTCAATTTCCCAATGTGTGTTCTTTGCCAAAATGTGACATTTTTGCCCCTATTCATGCCCTAGGCGTTTGCAACATTTACTCTGAGACATTTTGTATTTAAGCGCGTAGAATAACGCATATATAAGAAATAATTGAAACAATAATCATGTGAATGCTTGAAAGTTGATTCAAATGTTTGTATAAATGTTTAAAAAAATCCATGCCGAAATGCATGTCACTGAAATATTTATGGCACATTTTTTTTTCAAGTAAAATTAATTTTGTAATATGCAGTAAGATTATATAATTATGTCAAGTACATCTCGAGTAAGATTAATTAAGTAACATGTACAATCGGAAATAAAAAAGTTAAGACATTAATTTCGGCTACAAATGTTACTGCACTAAATTGCGGAATTATATGAGTAAAGTTATATTGGATTCCTGTAATAATGGCAAGAAGAGTAGTGAAACAGCAGTATGTGGTATCAAAATTTGAGACAGAACATTTTGCATATGGTAAAGAACATCTTCTCTGCATTTAATTGAAATGCACTACCTGGAAGGGGATTCTGTGACCCGTGTGTTGTAATCGGCCCATCTCGGTAATTTCACGCGGATGGCAAGCAGAGCCTTGTACGACAAACCATAGACCTTGCGCTTTCTAGTTTCCCCACCTAACCCCCCTTTTCAATCCTTTTGGGTGGATATAACCCGACTCATTCCCCATGACACTCGGAATGTATTGCTAATACACAAATGTCAGCGCAAAGCTTCAATTGAGCTGTGTGGTTACACGATTTCGGAAATGTTAAAAATATACACATAAATTTTCTTAAATGTTGGCCTCATTTGACTCCTTAATCACTTAGACAAAATTAAATTTTACCTATTTCTTTCCCTTGAAGAGTACAGGCGTTGCTTCTTCCACACTTATAAGACAGTATGAAGACCATCTAAACAAAAATATAAAACTAGTCCTCCAAAATAATGAAAAACAACAGAAATAATACATTATTTAAAATAATTTTTCTTTCTGGAATAGGTTCTTTCTGGAATAGTTGAGTGATTTGATTGATACATGATTATGAGGTATCATGACAAGGAAACGATGGAATAAACCACGGGAAACAACAGAACCCCGAGAAAACCTACCGCAAACCCACTCTGTCCACCACAAATTCGCTACGGCTCACTCGACAGCGAGGTAAAATCGATCGATACTAAATAGCATGACGAGGCGGATAAGGGAAGACTCGCACAGCGCGGCGCCCCGCCGCCTGCATCCCGCGACGGCCTCACAGACGTCGCCGCCGCCGCCGCCGCCGCCGCCGCCCCCACCGCAGCGCGCCACGCACAAAGGACGGCGCGGAGTCTGCAGCGTTTAATTAACATAAGCGCTTTGGGGCGCGCGTCAGCCGCCGCGAGCGACGCGAAGGGGGCGGGGCGGATGCACGCCCGCGCGAGCCTCTGCCGGCGCACAGTGGGAGCCCGCGCGAATCCCCACCGCTGCGCCAATTCAACACTTGTTGGAAGTTGTCGCGTGGGATGCACGGGCATTCCGTCTACACTGTCTCATAACTGACGCCCATTATACTCAGGACGAGTCATTTTGGTGCAAATAAATCTGTGCCTTCTGGGTTCATCTTGAGTGAATCAGTGGAGTGAGTGAGTGGGTGAATCAGAGTGAGTGAATCAGTGAGTGAGTGAGTAAATCAGTGAGTGAGGAGTCAATCAGTGAGTGAGGAGTAAATCAGTGAGTGAGTGAGTGAATCAGTGAGTGAGTGAATCAGTGAGCGAGTGAATCAGTGAGTGAGTGAGTGAATCAGTGAGTGAGTGAGTGAATCAGTGAGTGAGTGAATCAGTGAGTGAGTGAATCAGTGAGTGAGTGAGTGAATCAGTGAGTGAGTGAGTGAATCAGTGAGTGAGTGAGTGAATCAGTGAGTGAGTGAGTGAATCAGTGAGTGAGTGAGTGATCAGTGAGTGAGTGAGTGAATCAGTGAGTGAGTGAGTGTGTATTTGCGAATGTTCGAGTGATGCGTGAATGAGTAAAGGAATGTTCGCTGGACCCAGGCATCCCCATGCGATTAAGTTAAGATTCAGCGCGCAATGTTTAGAGGGTCAAATCCATTCAGAAACTTGCCATTTCGTTGCACTTTTAAAAATAACTTACTACTTAATAAGATATCCAGAAAAGAGCGCTCTTCAACATATATTGTTGTTGATACGTAAAAATGAGAACAATGAGTGCAACGTTTTAAGCTGACATCACTTTTCCACAAGCAAAACTCCACATCATACCAGAAACTTAACTCAACAAAACTCGACTTAACGTAACAAAAAGGGATACGAAAAGCCAATGTTAACACCAGTGTGCATTAAAGTTTTAGCAGTGGGCCTTCCTGATGCAATAAACTAAATAATAGAAATGAGCTGAAGATGTATGAGTACATTCAATTTCAAAAAACGGTGTTCCTTATTTACGAGAGTTTTTCTTACAAGGTTAGTATTATAAATTTTTATATTTATTACGGCCCACGCCCGGTATTATAAATAATATCCACGGTTAGTATTTGCTGTTTAACGGTTTAAAGATTTTATTAATTTATTACAAGTTTTACTCAACTAGCACACTGCCGGTACCTCCTTGTTCTACGTATTTGTGCGTAGCTGGCTGAGTAATCTTCCAGCCGCAACAACATCAGTGGCAGAGGGACGGGGAGGGGAAAGGGGAGGGGAAAGGCGAGGGGAAAGGGGAGGGGAAAGGGGGAGGGAAAGGCGAGAGGAAAGGGGAGGTGAAAGGGGGAGGGGGAGGAAGGGGCGGGGGAGTGGGGGAGGTGGGGAAAGGGGAAGTGGGAGGGGTGGGGAAAGGGGGAGTGGGAGGGGTGGGGAAAGTGGGAGGGGTGGGGAAAGTGGGAGGGGTGGGGAAAAAGGGTGGAAAGTGGGAGGGGGAGGGGGGAGAAAGGGGGAGGGGGAGGGAGTGGCAGTGGGGGCCTCAGACGTGACGAGCGTGTTGGTACCGCCCGACCAACTCAAAACTGTTTGCGCAAGCCGGCATTGCAGCTAGACCCTCTGGAATGGCAAGGCACCAACTCACAAAATCGAAGAAAATGAGTTATACATATGGCAATATTCCACCTGAATTCCGCTATGAGTAGAACATACTCGTGCTGCAATCTGAGAACAAATAGCTACGGTAAAATAATCACTTCTGTAGGTGGAGAGATGGCTAACTAATGCGAAATAGAAACGACAGAAACTTTAATTAAAATCTGGTCATTCCAAAGGGTCTAGCTGTTTCTGGGTGCACTTCCTTTGGTTCAAGTGACGCCCCAAAGCTCGTTCTCAACCACAATAATTTTATAATTTGAAAATGACGTCAATGTCTAGTGCAAACAACCAAACACAGTTCGAACGCAGGCAGATAAATAAAATATCAAGGCAACATTCGCTTTCTCTCAAATTCACTCCAATACGGCTGCTGCAAAGAACTATACTAGTTATTATGAAACGCAAAATGATAAGAACACTCCGAACATTTTATCAATGTTCTTTTAAACATTCTATATATTACAAAACGGCTAATTACTTTAAATCGATAACTCATGCTGACTGACAGCATGCTCACGATAACTGATGCTGAAAATCAGAACGTCTAAAATTTCGCGCATTTTTTATTTCATTAACACAAACTAATATCTCTAAATAAGGGCAAACTGATTATTCTGCCATTCTAGCAGTTCCCAGCTTTATGTACAAAATCTATTTTTTGGTCCTATCACCAATACAGAACCACAAATAATAAAAAAGAACTTATTAAGGACTGAGGGGCAGTTTATTCTTAAGTTTCGCCGTCATCGAGCGTCATTTTATTCTGGAAATAAGGCTTACTTCAGTGGCCTCATCCGTCGAAGGCGTTGTGTACTGCTCCTCCGAGGCGCGACGTAAAGGAGATTCAACGTAGCAATTCTGGCAGGAGACAAAAGCAGCGCACAATGGCTTATTAGCTGAGCGGATTGCGGCCATTGTCTGAAGAGAATTCGAGAAGCAGCTTTCCCTGATGCGCTTTCGGGCATTTGATTTGCGAACCAAACAATACGCGGCGTGTGTTGCAAGATTAGATTCTCTTTTCGATGCGGTCTGACCATCTTCGATACTGAGACTACATTATCTGCGTTTAGTGCTCGCAGAACTGGAGTGCATTACATAGAATGGTGATTGGATAGCACACACGAGATGGATGAAGAGCAATTCACCAATCATTCTCGGTACCGAACCAACAATAATGTATCAGATATGATATATGAATAACTCTAATGTAGCTTCTTTTGAGCAAGTAAAAAGTTCTAAATTAATAAATTAATTGAAATCGTCTCCTGTATTATTTCAGTAGTATACCTTTGGGTTCCGGCTCTCACACGCAACCAATATATTATATATTAACAACAAGGCTTATTTGCATAATCATTAATTCAAGATTTGCTCTCCAGCAACAACTAGAAGTACTATTATAGTTGCTTGATACCTATACCTATGAAGATTGTTTCTTATGTGTGTTGTGAAACTATTCAATTAACGTTTTTTTCATTGTCTATAAGTGCTGTGTACCTAATTGTGGAAGGATGTGGCTCTTCAGTGAAGAGTGAAGACTGTCTTTGTGTTTTACCTGTACCAATATTTTAGTTATCATTGGATGAAATTTTCAAGTCAACGGGTCGAGACACGTAGCTTTCTCAAAAGTAAAAAGCTAATATTTTTGTGGCTATCACGAAACACTAAAACCTAACTGACAAAGAATATTGAATAATTACTTCAAATGTCTTTAAGTAAGTGTTGGGAATTATTCCAAGCAAATTCTCCATGATATTGAATAAATATTTATTGAAAATTTCTTTTACACATTAATTGCATTGTTTTTTATTTTTGTTTGTAATTGTGTTAGTATATTGCAAGTTACCTTTATAGATTTTAAACAAATAAACACGTTTCGTTAACTACTTTCCTTCTTAGAATGAAAATAGAAGGATAGGGATGAGTGTGGGGTCTAACATGCGAGAGTTCTCGCACGGGTACGCAGAGGTAGTGGGGGAAAACTTGTGCTATGGCACAACACAAAGAACAAACTTTTTAAAGTAGCTAAAGTAAAATAGCTTGAAATAAATGGAAAACAAAAATTAAAACGCGCTAGCCTACAATACTACGTGAATCAATTAAAAAAAACTAAATTTAAAATTATAGAAAGAATAGTGCATGTCACCCGACAACTACCAACGACCGCAGTCCAAACGCACGATTTAAATGCTGGCGGTATCTGGAAGTATGTACACCAACGCCCAGCTGCAAACTCATATCGTAAATAAAACACTGTTTGATATTAAACTCAAGGTGTCGGTTCGTTAAGATATTAAAAATGCAAACATCGTTTGAGCAACATTTCCATGTACCGATGTGGGCTTACTAATGCCTACTAAATTGTTTCTAAAGCTAACAAATGGTATTTAGTACTCAAAGGTGAAAACATTAGTTTGATTATTTTTTGGCTCAAAATTGCTTTTCTTGAGGTACGTAAGGACACAAAAAATAATTCAATACTTTTTAGTATACAAATAATTTTTCAATTTTCTCATCCCAGCAAGCTAGCACCCTGAGTCTCCAAAACCCACTCGGTTCTTCATAACAAATCAAGGAAAGTTAAATAATATTGCAATGAGTAGGTCTGTTCTTGCCCGATCCGGTATTTTTGCACTACTTTACTTGGCTTTCTCAAGAGTAAAAACCTTTTCTGTTATTTGACTATCAAGGAAAGCGAAAAGCTAACTCTCAAAGAAGATTGAAACATTTCTTCAAATGTTGTTTTTAAAGAAGAATGAATTGTTCCAAGAACATCTCTCTATAATGTTGAATAAACTTTAATTGAAAATTTGTTTCAAACATCAATTGCATTGTTATTTTCTAACTACCATCCTGTAACTACAGCTTTGGAATGTTGCGCACCCCTGCTAAAACACCAAATTTCTGTTTGTGACATGTTGACCACCTAAGGGGTTCTTCACAGCTCTAAGCAGGTGATCAGACAAAGCAAATTTCGGTGAGTACGGCGAGTGAGACAGTACTTCAAAGACCACCTGCAGGCATCAGCGGAAAAAAAAGAACGCGGACAGTAACCTAGGCCGGCACACGTGTGGCCATAGTATTTTGGGCGTAATCCTCTTAGACTGGCTCGAAGGGAGGACTTCTATTAAAAAACCTGCAAGGAAACGCCTGTGTGCATATTGTATGCACGTTGCGGCCTGCTTCTGACAAGAAGCGAGAGGGCGAGGTCTAATAGGAGAGATTGGTAATATGGGCTTGTCATTGCAATCCGGGGTCGAAGAGCCTCGCGTTTGCACCCCCCCCCTGGTGACTGGATGTAATAATTTTGGTGGAGGTTTTTCTTATTTTTTATTTTAAATGTTTTGAATGCGACTTCACTGGAAATATTTTTTGATATTTGATACTGGAGATTCATTTGTGACTGTATGTCATTGGATAGTTGGCCAACGGAGAGTAAGTATTCACTTAAACTTCAACTAATGCAAGACTGTTGTCTTTAAAAATGGCTTATAGAAGCTTTCTTGAGGTGTGGTTTCGGAAAAAGTCCTCTCGTGATGAAGACTTTTTCAGTAATTTACCAGGAGAGATGGCTCAGTGCATCAACCTGATGTCACTCCAGGCCCTCCTAGGTTCGAGTCCCGACGGCGGCTGGATTTTCGACATTACCTTGTCAGCTAGGTCGAATTTAGTCGCTGTCTGGAGGAGAATTCTAGCGGCCGGCTGCTCTGATCGTTAGTTTTCCGTGGTTTCTCCGATCAACACCAGGCGAATGCCGGAGCAGTACCCTAACAAACGGGCCACGGACCACGCGCGATCTTTCCTTCATCTTCCTTATCCTATCCTCATCCCTTACACACACTCACTAACATGCACGACACTATACTGCGATTTTTGTAAAAGCGACCCTCAAGGCCACTCAAATCCCATCTTCGCGATGGAATATGTCACGGCATTTCGCGTCTTTTCTCGGTCTTGCCGGTAGAAGTCGCATGATCGCAAGCACTGCTTCATACGGTCGCGATCGTGCGAAATCTAGCGGAACGACTGAGAAAGACGCGAAATGCCGTAACATATTCCATCGCGAAGATGGGATTTGAGTGGCCTTGAGGGTCGTTCTTAGAAAAATCGCAGTATACTACACATGCCGGGAGACCGGTCGGGAGCTTACAGCTTGTCCCGGCTGGGGCGGTGCCCCGCTGGTGGGAGATACATGGTTGAGTGGAAAACCCAGCTAGTCGACGGCAAGTCGCCGCCAGATCTCGCCATCCAGCGGGGAAGAGATCGCCACCACCCGAGAAAAAACACGCACTTCACTTACGGGACTAAATACTTGAGTTGTTGACGCACCCGGGAACACGAATCAATCAGTAAATTGATTCTAGCGAAGAACTGCTTTTCTGTCCACTGTGCTCCCCCGGCCGCCGTAGCCACACAAGGCTTACGCGCTGCGGTCGACTCCCGGCGGCCTGCTTGCCACGGGGATGAGCAGGGATGTTTTCGCAGAACGCTCTCGCGTTTACTTCCTTCGCAGTTCCACACACTTCCCTGGTTCCCGGAACGAATTAACGTCTCGAAGAGCAGGATACTGTTCCTTCAGCCGACGCTTTATCTCTGGAATTCTCGGAAACGCCGGAAGGGAATGCTATTGATGCACCGCCGATTAAATGGATGCCGCACTGCACATTTAAGATGCGCTCACTTCACTTCCTTCTGAAGGATTGTTCTGACACGGTCTTTACAACTTGATCCCAGGTTCTTTATTAGCGCAACATCATCTTTCATTTATTAATTTTATTTTAAGTTCTTTGAAGGTCCAATAATTTTCAGGCAGACACACATATAACAACATGTATTAATCAATTTTTTTACAATTTACAATACAATTTTTTACAATGTTTTACAATACAAGTTGTTATGTGTCTGCCTGAAAATTATTGGACCTTCAAAGAACTTAAATCATTTTTTTAAAAGCAGTCTTCGAATAATTAAATTTGAATTTATTTTATTTCTTGTGTTCAGATAGCAAGTACTTGTTATTATTACATTAGGAATCTGCTTTCATTGCACATCGATGACCTAAAATATGAATGAATATAATAAAAAGGATGGTATCGTAATCGGAGACTATTGGAAGAAGTAGCGTAACTTGAAAGAAATACAGTTTATTTCTTTTTTCGGTTCAATCGTGCATTTCCGTGCGTTCAGAACGAACAAGCATTAATTTAATTCGGAAATTCAATTAAATGTATCTAGGTAAGTATTTTTGGAATATTTTACATCATTTATTATCATTTTGTTTTTCTATACATTTGCCAAACTAACTTTTTCACAAATCAACCTATCAAATTCATAGAGTTTTAAACTTTTAGCGCAAGCAAAAATGAGAATTATTTAGAGAGAATACTAAAGGCAGTTTTCAATGAAGTACCGAAATCTAATACCACACCGCATTACAAGCATATACAGCAATATACTCGTATGTGTGTGTACTGTGCAATAGCCATAATAATATATTTTTGCAAATAAAGAAAACATCATCCATGTTGAAAGGAGATGTATTGCTCTAAGTTTCGTTATTATGTGTCATAGTGTTTTTGCTTTCCACACAAAATTTGAGAACTTTGAACAATATCATCCATTTTCCATTTTCTAAATTTAAAAATCGTGGCACAAAAACGGAAGGAAAGGAATAATTATTCATTTTATAAAATTTAATTTTTACAGTGTTTCCAATTACGCATTGGGTTTTTGTCATTTAATATAAGTTTGAAGTCAGTATTCCATGAAATTTATATTTGATAATGCTGAGAAGTAGCAGATGAATCATAAGAATAAGCCTTTTTATTGCGTTTTATGACTTTATTTACTAGTTGGCCTTAATTTAAAACTTCCACGTAATATCAAATATTCAATTTTTTATTTGAATTTTGAGATTCAGCATTTTCTGACTACCTTTGCTGCGGAGTGGGGTGTAAATATATTTAATAAAATAAAAGCTAAAAATCTTCAAAAATATATTAAAGGTTTCAAGGTCTCGGTAAGAAGATTACTGCGTAAAGAAACATAAAGATCCCTTTAGAAGACAAGAAGTAGGATTTTAGGGCGTAAGACCAGTTGTTTGTTACAAAAGGCGGAAATGGTTTTTACTGGCACTTTTACACCATCATCCACAAAATTCTAATTTTCTCACCTGATTTACGATAATAATCATCACTGGCGATTCAATCATTAACGTACTTCTAGAAGGCCATAAGGGAGTTTTGTGTTAACGGAGTCTTACAAATCACAAGAAGACTTCATCTCTATCCTTAGCAAAATAGAGAAGATTGATTATTATTTACGAAGGTATTTTTAACATTTTATTCTGTTTCTTGAAAATATTTGGAAGTCATAACTAAGAAAGTTATTGTGTGGACTGTCGAAAGCAGAAATGGTGGGAACAAAGCATATTCTTTGAAAGCCATATCCCCAACAAGATGTCGACGACCAAGATGAACTTCTCTCGTCAATTCTGAGGTCAGGAGGTGAACGTTCTTAAGTTAAAACACTTAGTTTGGAGAAAACAAGGGTTATATTATTATGCTAACCTTTTTTTCCAACGATCAACGCTGTTTCCCAACGCTTTTTGTCGTTAAGGAAGCAACATTTGAATTCGGTCGTTTTACTAAAATAAAATATAAATACTTCACTTGTAGTTTCAGGTACGTAACTCAATTTCGCCGAAAATGACTTAAGAACTTTTACCCCGGGACCACAGAATTATAAAATAATGAATATAATGATTTTTATAATTACGTGAGGACACATATACATGGAAATTGCCTTTTCTTTCGAGGTAGAACTATTCATGACCAACAGTAATAATGGTGTGTATAAATGAAAAATATCTGAACACATTTTAGGAAAATTGATATAATTTACGGTCCAGCATAAACACTATTTCTGCCCTTAGAACACTATGTTTTAAGTTTGGACGTCGTCAATATGTTCCCTTAGAATTCGAATGCAGTCGCCATTCCAACATGGGTAGCACTTCTTAAGTCTTGCCAACCACCATCAACCCTTCAGCGTAATCCTCGTTACTCAACCACCTCGGCCGTACGGTCGTTACCGTAACTAGTAAGTTGTTGACTGTGCTTCGTTACATTTCTACTGCACCGCTTTGCACGCATGAACACTCCACGAAAACCTCCCCCTCCTTCTCTGTGACGTTCTCTATATTCCCTCTTTCTTCCTTTTCCATCACCGAGGTCGTGAACACTACGATTTCCAATATGTTTCTATTACGATGCTTCTTTTTCGCCACCTTTATCTGTAGGTCTCTTCCTACGCATCGCAGTTGCTTCAAAACGCCCAACCTCCCCCTTCCATCCTTCATCTCTCTCTTCTCTCTCTCTCTCTCTCTCTCTCTCTCTCTCTCTCTATATATATATATATATATATATATATATATATATGTGTGTGTGTGTGTGTGTGTGTGTGTGTGTTTTGTGACCATCCATTTTCCCTCCGAAAGCTCGGGAAAACGTGGCACATTTATCGCCCGCACGAAGAGCATCGGTACTCATAGTGCGCGCCGCACAGACAGAAGAGAGCTACTGGATTAGTTCTCATAAGTATCACAAGAGTTCACTAGAATCGCTTGGCTAGGGTAACAGCGAGACATACAGCACATCCCGTTCCTTTCGAAGCGTGTCGGCAAGCAGCGAGGTTGAATGGACGTAGCGTGTCAACGTGGACGCCATCAATCCAGACGAAGAAAAGGCATAAGAGCTCTTCAAAGACATAAGGAAGAGAGAATAAGAATTACTATTTAAGGATTAATTAACAAGATGTTTTAAGGAACAGTGGGAAGAGGGGAAGGAGCCCTGTTACTTATAATTGATTAGAATCTAACACGTGGTTTTATATCCTTCTTTTTCAGCTTTTTTCTTTTTTTTGTTCTTTAGTCTCTTTATATGCTCTTCGCTTATTATATTAAAGTACTAAAATTCTACTGATATAATTTGAAAATACTAGCGGCATATGGTTAAAACATTTACGTTGGCAAAAGACGAATATTTAACCACAACCGTTGGCCCAGAGGGAGTTCTACTGCAAGGGAGCTTTGGTAACGGTACCCGAGCAGCAGAGCGAGCAGCGAAGGGAAACACCCAGCATCAAGGTCACCGAAGTTGCCACTGCTCGAGTTTCAGAAGATGGCGAACGAAACCCCGTATTGAAAGGATTTCAAAGTAAGAAATTTCCTTTTACAACCGTTCTAGTGCCCAGAAATCATTTAACGAAGGCAGAGAGAGTAATTCTGTGTAAACTGAGAAAAATATTTAATGTTCAGCTAGTTAGAGAAGAGAGTAATTTTTTTATAACTTACAGAATCAATCTTTCTTCATCCTTATTCTTTGTAAAAATAGAAACAGTAAAAACTTAATTTTTGTGTTACATGAAAGAGAATATAAATGGTACCAAAGAATGTGTGAAGGCCTAGTAAAATTTTGATTTGATGAGAAAGACGGTGTAAATTAGTAAAGTAGCAAAGAGAAGGGTGTATAGATTTGAGAATTTTCCTGTGTATTCTATTTCAGCAATTGAGAGCGTATTTTGTGTTTTTCTATGTATTTATGAGTGTCAAGTGTATGAGATTTCTATGCCACAAAATTTTTCATTTCATGATTATAGTAAGGTTTTTAAGAAATCTGTGTTTTAATTTGAATGATTCGCGAGACCGTAGTGTAGAGAACCCACGTCCTTCATCCCACCAATTTCAATTTTTTTATGTGGCCCACCGTCATCCCGACCGAGCTACCAATCATCCTAGGGAGATTATTAAAAAATCCTTCTCCCCTATCCCGAAGACGGTGAAGAAATGAATATATTTACACAGACAGAAAAATTAAGCGAGAAATAAAAAAGCAGTCGAATTGTGTAAATTGAGTGCTTTTTTATTTCTCCCTTAATTTTTCTTTCTGACCAAATACGTTCATTCTTTTGTACATAATAAACATTTTACATGTTTCTGGAGAGTTTCTATGCTTCCACATGCATATTTTTGCCTAAAAATCATTTTTTCAAACAAGTGTTTGAGTGCTAATAACGGCTAATCCATTCGGAATATCCACGTAATTATTAAAGAAAATGCGTTTAGAATTGTCTTAAGAGCTTGTTTTCCAAGTTACAAAGTTTCCTCCCCGGACACCTTGTATAACAGGATGTTAATATGTTACATAAGAGCAAAACTCCAACACCGTTGAACCGATCTCCATAAAAGTTGGCACTTCTATGTGTTTTTTTTTTCACTGAGAAGGTTTATGTTTTGTTAATTCTGTTGTAACTCCACTACATGGTGCTACATATTCACTACATATCCACTATATATTCACATCAAATGCAATCTGCAACACACTCGGCAGCATTTTGAATCTATATCGTTAAATAACTCCTAAACGAGGAGTTCTAGGGCCTTAAAAACTAAAATTTTGAGGTCAAAGCCATCAAAGAAACGTTTCTCACACAGTAATCTACAGAATGAACTCTTCCTGGACAATCGATTAAATTTTTGGTGGTACGACGCTTCCCGATATTACCTCACGTGCTCAGAGACATGCAGAATCTTCAAGTAAATGTGAATAAGACGGACAGAGAGCGGAACAGAGACAGAGACGCCCAGAGACAGACAGGGGCAGAGAGAGACGGAGAGACAAAGAAAAAGAAAGAGCGATGGAGAGACAGAGAAAGTGAGATGAAAGAGGAAAGAGGGAGATGAAGGGCAGAACAACGTCTACCGGGTTTTCCTAGTTCAAGCAAATTACTATTCCTCGTCCGCGCTGTCCTCTCCCTTCGCACGGTTCCATCTCCCGCCGCCGCCTCCGAGCAGCGCTGCCTCCCCCACGCGGGTGGATGTCTCCGTTATTCCCTCGCCTACACGCGTGCACGCCGCCTTCCGCCGCAAGCTGTTGTCTTAGCAGCCAGACAAGCACCGCTACCGCGCAGCTCCCGCCGCTACCTCCGCTCGACATCGGAGCTTCCGATCCCCAGCCCACGCCCTCGTTCACTTCCCACCCCCGCGCACCCACTCCCCCTTCACCGAAGCCACCACTCCCGCCGCTTCTACGCCTGCTCCCTTGCCGTTGCTACCACTCCCCCTTCACCGAAGCCACCACTCCCGCCGCTTCTACGCCTACTCCCTTGCCGTTGCTACCACTCCCCCTTCACCGAAGCCACCACTCCCGCCGCTTCTACGCCTGCTCCCTTGCCGTTGCAACCACTCCCCCTTCACCGAAGCCACCACTCCCGCCGCTTCTACGCCTGCTCCCTTGCCGTTGCTACCACTCCCACTTCACCGAAGCCACCACTCCCGCCGCTTCTACGCCTGCTCCCTTGCCGTTGCTACCACTCCCCCTTCACCGAAGCCACCACTCCCGCCGCTTCTACGCCTGCTCCCTTGCCGTTGCAACCACTCCCCCTTCACCGAAGCCACCACTCCCGCCGCTTCTACGCCTGCTCCCTTGCCGTTGCTACCACTCCCACTTCACCGAAGCCACCACTCCCGCCGCTTCTACGCCTGCTCCCTTGCCGTTGCAACCACTCCCCCTTCACCGAAGCCACCACTCCCGCCGCTTCTACGCCTGCTCCCTTGCCGTTGCTACCACTCCCACTTCACCGAAGCCACCACTCCCGCCGCTTCTACGCCTGCTCCCTTGCCGTTGCTACCATTCCCCCTTCACCGAAGCCACCACTCCCGCCGCTTCTACGCCTGCTCCCTTGCCGTTGCAACCACTCCCCCTTCACCGAAGCCACCACTCCCGCCGCTTCTACGCCTGCTCCCTTGCCGTTGCAACCACTCCCCCTTCACCGAAGCCACCACTCCCGCCGCTTCTACGCCTGCTCCCTTGCCGTTGCAACCACTCCCCCTTCACCGAAGCCACCACTCCCGCCGCTTCTACGCCTACTCCCTTGCCGTTGCTACCACTCCCCCTTCACCGAAGCCACCACTCCCGCCGCTTCTACGCCTACTCCCTTGCCGTTGCTACCACTCCCCCTTCACCGAAGCCACAACTCCCGCCGCTTCTACGCCTGCTCCCTTGCCGTTGCAACCACTCCCCCTTCACCGAAGCCACCACTCCCGCCGCTTCTACGCCTGCTCCCTTGCCGTTGCAACCACTCCCCCTTCACCGAAGCCACCACTCCCGCCGCTTCTACGCCTGCTCCCTTGCCGTTGCAACCACTCCCCCTTCACCGAAGCCACCACTCCCGCCGCTTCTACGCCTGCTCCCTTGCCGTTGCAACCACTCCCCTTTCACCGAAGCCACCACTCCCGCCGCTTCTACACCTGCTCCCTTGCCGTTGCAACCACTCCCCCTTCACCGAAGCCACCACTCCCGCCGCTTCTACGCCTGCTCCCTTGCCGTTGCAACCACTCCCCCTTCACCGAAGCCACCACTCCCGCCGCTTCTACGCCTGCTCCCTTGCCGTTGCAACCACTCCCCCTTCACCGAAGCCACCACTCCCGCCGCTTCTACGCCTGCTCCCTTGCCGTTGCAACCACTCCCCCTTCACCGAAGCCACCACTCCCGCCGCTTCTACGCCTGCTCCCTTGCCGTTGCAACCACTCCCCCTTCACCGAAGCCACCACTCCCGCCGCTTCTACGCCTGCTCCCTTGCCGTTGCAACCACTCCCCCTTCACCGAAGCCACCACTCCCGCCGCTTCTACGCCTGCTCCCTTGCCGTTGCAACCACTCCCCCTTCACCGAAGCCACCACTCCCGCCGCTTCTACGCCTGCTCCCTTGCCGTTGCTACCACTCCCCCTTCACCGAAGCCACAACTCCCGCCGCTTCTACGCCTGCTCCCTTGCCGTTGCAACCACCCCCGGTCACCTCAAATTTCAATGCTAGCCGCCTCCATCGCCTCTTCTCCGACAGCCCCGTGTACATCCGCTATCGTGTTTCCCTCAACCACCCACACCATCCTCCGCTCTCGCTACCTCCGCAACAGTTCTCGCTACAGCCACCTCTGACCGGGAGGTCCTAGGTTCGAGTCCCGGCGGCGGCAGGATTTTCAACACTAGCTTGTCGGCTAGGTCGAATTCAGTCGCTGTCTGGAGGAGAACTCTAGCGGCCGGCTACTCTGATCGGTAGTTTTCCGTGGTTTCTTGGATCAATGTCAGACGAATGCCGGAGCAGTACCCTAACAAACGGGCCACGACCCGCGCGCGATTTTTCCTTCCTCTTCCTTGTCCTATCCTCTCCCTCTTACACACACACTTACACTGACATTCGCTACACTACCACACATGCCAGGAGACCGGTCGGGAGCTTAGAGCTTGTCCCGGCTGGGGCGGTGCCCTGGTTGAGGGAAAAACCCGCTAGTCGACGGTAGGTCGGCGCCAGATCTCGCCATCCAGCGGGGAAAAGATCATCACCACTTCCCGAGAAAAACACACACTACACTTACGGGACTAAATACGTCATTAGTTGAGGCGCATTAGTGACCGGAATCACGAACAATCAATCGCTACATCCACCCTCTTAACCGGTGCCGTAGTTGCTTTCGGCTGCACCCTAAGCCATTGTCTTAACCTCACCTCTTCTCGTACGGCAGTAGTCTCTCACCCATTCAGCTCCCACTGAAATTCCTTGCCGCCTGCCACCTCTTTCTCCTACTCCCGCCTCTCGCGGCCCGGCATTGCGTCGGCCTCTACACGATTGCCGGCTAACGAAGAATCCTTTGTGAATATTTCAGCGCTGGCGAGCCGGCGCGCGGCAGCGGTGGCGGGGGTGGGGGTGGGGGAGGAGGAAGGGAGGAAGTGGGGGGAGCGGCGCGCCAGCCGTTCCACGCTGGGGGCTTCATTGATATTTTACTCCCTACAGGCGGGCTGGGCGGCTGGGCGGCTGGCGGCTGGCGGCTGGCGGCTGGCGGCTGGCGGCTGGCGGCTGGCGGCTGGCGGCTGGCGGCTGGCGGCTGGCGGCTGGCGGCTGGCGGCTGGCGGCTGGCGGCTGGCGGCTGGCGGCTGGCGGCTGGCGGCTGGCGGCTGGCGGCTGGCGGCTGGCGGCTGGCGGCTGGCGGCTGGCGGCTGGCGGCTGGCGGCTGGCGGCTGGCGGCTGGCGGCTGGCGGCTGGCGGCTGGCGGCTGGCGGCTGGCGGCTGGCGGCTGGCGGCTGGCGGCTGGCGGCTGGCGGCTGGCGGCTGGCGGCTGGCGGCTGGCGGCTGGCGGCTGGCGGCTGGCGGCTGGCGGCTGGCGGCTGGCGGCTGGCGGCTGGCGGCGGGCGGCGGGCGGCGGGCGGCGGGCGGCGGGCGGCGGGCGGCGGGCGGCGGGCGGCGGGCGGCGGGCGGCGGGCGGCGGGCGGCGGGCGGCGGGCGGCGGGCGGCGGGCGGCGGGCGGCGGGCGGCGGGCGGCGGGCGGCGGGCGGCGGGCGGCGGGCGGCGGGCGGCGGGCGGCGGGCGGCGGGCGGGGGGCGGCGGGCGGCGGGCGGCGGGCGGCGGGCGGCGGGCGGCGGGCGGCGGGCGGCGGGCGGCGGGCGGCGGGCGGCGGGCGGCGGGCGGCGGGCGGCGGGCGGCTTGCGATAGACATCGAAAAATTCTAATAAGTAGTAGTGAATGTAAAAAATAAATATAATACAACACACACAATTTGAGTGTGAATTTTAAGGTCCATCAAATAGAACATCATAATACTCAGTGAGGCTCAATGTATTCAGTTAATTTTGCGGAACTGGCTAATTAAGACGAGCAGAAATTGGCGGATGTATGAAAGTCAACATGAAATTTAGGGAAATAAAAATAACACAACTTAAATAATCGGTCTCCTGTGTGTGTGTGTGGGCGCGCGTGTGTAGGCGGGTGTAATGGCTGGTGGATGGAGTCGTTTGTGGGTCATGTCACACAGTATACGGCAGCAGGCATGATCGGTCGGGAAAAGGTTAGAATGGAAAACAGAAAGATGGCATGCAATGGTGACTGAGCGATAGGATTCTGGGGAGAGGGAGGCAGAGTGGGAAAGAACAGGATGGAAGTTGGTCAGTCGAGAGAGGAGGGTGGAAGGTGGGAATCGAAAGAGAAAGTTTGTTGGGTGAAGGGTGAAGAAACGGTGGTGGGGGTGATGGTACAGGGCAAAGGGCAGACGCCGATGGGAATCGGAGGGTAAATTGTGGAGGAGGAGATGGCGAAGGGTGGACGGCGGATGGTGAAAAGCGGAGAGGGAAGTGTGGAGGGAGGAGAATTGCGGGCGAAACGGGAAGAGAGGGAGACGGAATAGAACTTGGTTGGAGGATCGAGGGTGAGGAGCGGACAGGAGAGACTGGGAAGCAGAGATGGATGTAAGAGGGAGGAGGATGGAGGGCGAAGATGGGAATAGGGGTGAGGGTAGAGAGGAAAGAACGGAGAGTGGGAAACGGAGAGGAATGTGGAGGGGGAGTATGGAGGTTGACGAGAGGAGGGGCAATAGAGGTGGGGAAGGACGAAGTGTGGGGGAGGAGAGTATGGGGCTAAGCTGACGGTGGGAGTGCAGAGTCGAAGGCGAAGGGTGGAGGATATTGCAAAGAAGATAGAGGTGAAGGATGGCCAGCGGACAGCGCCAGGTGGACGGCACGGGCTGAGAGAGCAGGCAGGATGCAGTGCAGGGCGGACGGCGAAGGGTGCGCGGCGAAGGGTGGCTAGAGGAAGGCGCTGAGTCGGGTGGAGGCCGGAGTGAGGAGGGGTGGCGGGTAGCGGTAAGAGGGCGGCGAGCAGAAAATCCTGGAGCGGGGGGTGGCAGCGCGGATCGGGGGCGCGTGCCGCCGTTGAATGATGGAAGGCGCTGTAAAAGTTTCAGCGGGCGCGCCCTGCCGCCCTCCTATCGGCCCCCGCCGGCCCCAGGCCCTCCGCCGGAAGCACCGCGGGCATTTTTCACCCGCAACCACCGCCGCCGCCACCGCCCCCACCGCCGCCTATGCCGCCTCCGCCGCCGCCGCCTCAGCGCCTCCACCGCCGCCACCGCCGCCAACACCGCCATCACCGCATCCATCGCCGCCACCGCCGCCAACACCGCCATCACCGCCACCACCGCCGCCGCCGCCACCGCCACCGTCACCGCCGCCGCCTCCACCGCCTCCACCGCCGCCACCGCCGCCAACACCGCCACAACCGCCGCCACAACCGCCGCCACCACGGCCGCCACCACCACCGCCTCCGCCGCCGCCGCCGCCACCGCCACCGCCACCGCCACCGCCACCGCCACCGCCACCGCCACCGCCGCTGCCGCCGCCGCCGCCGCCGCCGTCACCGCCGCCGCCGTCACCGCCGCCGCCTGCGCCGCCGCCGCCTCCACCGCCGCCACCGCCACCGCCTCCACCGCCTCCACCACCGCCACCGCCGCCAACACCGCCACCGCCGCCGCCACCCCTGCCACCGCCGCTACCCCTGCCACCGCCACCACCACCACCGCCACCACCACCACCGCCACCGCCACCGCCACCGCCACCGCCACCGCCACCGCCACCGCCACCGCCACCGCCACCGCCACCGCCACCGCCACCGCCACCGCCACCGCCACCGCCACTGCCACTGCCACTGCCACTGCCACTGCCACCGCCACCGCCACCGCCACCGCCACCGCCACCGCCACCGCCACCGCCACCGCCACCGCCACCGCCACCGCCATCGCCACCGCCACCGCTGCCGCCGCCGCCCGCGACCGGCAATATCTGCGGGGTAAGTTTTACTATCCGTCTTGGAGCCCCGCGGCGGCGCGGCGGCCTTCCCGTCGCGCGAGGAGTGACTCCCCCTCCGCGCCTTCGCTGCTAGACTCCGCCTGCGGCTCCTCTCGCTCTCTTCGCCCAACTACACCGCTCCACAACGCACGCGATTAGGCAGGTGGAGGTGGAGGCAGTTACAGTGTGGATTCCAATGCAAGTATTTTGCATTTTGGTGAAGTATAATGAGTTAATAAGGGAACGCTTTCCAGAACCGTCACTTGAAGACCGAGTCTACTAGTAGAACGTCTCTTCATTTTACACTTAGAATACTCAAAAAATATTCTCGGGAAAACATCAGAAAATGAGTTTTGGCGCATACACGGATAACAAAAAATACGCTATACTATTCATCCCAAGACCTGACAAGACAAATCCTAACAAGACGAAGGCCATCATGTACCATGTGCCATACTAGTAACGTGTACCTAAAAAACATACATGAAAATCATGTTAACATACTACTTGAATACCAAACAGACTCGAGAATGATTATTGAAGAATGTTAATATAATACGAATGGCGCCCAACTATTACGAGTATGTTATCAAAAAGTCCAAAAGAAGTGTTCCGTTCTCACAGATACCCTATATGCATAATAGAAATCGCAGTCTGAAAAACCTTCACACGATATACAGATCAATTGTCAGTAAATCATTCTATAACATATTGTTACTAAACCACTGATTTTTTAATATGAGAATTTCCTCTCTTTTAGCGGTTTCAATTTATCAAAAATATAATTATCAGTACAACTAAACAAGCATCTCTTTTCGAAAATGATAAATGGTGTGCCAATGACGATTGGATCTTCTGAACGCAATATGCAATCAACACAGTCCTCGGCTCTCTCCATTTTATCTCTTTCATCTCTTCACTTGCGAGTCCTAATTTCCAAGCCATTAAATAATTTAAGTATCTCTCCAATAGCCATCGCAGTGCAGGGCAACATCGAAATAGGAGGACCCTTAAATTAACATCGTTACGAGTCGGTCCATTAATTCCGTTCATCAAAAGCGTGCTGGCTTGTTTATTGGGTCAAATCTCATTCTTAATCAGAAGCAGAAATATATATTTTTTTTAAATTTTCATGAAATATGTTATTCTGATATAGATATGTTTGATATGTTTGACTATTTATTTCCGTAACAACTATTGAAATTCCAATTTTTCGTTTTCTCTTCAGTGAAGACATTTGTCTATTTAGTAAAAACACCTCAGATTTGTTACACTATTTTAAAAGTTTTGTGAAAAAATATTCATTTCGACCCTTTCAATGAAATACAAGATGAATAAAAATGTATGTTCTTATTATGCTCTTTTTTCTTAATAATGCTAATTGAGAATATAATTGCTCTTCAAATTTTACTCTTTGAATGATGTGGTAGTAATGAGGTAAAATTAAATTGTAAAGTTGCAGAATCGATCCAAAAAAGACTGAAGTTTGGAACTTATTATGAACAAATCTCTCTTGTTAAAATTAACAGAAACGGCTCTGCCTAAATCTTTATGAGAGGCTGGTCTCCTTTCAGAATAAGTAACGCATACATGCGGCCTGACATGGTTTTGTGGATTGAACACTTTCCGTCCCACATCAGTGGCTGACGCTGCAAGTCACAGAAGTGAAACGGTAGGGAGAGCGAGTATTTAAATTCCACGAGCGAGGCATTCGTTCACAGAGGAAGTTTGGTAAATACTTAAACTGGAGGCTGAATGTAAGTTGTTCTAATAGAGATTTTATTCTAATGTCTCTATTGGGAATCAATAATTATTTGACAAGTAAATTGTAATGAAGATTGAATGAATGACGGTAATGCAATGTTGGAATAGGAAACGGACAAAACGGCCGATTCCTGGGAAAAGAGTCGTGAATTTGATTTATTCACAAATTCACATTGAATGTCCGGAGACAGAACCACCGACAACAAGCTTTTGTGTGGACCACTTCACCATGATCAGCATCATCACATGATCAACATTGTCATTGAGGCGTTTTCCTTGCTGGTAGTTTCTCTCTGCTTCTTCCATGTTATTTTGTCAGTCCTCCAATAATGTCCCTTAATTTCGACAACTCAGCTATCATGAATTCAATCTACCGTTGGAAAACATGATCGTAAATTGGCTTTATGATATTTTACTTAGCATGGAGATCACCTGAACACTATGTCCAATTTTTTTCTCCCCACGAAAACTGGTATTAGTAATAAGTAACTCAAATGATACTGAATAGTAAGATTCCCTTCCCCAAACCGTTGAATAATTAATAGATGCTCGCGATAATTAATTTTCATGAATTCCTCGGAACGGGCTTAGTTTCCTGAAATACACCAAAAGGGAATGACGGTACTTTCGTGTTTTGGAAGTTTCATTTGTAATCCCCACTTTCCAAGGGATTTTGCGCCGTCATTATTCTTAATATTATTTGTTTCATCTCCTAGTGCAATTTTAGCAGAGTAATTTTCAGCAACGTAGAGTAAATGTAAAACATATCCAACATAAAGCCAGTTAATACTGTCGTCCCAGGAAATTCGGAAACCGAGAGCAAGTGGGCAAGTGAATGGCAGGTGAGTGGGAGGCGAGTGGGAGGCGAGTGGGAGGCGAGTGGGAGGCGAGTGGGAGGCGAGTGGGAGGCGAGTGGGAGGCGAGTGGGAGGTGAGTGGGACGCGAATGGGAGGCGAGTGGGAGGCGAATGGGTGGAAAGTGGAAGGCGAGTGGGAGGTGAGTGAGCGACGAGTGGGCGACTAGTGGGAGCCAACCGGGAGGCAAGAGGGAGGCGAGTTGGAGGCGAGTGGGAGGCGAGTCGGAGACGAGTGGGAGGCGAGTGGGAGCCGACCGGGAGGCGAGGGGGAGGCGAGTTGGAGGAGAGTGGGAGGCGAGTCGGAGACGAGTGGGAGGCGAGTGGGAGCCGACCGGGAGGCGAGCGGGGTGGCAAAAGGGTGGGCGAGTGGGAGGTGAGTGGGAGGCGAACAGTAGGCTAGTGGATGCCTACGGACAGGAAGAGGGGACGACGTGAGACGAGAAGGATGAGCAAGGGAGCGAGCGGGTGATGAGCGGGAGGCGAGAGCGTGGCTGGAGGGAGGCAAGCGGCAGGCGAGCGGGTGGCGAGCGGGAGGCCAGCGGGATGGTGGCAGGGGCGGCGATAGGGGGGCAAGCAGCGTCCGAGCGGATGGACGGGAGCGGGGCCTACGTGGTTCGCAAGGTTATCTGCGATGGGTGATGCATCGCAGCAGCAGCCAGCCGACTCGCGCGCGCGCACCCTGCACGCGAAGTTGGGTCCGGGCGGGCGAAGCCAATACACAAACTTGGTCCTCCGAGATTGTTGTTTGTGAGTTATTAGACGCCGCTCTCGTCCGATAAATAAGGCGGCGCCCCGCCCCGCCCCGCCCCGCCCCGGCGCCGTCGCGGGCGACGGGAGGAGAAGGATTTAACGCGCGAGGCGCGTCTGAGGAGCGCCGCCAGCGCCGATTCCGGAAATACGTCTGATGAAGGCGGAGGCGCCGAGTGGAGGCGAAGACGCTCGCAGGGAATTAGAGCAGGGATGTCAAACTCATCCACAATGCAGTGCTCACGAGTTGTTGAGTAGAATGTTGGGCCGCCATGCATGTACTCTCTCAGTCTGAATCAGTGAAAAACTACTGATTGGTAGTGACTATTCACTGATGGTGTCAGTTATAACCCAGCCACTGACAATCAGTGAAATGAGCTGCACAAATCAGTGAAAATTGGGTCCACTTTTTGAATCAGTGAAACTTCACTGTTTGAATCAGTGAAATGTCTGACAACGAATTGAACGTGACGACTGAACGATCAGTGAGCGATGGTGGCGAGGCACTTTTACCACTGACGACCAGTGAAATGCTGGCGGTCATTATGAAAAGGATCGCATATTCGCTGATTATGAGCGAAACTACCCATTTTGACTGAAGGTATCAGTGACTTTGGCACTCACTGATTGAATCAGTGACAATTTCACTGATTCGGTTTCAGAGAGTATGAATGTGTGGTACAGGAATTAAAGCAGAGTTTAAGTATTTCATGGAGCGAAAAGCTGGTGTTCAGCGCCCTATGTAAGTTAAAGAATTTTTTTTATCATTAGGTTGTGACTTGGATACATTTCAATAAATTTCTAATAACCTTTATTTGATCTAGCACCAACTGTGATCATTCTTATTCTATATAGTGGAAGGAAAAGTCAAATCACAAGAGCAATGCCAGGTTCTGAGAAGTGGACGTCATAAAGCCAAGGATGCCACTAAAAGAAGATATTTTTAAGCAATTGCATCAATTTACATAAAACGTTAGTATTTTGTAAGACTTCCTGGTCTAATATTCATTTGTTGAATATTATGTTTGACAACATAAATTCAATAAATTTCGAACTTACTACAGTAGAAAATATAATATTGAATAAATGTAAATTTCAATACTACAAAATGCAGTAAGTGAAATTTCATATAATATATAAAGACTTCACAAAGTATCACACAGAATATCTTTTGATATTTTAAAACATAAAAACAATTCAATGATTTTAAGATGTAAGTTAAATTTTACTCAATAACTTGGCGTGTTGTAATAAAAAGGAAGGACAAGAAAAAAATATAATATAAAAGCTTTGTTCCAAAATTTAGAAACAAATATTTCAAAATTTTAATGCATATAAACGAATTTCACGATCACAATATAATTAAATTTAACGCTTCAGCATAAACAAATATTTTAATGTAAAATATACATAACATGCGTTCATAGCACACATTCACATGAAACGAAATGTGAAGCACAAAAATACAATTTTCCACAGGGGACACATGAGGCGTGGGTACTTCGGAACTTTTAGATCCCTGAATCAGAACGGGAGGGGACGGGTGAGAGGCGAGCGAAGGTTTGGCCGAGATTTCAGACGGAAATAAAACGGTGAAGCTGAGTTGAGAAAAGAATTGTGAGACAGGAAATTAAGAAAGGATTCTGTACGACAGAGATGTGAGCGGCCTGAGAACCGAAAGAAGTATTTATTGATAGTCTGCTGACAGAACAAGTTAGAAAACATTAACTTAGCAGAAAAATATCTCCGTTTCCTGACCTTAAAAAATAAGTATAATCAATTCAACTTTGATATATCTAAAGATCGCATAATCCAAAACCATTTTGTATCTGAGTAAAATATGTCAGAATATTTAAACCATTATAATTGTAATAGCAGGGTTGGGCAGTATTTAAATGCTTGTATTTGACACATATTTTAAATATATTTTGTAGTTGAAAAATTCATTTTTTTAGTTTCTTGAAGATTTATTTTAATATATAATAAAGATGTTTTAAAAAATATTTAAACTAATAAATAAGAATTTTGCAAAATGTTGAAGCCCATTGCACTCGCACTAGATTCATTGCAAAATGAGAAACTCTGTTATTATGAAACCTTTTTACCAACAATAATTTCATTCCAAAATCGACTAGGCTTACTAGAACGAAATTCAAATATATAAGCCATATGTGAAACCTCTTAGTCTACAATTACAAT
This sequence comes from Acheta domesticus, assembly GCA_031308135.1. NCBI lineage: Eukaryota > Metazoa > Arthropoda > Insecta > Orthoptera > Gryllidae > Acheta > Acheta domesticus. Next base: position 10,354,997 of record JAHLJT010009355.1, on the reverse strand, counting down.
ACATTGTTGCAATAAAAACAGATTTAAACAATTGTACTTCAATATTTTGAGTATTTTAAAATAGTACTATGTATTTAACCTAATGTATCAAACCTTGATGTATTTTGATACTTATTTACAAAGTGTTTTGATGAAGTTTTTACATCCTAAATTTAATTAATTTTGATCAACTCCTGTATTAATAGTGCTTTATGTAATATATTAAATAAAATGTCCCAAATATTTGAATAATTAATAACTTGTGCATTAGAAATTGTACCAATATTCTTCGTAAACTCAGCGAATCCATTCGTGCTGCAATTTAGGACCCCTGCTTCCCATCGCACACATATAATTGCCTCCAGCCATTAACGCTGCCAGCAAAGGGACGCAGACCGGTAAAGGCGTGGACCTCACCTCACAACGCTATTTCATGGACGAACAGCATCGCGAAGACACAAAGCAAAACACAAGAACAGAATATTTGTTGTAAACAAAACCAACACCATGCGTTTTCTCTCACCGCATTCCGCTCAAGCATATCTCTTGGCAACAATAATTAAGATGACGTTTGCCAACTTACATTAGCATTACAACAATAAAAAATTAGAGTATCTACTAAAAGTTTTCCCAATCGTTGATTGTTTTATTGATCAGGCCAGAAAGTTTGTGAAACCACCTCTTTTATAGATATATACAGGTTGTCCGGGGAGGAAACGTCGAAACTTCGAAAATATGCTCTTAAGACAATTCTAAGCATATTTTGTCTAATAAACTACGTGGATGTTCTGAATGGTTGGGCCGCAATGAGTACACAAAATTTGGTTTCAAAAAATTATATATAGGCAAAAATTTCCATTATGGAAGCATAGAAACACTCCAGAAACATATAAATTGTTTATTATTTACAAAAGAAATGAATATATTTGCTCAGACAGAACAATTAAGAGAGAAATAAAAAAAGCAGTCGAATTGTGTCAATTGAGTACTTTTTTATTTCTCGCTTAATTGTTCTTAATTTTTATGCTTTTCTCTTATACTTCTATAATGCAAATTCCTGCCTAGAAATCAATTCTTCAAACCAACTTTTGAGTGCTTATTGGGGCTTAACCATTCAGAATGTGCACGTAGTTTATTCGACAAAATATGCTTTGAATTGCCTTAAGAGCTTATTTTCGAAGTTTCAACGTTTCCCCCCCGGACATCACACAAGGGATTCATCCCGTCACTATGTCTTCTCTTAGGAACTGCACTCTTTGAATTCAGGAGGCGCAAGACACAGCACATCCCTGCTTCCCGTCGCACATAAACTCTGCTCAGCAACACGAAAACGCCTTCTGCCGCGCAGGAAAACATTACGTCAAAGGAGAAATGGGGTTCTTTTTTCTCCGTGTCTTCAGCCTACGGAAAAACACTCGACTTTTTTCTCTTCATTTTCTAGTAGAATTGGCAGACAAAAAGGTTCTAGGCCAGACGACATCTCGTCGCCATTTTAATTGGCAAGCTCTCCAACCTTCCAACTCCAAACAAACAAAAAACAATGAAGTCAACCGTTGCATCCGTACTGTCGTTCTGTTCTAAACAATATATCAGTTCTCTTTTACCGCACGACAGAGATAAAATCTGGTAGATTATCCCAACATTTATTTTTAAGGCAGGACAAATATTAAACGTCAAAAGAGAGAATTCATCTTTTTTTGTCGCCCACCTCCAATCAACTCCCTCGCGAGAATCTCTTTTAAGTCCGGAGGCGGGAGCTCGGGTAGCAAAGAACAGCCCAAACAAAGGCGGAACGCGCGGCGACGAATTAAAGAGCAAGATAATCGCCTCCGGCCGCTGATGCTGCGAGCAAAGAACCGTGGACCGATAAGGCGTGGACCTCACCTCACAACGCTATTTCGTGGACAACAGAAGGCAGTACACAAGGCAGGAGGAAAACTAGAACTTTGCAAAACGGGGAAATTAGTAGAGAATTCAAGGTGAAATATCACTCTTGTAGGTGAAACTAACCACGACTAGAGTAATACTGTATCAGCACGTTGAAGGCACAACACAATTTTGAATGCCTTTTCGCGTGTTGAGAATAAACAATCTCACATACTGTGAACTTGTTTTTTGTATTCCAGCATTATGAACGACCTTTTCTGTGGCAAGAAATCGTTCATAATCGGGCATTTTACGGCACAAATGATGACGTATTAGATTGTACGGCACGAATTATTGCGTCATCATACATTCTGCCAATCACAGTGAGATAATCGGGGGAAGGTAGAGATAAAAGAAAGAGCCAATCACAGTTTTCTAGCACAGTTGTCAAATACCCGAGACACCGTTATTTCGCAAAATTAAGTTTGATTTTCTTTTAAATTTATAATGCTGCCATACGAAATATAGAGTATGCAACTCATTTATAATGATGCTTTATTGCATTCGAACAAATTTGAAAACTCGCTCTTAAAGTCGCTCGTTTTCATAACACGTACTCATGCAATAAAGCTTAACATTATAAACTAACTGCATAAACGAATATTTTGTAATGAGTTGAAGTGAATAATATTGTACAAACATATTCTTCTCTCAGTAAAAAGAATATTGAGTGCTTTTTGACTGCATCTAAGATCCACAGTTTACAATTTCAAACAATTTTGTCATAATTACCGGGATAGTTTCTTAAAAAGAATGTGGCTGGCGTCGCCCGCATTCTGTGCAGCGACACGGACGATGACTTGCGGCGCGCGAGGTATTGCTAAAGAAACGGGACTGGTGTGTGTGTGTGTGTGTGTGTGTGTGTGTGTGTGTGTATGCAAGTACATGGGTGTATGAGAAGAGGGGGGCGGGCCAAGTGGAACTCTTGTGCTTCAAACCTCAAGAACAAAGGGTGGATAGGAAAAAGCGAGGTAAAAGTGTCCAAATCGTCCACGCAAAAGATGCGCGATAATGCACAGAAGTTGAACCTCCAAATGACATTCGAATAGTCGGTAAAATTCACATAACGGCGAGCGGTGCAAGTTTTTTTGTAGTGGTTGCGGGTGCAAGAACACACCACACGACTGCCGGAAGGACTGGGTATTTCGTCCATCTAGGGTACCGGTTGATTTATGTTCCTGGGCGCGTCAACGGTCCCGTAAGTATATTGCATGCTTTTTTATGGCTGAAAGTGGCTGTGACCTCCAAACCTCTGGATGGCAAAAAACAGCATGGACCTATAAGGCTAGCGAGGGTTTCCCCAACCTGGTATCTGACATCAGAGGGCACCGTCCCAGCCGGGACAAGCTCTAAGTTCCCGACACCTGTAGTAGTGTAGTGCATGAAGGAAGGACAAAGATAAGAAAGGAAAGATCGCGCGCGTTCCGTGACCTATTTCTTAGGGTGAATTTCTTAGTGAATTTCTTCCGACAAAGATTTTTTTTTTTTGCCATTACGATACGGGGGAGTGGTCGAAGCACCAGTCAAGGTTGAATCGTAATGAATATTGGGATACATCAAACTTGGTCCAGTGTTATTGCAAAGTGGGTGCCTTCAGGCGGGATATCCATATTACTCTCAAGTGTGAGATTCGGGGTACGAAATTGTGCTTTTTTTCTGCGACTGTAATCAATGATAGCAAATAAATGTGTTGTTTGTATTTCTCCGTACTCATTCGTGTCAACTTTACAAGAAAGAATACTTCCCCTTGGTCCTTAAATTTTAAAAATATTCACGTCCTTGCAAGGTAAATATTGTTCATCGAAAGTTTATGTGTACACGTTTTTGGCTACTCGTGTGATTCGTAACATACTCATCACTCATCAGCTATAAAAAATCACTCATATGTATTTAAAACCAAAAATATTTCTTGTGGTACTACAACATATGTAATAAGTGTTTTCAAATGTTAAGTGATCTAAACGATATAATAAACAATAGACGTGTCGTTTACTAATGTAAACCTACGGAAGTTTCATGTGAATGAAATTGTTTCTCCCGCGTGAAATTAGCACAGAAGGGTTCACAAAGGCGAGAGATTTTAATGCTAATTAACAAGTGAATTCTGCGGAACGAAACGCCTCAACGCATTCACACGTTCCACGAAGAAATAATTGGTACATACATCGTAATTAAAAAATTATAAATTCATTTTTCAAATAATTGATATTCTAATTATAAATAGTAATTGTAAATGACAGATATAAAATACGTATAGTGGAAATATTCTAACGTATTGTGATTCAATACATAAATTTCATCTCTTTAAAGAATGGAATATACAAATAGTTTATTCCGATAAACCGAAATATATACACTTTTTGATCATGTATTTAAAAACGTAAAAACATGTACTCGAGTATAAAGATTTAACTCAGACTAGACATTTACTTGCAACTATAGAGTACAATATTTAGAATACTGCAGAAACACATTTTTAAATCAATTCTTCGAAAAAGGATTTAAGGGAAGAATTAGTATAACATAACACAAATACAAGGAATTTTTAAATTATAAGTGTGCCATAACAGTAATATTATAATAAATTTTCAGTAATTTTATACTTAAATAATTCAGATTTTTAATGACAATTGACATTTTGTGTTTATTACTGAATCACTTAAATTACTAAAAATTAAATATTTTGCACACCACTTCAATACGTTGTCACTGTATTCAATAAATGCCTGGAGAAGTATTTTCTGGTTGTATGGTCAGTATTGTTTTCAGTGAAAATTCAGATGAATGTTTATACGTCTATGAAAAGTAGTTTCATCACTTGCATTTCCTCTAATTTAATGAGAAAATGTAAAATACTGTGGAAAATATTAAAATCTTAATAACACGAACATAGGCAACGAATACATATATCGTTATAAAATACAAAAGATATTACGTACAGAGCGCAGTGCTCCGAATTTATATTTACATCCATTCAAAATAATGATCACTAGACTAATGATCACTATTCGGACTTGCCAATACTCTTAACAGCTGCCTTCTATCCCAAACAACATTTTTTTGACAATTTATGAATTTTTTCATTTTCTAATAGTAGAACAAAAATATTATTTTAAGAATATTCAAAAACAGTTAAACCTTGTTCTAAATAGCAATTTTCGTTGAAAAATTTGGAGCCGTTTTCAAGGAAATGGCGTTTAAGCGCTACTGTAGTGGGAGACTGATGCATGTGCATCAAGGTGCCAAAGGGCAGTCATAGAACTGAGGGCGTGGATCATGGTTAACCTAAAGGACGACAATGGTAAGCTCAATGTTGATGACAACAATGACAGTTGAGCTGTGGATGAAGTCACACATCAGGAACACACACACACGTGAAGCAAATCTGGTGCGATTGGATATCAATGCCAGAAGTCAGGGTTATCCTATGTCCCGCATCATACGAGTGACAGTCTTGCGACCAAATATGGGGCCAGCGCTCACCAAAGACCCATTGCTTGATGATTGTTTAATTGTGCGAAAATGTGCGAGAAATGTAAGATTTTGAATTCTCAAATCATAGAATGTTCCTTTGTACGTCCAAATGAGAAGTTCAGTCTACACAATAAAATAGAGGTTCGTTAGAGACAACTATTGGGAGCACTGAAAATTACTTAAAGGTTTATTTTATCCCAACCCAGGAGATATAGGTACTTTAAATGTACTTAAAAATGTAGTAAATTACTATAAGCAGGCATTTACGTCAAAAAGGTAAAATAAAACGTAGTCGAAATGTTTCATTTTTATAGCCCGTGCTCAACACTAAAATCATTATATAATGTCCGATATAACAGTCATATAATGTTTATCAGCAGCAACGTGCGTTTTAGAAACCAAACGAAGTATAAATGTGTCCAAGAAAGCTCGCTCACCGACCGATCCGAGTAAGAAATTCTTTCACCTGCGAAGAGGCGAAAAGGAAACTTTCAAGTGCGCGGGGATCTGAACGAGTCCTTCCTTTTGATCTTCCACATTTTTCATCGCTCATTTCTTGTAATACTCTTGGTATAGTCTGTCGCGCGCGTTTGATGGAGGTTGTTTACATCTTCATGGTCTTACAGATCTAGGCAGGTGATCACTGAGCTGCTTTCCTTTCGCCTTCCTCAATGTGAAGACTGACAGGGTGACACTGAGGGGAACTATTCGAGAGATAAGAGTATAAACTACAGACAGAATGTTCAGGTGAGATACGAGTAAGTGGTTGTGACAGAACCCGAACATCCTATATGCACTTGGTGAAAAAAATTGTCTTATACGGAACACAAAGTCGCAGCTACCGTTTTACTTTCCCGTATACTATACGTACGTACGTATAGTATAGGGAAAGTTATGTAATGCTGCGCGAAGAAACGGCGCATTTTCGGCCGAAAAACTCATTACAGGGCCCTGGTAACGAAAAAATGGATAAATCCAGTTGCTTCTTTTTCCAACATAGGTTTACAAAACTTTTGTATTCTATTTTTGGGCAGTTGTAGAATTTACATAGTTCTAGGACAATACTGCGATGGAAACAGTGAGTTGTTCCCTTCTTGGTTGAATTGGACGTTTTCAAATAATAGCTAAGATGTTAGTAGCGCATAAAGTGCAATATTTCAGTAAGTAGCTACGTAGGTTTCCAATAACGCGGGAAATTATGTGCTGTTGTAGCACCACTAGTTTATTTCCTTTTTACTGCATGTTGGAAGTGTTTTTACATAGTCCGGTTAAACTTAACTAAACATTTTTATCTATAGACTTACAACCTATTGTCGACGCGGGACGTGGATGAGCGGAAGTTGCCGTCGCATGACCACAGTCGTACACAGATCTGGCTTAACATGGCCCCCGCACGAAACTAGGCCGTAGCCCGCCCGACCACACTAATTCAATCTACCTTACTGCTAACGCATAACTGCGTTTGGCGAGGAGGCTCATATAGTACAATAGATTTATTCTAGGTTGCTAAATGTTTAAAAATGCCTGTACATGTGGTCTATTTTGGATTCGCGTTAGGCATTCTGTACATTTGTCCACTTTGAGGTTTCTGCTTTGACTGATCAAGCGGAGGTCTCAATAAAGTGATCGGCGAGACAGGCTGTATGGTAAAGAATTGGTTTGATGTTTAATTCAGCGTGCATTCGATTGTTGGAGATGAATCAGGGCGACTAAGTGATAGATATTAGGAATTTGTTTTGGTTGACTTGTATTTTGTGAAGATATTTGGCTGCTTTTGTCCACATATTCATACAGGAAGAAGGCCCAGATAATTGATTTGCATACGATGGCATTGTTTATGAGAGTTTAATAGTTTTATTTGTGGAGTCAGTTGTAGGATTTTGTTTTGGGCATGCTGGAGGTTGGTGTCTACGTGAGTTTTGCAGTGAAGAGTGGTGTCTACATGGAGTCCTAAGTATTTAACTACCTTTTTATACAGTGTCCACGAAAGAATTTTGTGATACATTCTTAATAGTAACGTAGGGGGATATGGTTTCAATGTTAGTATTTTCCAATGGATTTGGTAGTATTGATTTTAATCTTCCAATTTGAGGACAATCTATTGCATTAAAACGAATTTTGATTTTACTTTCTGTTAAGATTATTAATGGATGAGGCTTCGCGTACTTGGAGGATGCTCCAACCCCCTGCACCATAGGGCCTGGGAAAAGAGTTGTCACTAACAAATTAACTCATCTAAAAAAACACATTTACGTCGATTTCTTTCATTTATAAACATTAAAATAATTACAAATTAAAACATATTGCGAAATAGTTTCCTATTCTGACGTGAACATCTTCTGTTTACATTCATGGAAATGTGAGAGATAATTGAGATTGAATAAAAAACGCGAAAGCAAAAACAGAGTTGAACAAAGGCAGGAAATGAAATCGAAGAGCTTTTTACGGAGACAAATGTCAAAGTTTCATCTAATACAAAGTTAACTTCCAGATACGATCCAATACAATTTGAAATTTGCCTAGCTTAATGTTTACAATTGTATGAATTCCTGACTATAATTAATGTGTGGTTTGAATTCAAAATGCACAAATTCCAAAGCGAATATATAAAATACAATTCACTTCTGTGTGTTTTGTACACGATAATCATTTCCCACTAGCTCGATCTTATTCACTGCACAGATCTTTTACTACTACTCTACTACTCACACAGATCTTTTGGCTCTATATAATTTACACTATCTTACATTATACTATTTAGAAATTATCAATAAAATTTGATTATGACGTAAACATTTGTATTTCACACATTCATCGAGTACTTTATTTAGCTTTCAACTAATAACACTTAAATATTTTATTAAATACAATAACACAGGGTGTAGATTAAAGAAATCACTTCCATTACTATTTTGGCGTCCACTAACGTCGTCTCTAGTTTTGTTCTACCACCTGTAGCTTGTTGTCTGTATCCGCAGCTTCAGATCCCTAAATGACCCATCGAAAGTGCTCGTTTTCTATTGCCTATTGTTCACTATCCGCCGTTTGCTGTCAGTCATCTACTGGATATAGTGCGTGGCGGTAATCTTCGCTTGTCACCTTCAGCCTGCCCCCCCTCCACCGCGCTCTGTCCGCGCTCGCACGCGTGCTCGGCCGTGCATTGTTATCAGCGCCCGCTAATCGCCGTCAGCCCTCGCCGCGGCCCGTCACTACTCCATCACCCACGGCATCATGCAGGACGGCTGTCACCTGTCGGTTTACAAAATCCACTGTCGTCACACGTCATCGTCATCACTTTCACCTCGGTCATCGTCAACACCCACTGCAACCACACTAGACCATGTCACCCCACCACAGTATATTACCGTCACCGCCCCTTTCGTTTTACTGATTGGTTTGCAGTTGTTTTTTTCATCATCACATCTCCGCCAGCGGCACTACACGTCAGTCAAGACAAGCACCAAGTGCCTGAGAGGTTTCCAGACTTCAGTTGTAGTGTACTGCATGTAAGAGTATCTGTATGAGTGAGTGAGGTGAGTGAGTGAGGTGAGTGAGTGAGGTGAGTGAGGTGAGTGAGGTGAGTGAGGTGAGTGAGGTGAGTGAGGTGAGTGAGGTGAGTGAGGTGAGTGAGGTGAGTGAGTGAGGTGAGTGAGTGAGGTGAGTGAGTGAGGTGAGTGAGTGAGGTGAGTGAGTGAGGTGAGTGAGTGAGGTGAGTGAGTGAGGTGAGTGAGTGAGTTGAGTGAGTGAGTTGAGTGAGTGAGGTGAGTGAGTGAGGTGAGTGAGTGAGGTGAGGTGAGTGAATGAGGTGAGTGAGTGAGGTGACTGACTGAGGGGAGTGAGTGAGGTGAGTGAGTGAGGTGAGCGAGTGAGGTGAGCGAGTGAGGTGAGCGAGTGAGGTGAGTGAGTGAGGTGAGTGAGGTGAGTGAGTGAGGTGAGTGAGTGAGGTGAGCGAGTGAGGTGAGTGAGTGAGTGAGGTGAGTGAGTGAGGTGATTGAGTGAGGTGAGTGAGTGAGGTGAGTGAGTGAGTGAGTGAGTGAGGTGAGTGAGTGAGTGAGTGAGTGAGTGAAGTGAGTGACTGAGGTGAGTGAGAGAGAGGTGTGAAGGTAGTTCAAGGTAGAGAAAGGAAGGATCGCGCGCGGTCAATGGACTGTTTATTAATATACAGCTCCGGCATTCAACTGATATTGATCGAAGAAACCATGGAAAACTACCGATCGAAGCATAGCTACGTAGCCACTACAAAAACTCCGCCACCGTCTTGGCTCGAACCCTAGGACCTCCCAGTCGGAGACACTACAATGGCAACACTTGTTGCCCCAAGATAACACAGTCAGACCCTTTCCTTCATTGCTGCCTGTCCTTATCCAGACTTCAGTCACCGTCGCCTCCGTCGTCGCCGAAGCCTCCGCCGTCCCCTCCGCCACCGTCACCTCCGCCACCGTCACCGTCACCGTCACCTCCGCCACCGTCACCTCCGCCACCGTCACCTCCGCCACCGTCACCTCCGCCACCGTCACCTCCGCCACCGTCACCTCCGCCACCGTCACCTCCGCCACCGTCACCTCCGCCATCGTCATTTCTACTGTCGTCGCCTCCGTCGCCGTCGCCTCCGCCGCCGTCGCCGTCGCCTCCGCCGTCGTCGCCGCCTCCGCCGTCACCAGTCGCTTCGGTCGCTTCCATTTGACGCACGACGTGTTTAGGCCTCCGCCGGGATTTAGCCCGAGTGTGAAATGATTCGACGCTGATTTACGAAGATATTAGTTTTTGCCTCCGACGCGCCGGTGTGGAAACTTGGCATTTTAGAAAAATTATTACGGCGAACCGGGTAGAAAGAACGGGCGCCGGCGCGAAAAAAGACGAAGGGAGAAAAAAAAAACGAACTAAAAGTAAAGCAGCGGAGAAAAGAAGAAAGTCGCCTGCGCAGGCGACAGCGACGGCCGGGAAAGAACAGAAGACGAGCGGATTTCGTGCGAACACGGAATAAGGCGCGTTATCTCCCCAGGACGGACAGGTTGGGATAAGTCTCGGAATTGTCGGCGTCCCGCAGGGCGTGGTTTCTAAATGAAATCTGGTGACCCAGGTTTCTCACGGTAATGCACGGAGAATGTTAAAAATGCTCTGTGGATGCATTTTTCCGAACCTGTTTATGAATTGAGAAAAAGTGGCTGAACAAGTAGGTTTATTTTTCAATAAAATAAGATATATCATGTAGCTCAATAGAATACGAATCATATTGAAAAATGCTAAAACTTGCAGCAATGAAAATAATACAGTTGAACATATTATTTCATTTTGAACAAACTCTAAAAATAAAATATATAATAAAAAGTAATTACTGAAATATCAATAAAAGTAGTGTAAGAAGATTAATGCTTTACTTTTCATGGTATCGGCAAAGAAAATTATATTCAATGAAATAAACACTTATAAATATAAACATCCAACTTAATAACAGAAAGTGAAGTCGTACAAATGACAGAAAACTGTGATAAAATAAAGCACAATATACCCGTAAGCACAACAATTTTTAAAACTCCTATCCAAATAAATAGAAGAACTTTAAGGGATTATTTTCCTGTCTCTGTAATTCTTACTTTCCAAAAATCTCGAGATCAAGGCGTAATTTGTCTGAATGGTCTGAAGTAAAAATGTACAAATATTAACTTTCGCAAGTGACGGCAGTGCAAATCACTCTTTCAGTTTCCTAGGATACGTACACGTACGATTCACGACGATATTCAGTATTTCTGGGTTGACTGCTTTTCGTGTTGAAAAGTCTCCAATAGAAATGTCTTATTTGAATAAAAAATTGAGCCGTTTCCTACATACAATAATAAATTTGAAGATGGTATTTTATATTTCAGAGAGTATTTCGCATAAATTCAAAGGAACGACGATATTTCATAATTCTTTATTTCATCACTCAATATTTTTTCGGAAACAAATTCTTAAATACTTCAAAGCACTTTCCTGGTTGATAAATAATTTACTCTCATAAGCACTTACACAACTAATTTCTAGAAAGTCAAAACAATTGCCAAATCATCAATAATTTACTTTAAAACGCACATAAATCGCAAAATAAAAAAAACTACTTGTTTATTTGATAAATCAGTGATGATAAAACTAGTTCCTTTCACACTAAAATATATTTTGCCTTTCATTTGATCTCCGTAGTTAGTTCACAAACGAAAAAGTTAAAGCTTTTCTTGAGGTATACACACTTGAAATTATAAACAGAAACACACAAACTCCAAGTTTCAATGGTAGCGGTTATAATAGCTGACCCGTAGTTGCACTAGTTCCATTCTAGTCTGATTAGTTCAAACGCGTAATTCTCCTTTGTTAAGAAGAAAATAAAGGCAATACTTGAAATGTATCAGTTTGCTGAAACCGGCTGCTTTATTTAATCCACTAATTTTCGTAGCATGCTTTATATTTCATACAAGGAGCACGAAACTCATTTTGAAACTCTGTGAAATGCAGAAGCTGCAATATCATTCTCCGTTTATCATTTTAAGAAAATTGTAACACAGTTAAACTAGTAGTGCTACGAAATGGCACATTTTATCGCTAGTCAGTTCGATTTTCTTTCTACCCGGAGTTAGAAAGTCGGTTTTCAATGCCGTCCCACCACCTTCCCTGCTGCCATCTATCGTCGTCTATCGAACCCATTAGGGCTTCTTGTGGTAACTTCCCTATCCCAGGGATTAACGGATTAATTTCCAGTGAAGAGCTGGGTTGTGTTTTCCGAACATCAGAACGAGGTAGCTCCTACGCGCATCACCAACCTGTATCATTACGTGCAGGTGTTCAGGCTTACTGGCACATAAAGACAGCACACTCGGCACAATGTGTTGACGAACCAGAATATATAAAATATTTGTGTAAATGCTTAATCATAACATAGTGTACCCGTGCATCTAAAATCATTGTTTAATCGCCCTCTCCGGACACTGCAGTTAACAGAATCACGTAGTACCATGGGAATGGGGTAACTCTACGCCCCAAATAGGAGGGGAAAGGGCGGTGGACAGAAGGGCGGAGGGCAGAAGAATGGAAGGAGGTGGGGTGGTAGGCCGGCAGATAGGTGAGCTGACAATGCGACAGGGCGGCAGGGGGAGAGAGCGGAAGTGTCAGAGTGTCAGTAATAGAGTGACATGGGGAATCGCGGGCAGGACGATAGGGCGACAGGACGATACGGTGGTAGGATGGTAGGGCGGTAGGGCGGCAGGGCGGCAGGGCGGCAGGGCGGCAGGGCGGCAGGGCGGCAGGGCGGCAGGGCGGCAGGGCGGCAGGATGGAAGGGCGACAAAATGGCGGGGTTGCAGGGCGGCAGGACGGTACGGCGATAGGGCGGCAGGGCGGTGGCGAGGCGGCGACGCGGCAAGGCGGCGCGACGTTACGGCGGCGTAGGCGGGCAAGCCAGCAGGCGGCGAGACGGAGGACCGGCGCGCCAGCCGGGTGGTGGGATGTGATAGTGGGGTGTCGCGGAGGTGGCAGGGCAGGCTGTCCCCGGCGACAGAGAGAGAGAGAGAGAGAGAGGCGCCGCGCCGCCACTCTCCAGCGCCGTCATTACGAGAAGCCGCCCCCGCATTTATCTTGGACGGGCAACTTTTCATCAAGGTTAAAAGTTATTAATGGGCTCCCCGATCGCGCATTCAATTTGCGCTCTTCGAGGGCTTCCGGGCCGGCGGGACACCGCCTTCCGCGGCCTGCGCCGCCCCCGCCGCCGCCCCGCCCCGCCCCGCCATCGCGCCCAGAGATGAGGATTTCGCTGCCCCATCGCTTTTCGCAGACTCAGCTGAGCCGAGACGAGAGAGCACTTGTTCGGCTCCAGCTGAAATCTGCGAGGCGCTGACAGAGAGACGTGTGGCTCCCTCCCCGTTCTGTTACTCCGCCTGAAAGGCGGTCTTTTCACATAGGCACAAAGAAGTCGTGGATGCGTCAGTATATCTTCAAATATTGTCATCGATTTTAGAATCAGAATTTCGTCGTTTACGTAAATATCTTAGAAATAAAACGAAAGAGCTGTAAAGTTTTTGTAATAAATTTCCCAATGACTCAGTAAGAAACCTTGGAAATCGAAAACGAACGTGAATGTAGTTTTACCTAGCATAGTGTTGAAAGAAAAACTCGAAGGAATTCCAAAGTCAAAGTAAATTCTGAAAGAATTTATTGTGCTAGACACAGAATTTACGACTATTCTTTACATATTTCATTCTGAAGTGTTCGGCTCCTAGTCTGCACATATAATTGAAAGTGGGTAGCAACCCGATATTAATAGTATAAGCCGGAAACTATTATTTCAATCTCCGAAGACTGACAAAGAAGATTACGTCGCAGTTACCAGGTAGTAGTTACTTGATTAAGGAAAGTGCAACAAAATCTGTTCCCAAGTTCACTAATCACCCACTTTTGTCTCGTTATGATTGTGATGGTTGACAACCAGTTCTTTAACAAAACATTAGTTCTTTCTGAAAAAGAGGCTAAAATACTTAATCCCGGTTTTCGAAGAAACGTAAAGTGGTATTGTTCATTTTGAAAACATTTTGTTTTGCCTGTACCAGTGGTGATATTTGAGGTAAGTTTCAAATTCATGCACTTTTAATGAACTATACTTTTAGAATAAAAATCTGAGATTTGAAAAGCATCCAAACTGAGCTGAATTACACGCTGTATCTAAACGTCTCTACCAAATTCAATGCATTACCCAACTTCAAAACTACTGTATTCCGGCAGGCTACTCAAAGCGACAAACTCACCGCTTCCAGTCCACGCTTCCGAACTCCACACAGTCCGCAGCGCTTCAATCTTCAACGTATCCTGCAACAGAAACAAGACCAATTAGACGGACAAATTTAACGCCTGTCAAACGAAACAAAGCACGAACGCCCGACCTCCGTTCCAACACGCGCACTCGCAGACATCCGCACAGTTAACTAGCGCGCGGGCGGCCTGAAATAAAATGGATTGCTCCCATACTTTATCCTATCGAGTTGCGCGCGGCTTGAATAAGCGGTCGGGCGAGAAAATTCGTCAAAACGTATTGATTAATTCCCACGGGGCACGAATGCTCATTAAGTGGAGAGGCCCCCGCGATTCCGGCGGCTGCCGCCAGAGCTCACCGTTGTTCCCGGTGCTCTACGCCGCGCGGAATTTTTGCTAACAAGGGACTGCGCGTGAAAGACCGGTCAGCGGTCGAGGGTGGCGGCAAGGGCATCACCACACGTACACGAAGCGAAAGAGAGGGCACGATGAACGAGTTAAAAAGCTTGGGGATGGTGTTGGCTTCCTCTTCCCCTGAACGAGAAGTACGCCTAAACGAAGCTTATTACAACTTCGAAGTAATTTTTGTGTGTGTGGGGGGGATTGTTTTGTTTTGGCTGCACAGTTGTGGTGGTAACTTTTTTTTTCTATACCGACTCGCGAAGAGGGCGTTCTGCAGAGAGTACGGCGCCTCCAGCGAAAGAGAGCAGCTGGCCGGTGAAACGGGAGAGGGCGGGCGGGGATCGGAGGAAAGTGACGAAATTCCCGGCCCCGGGCGAGGCTCATGTGGAGATCGATGGAGGAGGGAAGTGCAAGAAAGCAAGACCGTAAGATCGACTGCGAAGAGGCACAAATAAGAAACTAGGGAGGGAAAAAATATGGAGGAACTGGAAGATTAAATTACAACCAAAGGAGAAAAGGCTGAAAAATGTCGGTGATGGCGTCGACACTTAATGATGGAACACAACTGATGTAAGTTTTGGTTGAATAGTATGTGAATACGTAAATTAAACGTTTGAATGAGTGAGTACTGGAGATCAGTGATGAAATGAGGAAGCTATTGAATGAGTGAATGAGTAAAGAGGTAGGGAAATGAACAAGTGAAAAACTGAGTGTGCGAGTAAGTGATATGAGTGAGCAAGTGAAAAGAGACTGGATGAGAAGGTAGGGAATCGAGAGAGTGAGCAAGAAAGTGAGTGAAAGAGCTAGAGGGCTGGCGGGCGAGAGAGCGAGTGGATGAAAATATTACAGAAATATTAAGAGAATTTTCATTTTTATCAAACCCGGCCACCTTCATTTTCACCACACGAGGGAACCTCCCTCTTCCCGCTGATAGCGCACGTTGCTTTGAATGGCGTTGAAGTAAAGTGCATTCTGTACAGCGATATAAAGGTGCATGTGTATACTAGCTCTATGTCAATCTTTTAACCTCTCTTTATGCTCTCTTTTCCTTTAGGTGAAAGGAAGCAACAGCTCAGATGTTTGCACTATTTCAAATCGTAACGGTCCCCTGTTATACAGTCTATGTTCTACAGCAGGGGTCCTCAAACTTTTGAAACGGGGAGCCAGTTCACTGTCCCTCAGGCCGTCGGAGGGCCGGATTATACTACAGTGCGATTTTTCTAACTCTGCCTCTCAAGCCCCTTCGACCGATCACACGGCATTTCGCGTCTTTCTCGGTCCTGCCGCTAGATGCCTCATGGTCGCAAGTACAGCTTGATCATGCGATATCTAGCGGCATGACTGAGAAATACTCGAGGTACCGTGACATATTCCATCGTGAAGACAGGCCTTGAGAGGCAGACTTAGAAAAATCGCACTATAGTAAAACAAAAACTATCAACAAATTCTTATACATACTATATATCTATTTTTTGAAGTGAAGAATCAAAACGGGAACAAATACAATATTTAAAAAATAATTAATAAAAAACACCGATGTTTCTGGTGGAAGACGTCGTTGTTAAAAACCATCGATTTTTTGCCATCCCTAGACACCCAACACATAATTAAAAAAAATGTGCGGATTTTCAGAAAAAATTCTTTAAACCATAAAAACCCGGCGGGCCGTATAAATGTCCTATGGCGGGCCGCATGTGGCCCGCGAGCCGTAGTTTGAGGACCCCTGTTATACAGTGTACATTTCACCGATGACTTGCGAAACTACTTATTTCTTAATATTACATCTTTTAATCATTTTGTGTACGTTTTCTCCAAAACACGTTTGTGTAATTTTAAGTTAAATAAGTTATTTTTTTCGAATTTCTCCTAGATATTCAATAGTGAATCCAGACGTTTCTTTTATAATTAAATATATCCCTCAATATTAGGCCTTTAAGTTACTTTTAGAGTTATTTTAAAATATTAGTAGTTTTTGCGTATTTTAAAGTTATATGTTTTGATTTTTCAAGTCAAGGTTGAAGTGATAATGGATATAAATTGTACAAGTATTATTGTACAAATTTATAATCAATAATAAAATAAGTATTTACTGTTCAAACATCACTAAATGTTTTAAGTTATACATGCTTGTTCAGCATGTAATTCTCATTGCATTTTTAACACAATTACGTTGCAACAGTATCGCCGCAAAGGAAAGCCAAAGAGAGTTGGTGAAAAATATCTGACATCAATCAATGAAACATTCGTCGCCCAGAGCATTTGCATAATGTTTATATTTAATATATTATAAATTGTAATTACGGTAAGTAAAGTAATAAGAGCTTTAAATTATGCTAAAAATGCTCAAAAACAATGTGATGTGACAAGGACAAAGGCAAATTAATGTAATACCTAATAAATTGTTTCATTTGATTCATCTGAAACTTAAACTGCACAGCGCTAAAATATTCTTTAATTATTTTAATATACATTTGGTGTCGTCTTAGAAGCCACTATGTAAAAAACCTCACTTTTATTTTAATTACTAAACGTTTTTCGACCGCAGGATATTACATCAAAGAGATTAATGTTTGAGTTCGTCTGCAATGTTATGATACGCTTATATTAAGATATACGACTTCGGACGATATCCCTCCTTTGGCCGATAAATATTCAAGAGCTGCAAGCGGCATTAATATCGGGAGAACACTGAACTCGTTAATAAAATAAGACAGGCGAGAACGATTCTCATGAAGACAGAAGGGAAAGTGGTTCGAGTAAAACGGGCAAGAGGGACTTGTTCTCTCCGATACTGCATTTCATAACGAAAGACCTTGAAAATAAGAAATGAACTTAGAAACAAACTTGCGATTCTACTACATTTCTTCAAGTTTTGAAATATGCAAATGAAACGGTAATGACAATTGCAATAGACATATCTAACAGTGCACGCAATTGCACTGCAGAAAGAATGTAAATGTGAAAACTTTGAGTCGCAAAGGTTCGGTACTTTGCTCATTGCGCAGCAGGCGAATTATGTACTTTTCACAGTTTAACTTAGCCGGAGTCCAATGGAAAAAACAACTTTCATCTGCATCTCCAGAATTGCTTCTTTTCATTCCTGTGCCATTTTTCACAACAATTATTACCTGGAGCCATGCGAGAGCGTTGAACGTTTTTAAATAATACATTTTTATTATGAATTTCTTTCTGATTTTTGCAACGTTGTCAACACCCAGTGCATTAAGCGTCTTCGTTGAAGTGAACGTATGTAAAATACGAAAATGAAACTTTGACAATGGACAGAAAATGCAAATGTAATTTGAATATTTGACACAGAACGCAAATAAATCACATTGCAACTGTTTATTTTCCATTAATGCATCTTTGCAAAAAACTGATAGATGCACTTAATGAGGTCAGTTCCAAAGTAATACATAGCCCACAGTTGAAATTCGCAAAAAATTAGAGTATTTACAAATTATGAAATAGCAAACAGAGGTAGAACGCAACCGAAATAATTATAGTTTGAATACCATTAAGTTATTTCACTTGAAAAATATTACTAAGAGCTAAGAATCGTTTCTAATGAAATCCATAGCGCAACAACATGCATGTGTCTTGACACTTCCGTTGTAGCTTCATCGGGGTAACGTCACTTGTAACCAAAATTATGAAATAAATTAGAAGCCTGAACAAGTTTGAATTTGCAAACGAATTTAAAGTTGAAAGAAAACAAGGTAAAAATACTAAAATATATTTATCCAAAAATTTCATTAAATAATCGAATTTTATTTAAGTGTCGAAATCCAAAAAACAAATCATTGAAATTTATTTTCAGATACCTTGATCCTGAAAGCCTGTATGAAAAGTGATTATCGATAATGAATTAAAAGATATTAAGTGTAATTTGCATAATCCTATATAATTTGTGCTACTTTCATTTTGTATGATTCATAATCTGTACTAAGCGAGGTTCATGTGTTTCTTTGTACCATAAAAGTGTAATGTAATCTAAGAAATGTTTCGTAATTCTGCAAAAATTTTAATTTCGTATTGACTGCGTAGTTAGTTCTCATTTTAAAAATATTTTGTAATTTTTGGAAAATTTTCATTTTGCGTAAAATTGCCTAAGCAATTTCATGTTGGGTAAATGTGAAATTCAGCTTTTCACCCAACTCAAAGAGGAGGCCTTTGCCCTTAAACGTATTTTGTAGACTGTGTAAAGAAAATAAAATATGAATAGGGCATTTGAAAAGGATACCTCAAAGATACTGATTCAGTGAGGAAATTGGCCACATAGTCTAAAGAATAAAAAATTCCTTAATAACATGTAATAAAAATGAATTTCACCACGAATGAGTGTCCGCGAAAGATATTCACGAAAAGCTAACGCCCACGCAGATTTTCCGTCTTGCCCTGAGAAGTGACTTTGTCCCGGGTTGTTCCAGCTCGCGCCCAGACGATACAAGCTAAACGCCGCGGAGGCGTGTCCGGGGGGCGTGGTCGGCTGGGAGATGCGAGGGCGGAGGGGCGGGGCAGCGGATGGGCGGGGGCGGCGGAGGGGGAGGCAGAAAGACGGCTGGCGGGGGTGGCTGGGCGGCAGCATCTTCGGCGAGCGGGGACGGGAGGGGAGGGGAGAAGGCCACCGCAGCGCGGGTTCTCCCTGGGGGCGGGGGCGGGGCGCGAAGGGGCGCGGCGGGGCGGGCGAGCGGGCATCCGAGCGAAAAGCCGGCCCCACGCCCCGCCCGCCCTGATTACACAAAGCTGCCGCCCATTTCCCTCTTAATGCTGCTGATACCACAAAGGCTGCAGCCGCCGTCCGCTTGACCGATGCTAATGAGGTTAGCAGCGTGGTCTGGCGTGGCCATGCCGCCCCAGTTGCGCTCACCCCCCCACTCCCGCCCCCCTCCCATCGCCCCCTCCGCCCCACACGACCACATGCTCCCTGGCGCTGCCTCTGATATCCTTCCCCACTGCCGCCACTCCGCTCTTCCTACCTCCTTCTGACATTCCGCGTGGGCATTCTGCCCCTTTTCCTTCCCCGTCCTCACCGCCCACACCGGCCGTCCCCTCCCGCCCCCTCCCATCGCCCCTCCCCTCCTCGGCGCTTTGCCTTCCTGGCCCGCGGCCGGCACTTTCCCTGCTATCCCCGACGTCCGAGCTGTCTCCGCAGCAAATGCTAGGCCGCTCGGGGCGATTGTCCGTTGTGAAGCGGGTCGGGGCTTCTTGGTCCGGCCATTGCTGCTTGGCCAGGCGTGCGCATCGATATTATCGCCTTTCTCCAGCCTCTACTTCTGCGACCCTGCAGCGCGGCCAGGGACCTTTTGTTCCACGGCCCACTTCGGAGTGTGAATAACCAAGTTTCTACAAAGGGGGAACTGTGAACGAAGTAGTACCGATCTTGAAATAGGACAATACTTTTCATAATCGTACGTGAAACTCTCTGCAAAATGAAACTCGGAGAAAACGAAAACGTACTCCGAAAATAGCATGTCAAACATTAACGTGATTACACTCACATCAAAATATACTTTTGTCGTTTTTCCTCTTATTCATCATTTCGTTTGATACGTTGCTGGCTTCTCAGAGCACACAGCCTTTGTGGACGGCAACAAACGCATTAAAATTATCCACTGCTAGATTGCGCGGAAAGAACTCGACGTGTATTCGCTTGGGTCGTTGAACAGTTGCGAATGATAGATCTCAGCTTATTACTCTAGCATGCCTGCCAGCCTTGTTGTGAGGGAGTTCTGCCCTTCAGTTATTAATCATACAAGAGAAGCATGTGATTCATTTCAACCAAATGTAATAAAGGCAATATGTTCTTTAATGAGAACATTAGAAGCATTTTGTATAGACGTGATGTATTGCCGAAAACATTCATCATTCATTTCTATGAAAAAAGATGTATAACTTAGAAATCAAGCAGGTGAAAGTAAATGAAATTAAAGCAATCATTGGTTGAGCCTTTGGTGATACTGCCAAAAGTATAAGCGTTTATTTCCGGTAACATATCGGTTAATTAGCATTTCACATTCTTTTACTTTGGAGACCACAATTCCCACTCCTTAATGTATTTCACACAACAGGTAAAGTGGAATTGAATATTATATTCCTATTTGAAGCACTGGGGCGTACAACGCTCTTTGTTATGATTTATGAATTTTACAAGATCAGAACGCTATATTTTACTTCCTTTAATGAATTTTAGTAATACTCTGGTAGCATAGACCATCGCCATAAATATGTTTTGATTGTTATCGTATTCTGTACTACACAAACAAGCTACACAAGACTACATGGATACCATTATCCCATGAAAAATATGATTTGCAAATAATCTAATACACAGTTCATTTATTATACTCGTAGTATATTGTCATTCTTCTTCCATTCATTTTTGGGTGCCATGTGAACTGGCTTTCCAAGATTGATACATCAGATCTGGTCAATTCCTAACATTTATACGCTAACCACCTTCAACACTTTCTCTACGTAATCTTAATACTTACACAATGTGAAATGGGTAGTTTCTATACGATTTGTATACAAACTACCCATACCACGATGTATCTTTTTTACGAGAGCGTGAGATTTTGATTTGAATTTAAGTCGATTTTTACGGTCCATTCCTATTGCGCTATCTGATATTTCGGCGTAGAAAAATTAAAATAGCTCACTCTAATGCGCCGAGATGGAAGATCGTTTGGTTAATATGACAGAGTCTAAACGTCCAAAAGTTTGGAAGAACGCCCACCAAAGTAATGGAGACCACCAACAGAGCTCGTAATAATCTTCACATACAGAAGGTATTCTTTGCCGTCAATGAGGCAGTGTTAATGGTCTCTTTGAAATCAAGTGATGGTAAATCTGATATCATTTTATGGGACATTTTCCAAACAATTTGGTACCTCACCGATACCCCACTTTAATTTGTTATGGAAGATACCAAACAAAAGACTACCGAACTGTAAAGTAGATTTGCAAAACTTTCGATCACGACTTTGCATCTTTAATAATACATTAATAAAAACTTATATTGGGAATGATACATTGATAGTAATTGAAGTGTTGCAAGAATCATTTTATGGAAAAATAATAATCAAATTATATTCTACGTGTCACAGCAATACGAAAACATTTACTACAACGCTTAAATTCAGAAAAATTTTGATATGAATTTTAAGTTAAGGGAAAATTTAAAACTTGTTGTAATCAATATATTCACGCAACCCTCAAATTGAAAATGTAACATTTCTAATAAAACATTCTGAAGGGAAAACTTTTGACCTAGTTAATTAATAATTGCATTTCTTGTGCCACATTAACAAATACTAGTATTTGAGTTGCAAGTGATTCATTGAACACATCTCGTAAAGTCCACATGACGAGTCTCGAACGCAACTTCTCTGAAAGAAAGCCAAAATCGAATAAAACAAGTACATCTAGAGCATCGCAGCCGTTTCGCGATATTCTAATTTACTTCGCGCCTACTGAGAATTAACCGATAGTGATTCGCACCGCTGTGTATAACGCAAGCCTCAAGTTAAACGCAGAGAGTCTGAAATGAGCTTACGCCGCTCGAGGTTCGTTCGGATGAAGAGCAATTTTAGCTTGTTACGGAGTTACAACAGGGCGAAGTAAGCTCCACTGAAGCGAACACAAGCGTATAAAGGTTGAGAAACAGCAATAATTCGTTAGACGTTGAATATTACCTTCAAAACTGTCTTTAAATCAAAGCAAGGAAATTCAGTATTGAGAAAACAACAAATACGCTACAACCATCTCGGAATGGAATAAACAATAGAAACCACACAAATTTAAGGCGCACATATTAATAATAGTTAACACTAAACGATACTTAAAAACGCGTGACAAATAGACGACACAAGGTAACAAATATGGACTGTAAGAAAATAATTTTTTTTTCGGTATCTCAAAAGGAAAAAAAGTTTTCTGGGCATATCGCAATTATATTTTTGAGTAATCTTAGCGAAACTTTTTTGTTGTAATGATAACGTATGAATAAATAACTTAACTTTTTGTTAAAAAATAAGTAATCATCCGATAATAGAATATTTAAATTATTCAATTTTTTAAACTATATTTTAATAGCATAATTATGTTATTGTGCAATAATACTGAAATTCGATCAACCCCCAAATATATTCTTTTCCAAAATAGTTTCTTTACATATTAGTACTTAATTTCTTACTTTTGTGCGAAACGTCCTCATAAAGGGAAGTCATGGCTCAACAAGTGACCGTAATTCAAGAAAGAGAACCTAAATATGTGACTTAGTGTTTCTACAGATCAAGTTACCAACGAGAATTCGTATTTCCTTTGTCCTTCGTGGAAAATTTAAAAGAAAAGATCGTCAAAAATAACGAACAAAATTGTCCCCTGGTGATGCTGCACAGCACTTCGCGACGTCAATGTACGTCTGTTAGTTTTGGCAATCACAATATAACTGCAAAATATTCTCTTTTACAAAGGAATCTCTTCTGTTCGTGCGCAAGTCACAAATACAACTTACTTGTCACCATCGCCCACTCTGCAATCGGCGACTAAAGCACGACCCGCAACACTCCATCATCCCCCCTATGAAGATTATTCTTAGAAACGTACAACACCGAAACAGTTGGAACACTTTATTTCTTTGCAATTCTATGCAAATCGAATATCTCATTGAAATATACATTTCACATTATTTTCGACTATTCTTCTCTCACACTCAACCTATACGCCAGCTTTCATCTCTCCCATCGCCAATCCCACGGCGGGAATTTCATCTCCGAACTGCATATAATCACAATACGATTAAAATTTAAATATAACACTTTTTGACAAGTTTCAATATTCATCTAAAACAAATGGCCAATCTTAAAGAAAACAAGAAAATCTCAGAATTAGAAACATAATTGGTTTTACTGTCAATCATATTTCTAATTTTCTCTGTATATTCAGAACAAACAAATACCTCTTTAGCACTTGTACATTGACACTATATTCTACCATTGCTATTTAGATTAGAAAGTGTTACTTTTTGGTACACGCACGTACGAAAAAGTAGACTTTCCCACAAGCTTACAGCAAGGAAGTCACGGCCATGTAAACCAACTAAGTACTACAAAGAAAGCAAAACACTGAAGTGGCATAAATCAACATGGCTTCCCCTCGCGTATTGTGAATGATCCGAAAATATAAACTTGTATGTTTTCCATGAATTCGTGCTAAAAGCAAATAAATAATATACGCGTCTCTTGTCTCCTCCTGGCCCGCCAAAATTTTATTCCTAGTGTGGTGGCATGGCCGGTGCCGTTACAAGAATATACAGACGTGAACGGTTGTAAAATATTGAATATTTGTTCACAATGTGCAACGACACCTGAAAACCCCATTTACAAATTTTACAATGGTAATAATAACCGACCGTTACTAGAAGGAACCGGACACCACGACCGCTTGCCTCACGTCACGACGCGTGCGCGCCAGCTTCATCCCCTTGCCTCTATAGCCAGCACATCGACGTGCCACGAGCCGCACCACCCACGACGACCTACGGACGAGCCCAAGAAACAGAAGGAGGAGTTTCGTCCTGGGCCGTCCTAAATACCTTCTGGTGTGGCTCCGGAACTGCGTCATATTGCAGCCGCATTTCTCCGTCCAGCCTGTCGACGGGGTATACAAGCCTGCACCCGTGGCAGCGGACGTCCTGATGTTTCCTCGTCGCCCAAATATATCCCTTTGTTTTGCAAAGCCGCCCTTCAGCACGCGCCCGCAAACTATTTCCCATGTGCATTTCAAGTCTCTGAAATGCACGTAACTAATTATGTACTAGGCGACTGTTATGAGGCCACACAAGGCCAAAGGCAATAGCAGTGACGCAAATAACCACTCCATTAAACTGGAATACTCTGAGTAGCTTCCTGCAACTGCCAATCGGCGCGGCCCGCATCGCCCGCCGCCCGCGCAAGAGGCCTCGACTATTGGCGCGCGTCGCCCGCGCCGCACACAGCTTCGCCGGTGGTCCGCGCGCGCGCGCGAGCCATTCACCGCTGGAAATGGCGCGTGCCGCTCCCCACAATGGCGCCTTGTCGCCGCTCCGCGCGCGCGCAATTGGCGACCGCGCGAGATGCTTATCGTCTTCGCTCGTACGCTTGGCGGATCAACGGCTGACCCGCCCGCCCTCTCGCCCGAGCGTCCATCGGGCGTCTGTCGGCCCGGTGCTCTGCTGAACGCAAGGCCCGCACAAAAGCCGCCGCCGCCGCCGCCCGCCCCTAGCGCTGCCACCTACGTCGCCGCCCGCCGTCCCCGTCACCTCCGTCACCTCCGCCGACGCCCCCGGCGGCCCCCAACACCACCCCCATCGCCCCAGTCTCCTCCGCCACCCCCTTCTTCACCGATCCCACCGCCTCCCCCGCCACAGCCGCCGCCGCCGTCAACACTGCCACCACCACCGCCCCCGCCACCCCGCCGCCTCCCTCGCCCCCGCCGCCCCCGCCGCCCCCCGCCGCCCCCGCCGGCCCCGACGACCCCTCCTCCCCCGCCGCCCCCCCCGCCGCTCCCCCCGCACCCACCGCTGTCCCCACCGAACGCGCCCCCAACTCCCTCGCCACCCCTGCCGCCGTCTTCCACATCACCGCCACCGCCCCACCGTCACCGCCGCCGCCGCTACAGCCTCCGTCTCTGCCACCACCGCCACTACCAACACTACCGCCACCACCCCCACCGCCACCAACGCCACCGCTGGCGCCGCCGCCACCGGCCACGGCCCACCGGCACTGGGCGCCGGATCCGCAAAATGCGAGCCCGCAATGGGAGCGCTCGACTGCCCCGCCCCCGGCTGGCGCTCCCTCCCTGCGGCGGCGTCATGCAGCTGTCACTCAATCCCCTCGCCCTGGACAGCGCGTTCCGGCGCGGCGCGGCGCAGCGCGGCCTGGCGGCGAGAAGAGCATTCAGCGCTGCCATCACGCAGGCGCGCCTCGATTGTTTAAATATCTGGATTGTGGGTGTCGTGATAAATGAAGAATGCAATCGGGCTCCCGATGTGAGGGCTTCATTTTTATCGTTAAGATTTAATTTTCGCATTAGATTTGCCTTCATTATTTTTTCATATCTTTAGTCTGCCCTTATGGGAACCGATATGATTCCAATTGATTGGCAAAGTCACGAATATATATATATAGATATATATATATATATATTGCAAACGGAACATGCCATCTCTCGACATGCCGGCACTAACCAACCTTTGATGGGCTAGGGCGGATATACCCCACGAGAATCAAATGCTTCTGGCGTGGGTGTCACCAGGACGTCACGGCGCTCCAGTCACCGCCTCGTCGCCAGGCCCTGCCGGTTGTTTATCAAAATATTTTCTTTTATAGGATGCTCCCTCCCTAGGAAATCCTACATGGTTTAGTGACCAGGGAAAATCACAATCCACAAATGCTTTATATCTATTCATTAACCAAAATTGATTACATAACATTACACATGCAGCGGGCAAACCACTGCTTTGCCCTACACTGCCTGTACACATTACACCTAAGAGAGATTTCGATAATCCTATTTCCAGCTGGATTTACCTAAACATTCTCTTAAGATTTTCATTACTACTTAAATTAGTGTGGCATTACTTATTGCCTTTCACATAAAAGCACATGTACACTGACTCTTTCCGATAAAGAAAAAGACTGATTTTAACAAAGTTACTTATGTTCTGGTTTAGATGCATGTAAGCATCGTATTCTATTTAAATTCTGTTTTAGAACGGACCCTTTGAACCTGAAAGAAAGACCAAATCCAAATCTAGAATTGTCCTCATTAGCCTCTCCTATTTCTGCTAATACCTTGTATTTTTACAGCACTGTGTCAAAGTTTACAGGTACTCACTCTCGTTTGCTGCATGGCGGTGAAATACCGTTACACCTCCCCCTCTCGCGCGCGTTCCGGAGACCTCCCGTTCGCCCCACTAGCAGCCGGGAAGGGCGTAGCGATGACCTCGCTGTCCTTCACGGCCGCTCGAACAAATGGAAGCCTCGGCGAGCCAGTGGAGTAAGCGGCGGGCCCGATGGCGACCTCGGGATTGCAACGGTGAATTGCACCGCGGCGCCTCTCGTACTCGCTGTATTCCACGTCACGTACCAACTTCTCGGCTGTACCTTCTTCTTCTATCTTCTCCCTTCTTCTTTCTTCGTTTTCCTTCAATGCGAATTACACGTCAGTTCAGAAAGTTCAGACGTCTTTAATTTTCTTCCTCACAAACTCATTCCGGACAACAGTTCATTAAATAATTCTTGATTTGAACATCGGGCTCGTTTCACTTTGCTCCCGTGCACTTTGAAAGTTCTGGTGGCGTTGGAAGTTGTGAATTACGCACCGACTCACGTTATACTTGGTCATGAATTCTGTTTTAGAACAGAACTGCTCCTAGCGGATATTGCATCTCGTCGTTAACTTTTTTCTAAAAGCAACGTTTCACGTCGTCGAAACTTGTTCTAGAAGAAACATTCTACACGTCTCGCCTCGTCGACAACTTTTCCTAGAAGAAACGTCCTACACGTCTCACCTCGTCGACAACTTTTTTCTAGAAGACCCGTCTTGCCTCGTCGGAAACTCTTTCTAGAAGAAGAAATTCTACATCGGTTACCAGGCTGCCTCTTTCCTACTCTCCTCGCGTGACCTACGCCGACCAATGGCTATCGTGGGATTTTCGGCCCTCTCCTCATTGGCGACCATCGGTTCCGGTTGTAGGCTTCGAAATTATTCGACGCCTTCGTCATCCGCTGACGTCGACGGCGCGCGGCTTTCAAAGCTGCCTGCGCCTTATGGTGTTCGGGCTGGTTGTAGATTTATTATGGGACGAATGGATTTTCGTCCATTTTCGTCTCATTGCCCCCATAACGGTAAGATTCTTCGACGGTCATTTAAAATGATGGAGAAGAATCTTCAACGAGAACTATTCAAGAATCTTTTATTTTTCCCATCGACTTTTCATCTTTCTGTTACCTGATCATTCGAATCAGCAACCCGTTATTTAGTAAGGTTTCCAGTGAAGAAGTTATATGTTCCTAGTACTCCTTCCGTCTTCATCTATTTAATTCGGCTGCATTTGGAGCTACCAATCTTGTCACTGTGTACGGTCCCTCGTACAGGTGAAAGAATTTAGCAAATAATTTTAGCCTTGGTACTGATACTTTTGGAGTTCGTAGCATGACTTTTTGATTCACCCTAAACACATATGGTCGGCTTTTTACTTTCTTTTTCCGTTCTTCGGCAGCCTTGCGGAGCCTATCCAGAATTTGTTGTTCCGTGTGGTAGGGTTCCGGTCCGGTCACATCTTCACGGTCTAGATATCCCAACACATGTGGTGGTTTGCGGGCGAAATGGGCCTCGTATGGACTCATCCCGATGCTTTCATGCGGCACGTGGTTCAACCATCGATTCACATGGGGCACTAACTCGGTCCAATCGTCACGTTTCTGGCTGCAATAAGTTCGGAACAGTCTCGACATTTCTTTCATCACCCGTTCGCTTGGATTTGATTGCGGGTGGCGAATGGACGAGTAAATTGGAGTTAAATTTTTCTCTTGTAATGCTGTTTTCCACAGTTGGCTAGTGAATTGAGTTCCATGGTCACTCAAGACTCTACGATACTGTCCTGCTATTGCTAAATATTTCTACAGCTGTCGTAAACACTGGTTAGTGGTGATCTTATTAATGGGGTACACTTGTGTAAACTTTGTAAACAAGTCGATGATGACCATGATATACTTATTCCCGCGCCTCGATTTTGGTAATGGCCCGTACAAATCGACTGCAATGATATCATTTTTCCCTTCGGGAATGATCGGTGTCACTGTACCCGCATACGATCGATCGGAAACTTTGTCCTCATGCATGTCTCGCACGACTTGATTACTCGTTTCACATCCCTATCCATGTTTTTCCAATAACATAGTTCGCTTATAATGCTTTTAATTTTTGTGGACCCGTAATGTGCGGCTTGAGCGTGGACATAGTTAATTAGTTCCTCCGCGTGCGCTTTTGGGATCCAAATTTTGTAGGTAATTGGAGCGGTGTCCAATCGAATCAGCACCATGTCATTGGTCAATCTCCACCTCTCGGGATCTCTCTGCAATTTCGTCACGACTTCTTCGTCTTCTGTTTGCCCTCTTCCTCAAGCACACGCTTGACTTTACTAATTTCGTCGTCGTGATTTTGAAGGTCTGCCAATGTGGACCAATCCCATAGAAACTTTGAGGAATTTTTAGATCGATTGCATTGACTTGTTCGACGCCTTTATGGGTGATATTCGTCTCTGGAGCTGGGAACTGACGACTGAGTAAGTCAGGTAATACATTTTCTGCCCCTCGACATACTCGATTCGAAAGTCAAATTGTTGTAGCCACAGTGACCACCTCATCAGCCTATCGTTTTGCCAATTGCAACGATTTAAAAAGATTAGGGCTTTGTGATCGGTTTTGATGACAAAACTCCTCCCATTAAGTAATTCTTTAATTTAGTTAGGGCCCAAACAACGGCATAGGCTTCTTTCTCCGATGTCGTAAAACGGATCTGCGGCCCTTTTAAAGCAGTGCTGACCAAATTGATGATTTTTGTCTCCCCATCAATGACTTGGTACAACATCGCTCCCACACCCAAATCACTACTATCTGTTTGTAGATACATAGGCTGCGTGAAATCTGGATGTGAAATCGTGCATGTTTGTAAAAACATATATAAGATTAAGATCGTCGAACGCCTTCTGTTGAAGTTCCGTCCATTCCCATTTCTGATCTTTTCGCAATAATCGATATAATGGAGCTATCGTTAGAGCATAATTATAGCAAAAACCTGCTAAAATAATTGCAGACTCCTAAAATTCTCTTAGTTGCTATTATTCTTTGGTCGGGGTATGGCTTCGATTTCTTTAATTCTATCCAATCCCATTTGAATTCCATTCTTCGTGATTTCATATCCCAGAAATTTGATTTGTGGTACACAAAAATGGATTTTTCAAGATTTAATACCAAGTTATTTTGAATCAACAATGGTAATAACTTTCCCAATGCTTCAAGGTGACGTTCAAAATCTGTCGAATGAACTAAGATATCATCAACGTAAAGAGTGGTGTCTTGTAACCCAGCATGTTCATAATCTCGTCCAAACATTGAACCAGCGCAGCTCCACTGTTACGCAATCCAAAATGGGACACGTTGAAATACATAGCTTCGCCCCTTGTAGACGAACCCTGTGTATTTCTGATCCTTCGGATGCAACCTCATTTGATAATATGCTTGCTGAAGTCCGTTGATGAGAAGTACCCCTTATTGGCGAATCGTAACAATATTTCATCAATTTTGGGCGGTACATCCCTATACGGTATTGTCAGCGAATTCAAGTAACGCGCGTCTAAGCATAAGCGCAATGTGCCGTTCTGCTTTTTCACTATTACAATTGGATTGACATACGCCGTAGTCGCCCTTTTGATTATGCCTTCTTCTAACATTTCTTCAATTTGTTTGAAATTGCTTCTTGGTACGCCACTGGTATAGGATAGCTGCGTCCTTTGAACGGCGTCTCGTCTGTGAGTTGGATACGAAACACGTAATTTTTCACTGGCTCGCGATTTTTCTCGAACACCCTTTTGGCGCTGATGAGTAACTTTCGATAACTTGGCCTTCTGTTCTTTGTCGAGGAGATCAGCGGAATTAACTTTCTCTTCAATGATTCAATCAAGTCATTTGTCGCGGACGAACATAATCTATTTCATCCTCATTTCAATTAACTTTTCTCATCAATTTCATCACTGTGTTAATTCTCGCGTTTCCACGACCTATCAGAATTTTCGCGGCTCGGTATCTACAATTACATCATTCTCCACGAGAAAATCAATGCCTAAAATTACTGCGTACGTGAGTCCTTTTACTACGAGACATGGCGTGGTCATAGACCTTGCCTCCTATTTCTAATGGTGCATAAATTTGTTTTTGATCGGGCTCGACTTGTTTCCAATCGCAGTTGTAATTCGCGTACTTTTAATTGGCAATTGAGGTAGTTCAATCTTCGATTCCTTAACGCATTGTAGGCGTCTTCATCCATTATGGTGCCATGGAGCCAGTGTCCACTAACGCCTTCATCACACACGTCGCCGCAGCATACTTCAATCACCGGACAACGATATGGATACTCGTTCGTTGTGACCATATTCCATATGACACCGTCGGTGGATCACCTACAGAGATTACAGGAACCACGTTGTATTCAGCTTGAACGTTGTTCGACATGGGGTTCCCGCTCACATCGAACTGTGGCAGTTTCCCGATGTTGATGGCTGACATTGATGTTTGTCCCCTAATTCTTCATTATTCTCTTCTTCTTTAGTCTTGCGCTTGTTTTGAGGGTATGTTTTATTAGCTTCTCCCCCCCCTGGTTTTGAAGTTAGTTCGGTCTTTCGTTCATTCCGAAAGTTATTTTCTTCCGTATTTCGATCATTCTTTTTATTGTTTGGTTGATCGCTCTGTTCGATGATTTTGCCTCTTGACCTCCCACACTCGTGCTGATGGCATTAATCGTCGTACTAGTCTTGCCTCCCTTCATGACATTATCTGCTGTTAATATCATAATTACCTAGCAAGCTTTGGAATGCCTCAATGTCACGCGGAGCTATGCTTCTTATCAAGTTCTGTATGCTGTATGGGAAATGTCTTGTTAATAAACAAATAATTTCTTTGTCTTCCATAGGTGGCGAACATAACTTGAGTGCAGCAATCTTCCCCGCCGCATAATCGCGCATGCTTCCTAGCGTCGGCTTGTAGTCGTATTCATAACTGTCATCTGTGGTTGAGTTGAATTTCCTCGCTCCAATATCTATTAAAAATTTTATTTTAAATTCTTGAATTGTTTGAGGAAACGGTTCAAGCGTTTCTAACCATGTTCTTGCATTTTTTGTAAAATCTGGTACAATAAATGCGTTTTATATTCTCTGGCAAGCGACTAAAGAGCCATAAAACTATCTAGTGCCTTTTAAGAACGAATATGGATGTTCTTCGGGCAATCCCGAAAACTTCAAGTAGGTAGGTGCACATTTAAGTTTAACGGGTGCGTCGAACCTACAGCTGCCGGCATGGTATCTACCGTTGCTTGCAAGTCGTTTAGTTTTGTTAGCACTTTCAAACGTTCTTGTGTGCCCACTTCTACCTGATTTGAAATCCCTTTCAGTTTCTTGTGCGATTTTGTCTTCATGTCGTTCGTACGAATTTCGACGAATTCAGTTATTGAAATCAATTCGCGTGTTAATTTATTCACATTTATTTTGTACAGTTTCAATCTTCTCAGATTGTTCCTCTACTTTCTTGCTTGTGCTCTAACTTCTTGTCAACTTCATTCTTCAATTCGGCTGCCCCCGTTTCCTGTGCTCGCTGAATTGCTTCGACCTGTCGTTAACAGACTATTTTGGTTGTCAACTCCGTTCTTTCAGCTAGCTAACACCTGGTTTTGTTGTTGAATCTCGCGTGAACACTCTCTTGTACATGTTGGATGTTTCTTGTACCTGTTGCATGTCGCGTTGAACTTCTCTTGTACATGTTGAATGTTCTTGTACCGTTGCATTGTTATTTCTGCAGTATTGCGTGGTTTTTGTTGTGCATATTCTCTATCTTATTGGTAAGGGTTGTGGAAATTACCTAACAATGCCCTCATTAGGTTTAGCATGGGGTCATCCGGACTAACGGTGGTGATTCCCCTTCTAACATTTCCGGTGACGATTACTGGCTCTGTTCCGCGAGAGATTCGGTCGGCGTTCGTTCTACGGTCGGCCTTGGCCTCCACTCGCGCTGCCCCTCCTCCTCGTCACTGTTAGCGGCCTCTGCCCCACTAAGCCTCTACTTTGCATGAATCTATCCGCCATGATACGAGGTTGAGTACCGTTTACAGCAATCTTTACACAAAAAGATTTTGTTGGAAACGAAATACCTCCCTCACAACACACTGAATAATTATACACTCCAAAACAAAATCAATAGAAATAGAACTTATCACACTGCTGAAAATAAAACACAAAAACATGAACATGTACACTGCAATAAATTGTAAACCTGTAACAACTATGACACCGCACATCATTCACAAGTATCGTTTCTCCTTTCAATATTTCCTTTTAACTTTAATTTTATTCATAGCATTGTGTGTGTTCCCTCTTTGATTTGACAAGTCACTACACAATCTTATATGGGACTTTGGAAAACCTAAATTTTAGCCTTATTAATGATGCAAATATTAATTTCCTCTCTCCTGCTATCATTAGTTAATGTAATTTAACTTCAAGTCCCTGTTGGGCGCCATTTAATGCAACGGAACATGCCACTCCGGACATGCCGGCAACTAACCAACCTTGATGGGCTAGGGCGGATACCCACGAGAATCAAATGCTTCTGCGTGTGGGTGTCACCAGGACGGTCACGGCGCTCCAGTCACGCCTCGTCGCCAGGCCCTGCGGTTGTTTATCAAAATATTTTCTTT
>JAHLJT010009355.1:10243176-10321838 GCA_031308135.1 Acheta domesticus | reverse complement strand
AAAATCCTCAGTCGTGTCATGACCGTCGAGGTGTAAGGACGTATTTTGGTGTGGCTGGGTGAAGCAGGTAGTTGCAGGTATAAGCGCAGGAGAGAAGTGAAGGGACCCGTTGGTTTTGGCGCTGTCCACAGCAGTTCGCAGTACGGTGAGTGTGCAAAGTTACATTTTTTGAGTGTTCTATTTGTTCATTACTTGCTATCAGTAGTTTCTTTGCCATTTTCGGCCATTAAACAGTTTTAATATTCCACATTTCTGAAGTTAGAGCTCGAGTGTATTATAGTTTTTCTCCTGTTTTCGGATACTGTTGCCGTTTTATTTTGTTTTGCATATCAAACATCATGATGACGCGCACGAAGTCCGGTTCCTCCGCCGACATCCCCTCGTTAGACGACAATTTGATCAAGAAGATGTGCGAGTTCATGCAGCCCCTTATTACTGATACCATCCGAGAAGAAATCCATCGTTCATTAGAGCCCATGATTTCGAGTTTAAGGGAGGAAGTGAAAAACCTTAAGGAGGAAGTCGAGCGGAAGAACAATCAAATACATGTATTGCAGCATACTATTGACTCAAAAACGGACGAACTCGAGCAATATCAACGGAGGAACTCGCTGAGAATTTTCGGCTACACAGAAAGTGATCGCGAGAACACCGATGATATTGCCATTCAGGTAGCTCAAAACTCTGAAAGTGGATATAACTTATGCTGACATTGATAGGAGCCATCGTGTAGGTAGGAAAATTGAAGGACGTGATAAGGCCAATCATTGTAAAGTTTACCAGCTACAGAAAACGTGCCGAGGTCTTTCGTGCAAAGAGACTTTTAATTAATACTAAAATTACTGTAAGGGAAGATTTGACTAAGAAAAGAGTAGAACTCCTAAGAAAATGTATCGATAAGTTTGGTCTAAAAAATGTATGGACCCAAGATGGCACAATAATAGTTAAAGATAAAAATTACAAAATTAGAATAAATTGTGATGCAGATTTTTTGAAATTATGTAATAGTCAACCTGCCACTAATTAAATTAACTTCATACCTTGTTTGTTTTTTATATTAAGTTGTTAAAGTCCTCTATTTTATTGTAAAAAAATATTTTTCAACACAGTAGGAAAAGTACTGAGTAAGTTTGAGCTTTCTAACTTGCTAGTAAAAGAGAATATTCCAAGCACTTTCGTTATGTTGAACCTTCGCAGAAACCACATTCCAATGCTGGTGGCCCCTCGCCTGCCAGGACCCCGCTAAGCTCCGAACTACCTGGGAGCGGAAATCCCACAACCCTCGAGAAATTGAAAGAGACATTGGCCGCTTTTCCTCGTCGTCTGAATACAGTGCACATAAATGCACAGTCATTGTGCAAACACCACGATGAAATTCTTGCAATATTTTCGGAAATAAACGTTCATATAATAATGATTAGCGAATCGTGGTTGAAACCATCTATTTCATCCAACATTGTCGCGATACCAGGTATACAATAGTACGTCAGATCGTAATATTCCTTGCAGATAGTGAAAGGCACTAACAAATCGGGTGGTGGTGTACCATGTATATACGGATGATAAAACACAAAGTTTGTACATTCATCATCCGCTGAGAGTCGACTGTGTTTGGAATTTTTGATTTGTAGAATTAGGAGGTGTAAAACGTTGCCTAGCTATAGTAGTGTATTGGCCAGAAACCGGAACATTAAAAGTGCTGGAAGAACACCTTTCGCTGTTATTAGTCTTTACGATCGCTGTCATCATCATGGGGAATTCATTGCATTTAGTAAAGCAGACAATCACACCGTACGTAATTTTGTGAAAACTTTTGAATCCTTGGAATTTTGCATATTCTCAAATTAAATCAACTCATTATTCCTCAAATAGTGAAAGTTGATTGATCATGTCATTGTTTCGAAGCTGACAAGGCATAGTTTACGGCCAGATTCCAGTTCCTGAATATCCAAGCTGATTTGTTGTACTTGTCTATTCAATGAACTGCCCTAAGTACAAGCCAAAAATTATTTCGTACCGTGACTACAAACATTTCAATGCAGTTAATTTTCTTTTTCCGACAGCATCCGTGCGCCGTGGCAATTAGTGTACCAACGACGTCTATTTAGACAAAGTTAATGTGTTAAATAATATTGTAAGGGACTTATTCGCTAAACATGCTCCGCTAAAAACATCCAGAGTTACGCGTCCGGCAGCACCATGGTTGAATGATGAAATTCGGGCTTGCATGAAGCATCGCGATCTAGCTCAGAAACGATACCGACGAGAAAAAACGGCCATTCTCAAACTTGAATATACAAATTGCGTAATATATTTAACCAAAAATACGAAATGCTAAGTTGCGATACTACAACACATTGTTTAAAACACAAACTGATTCTAAACAAATCTGGAACAGTCCTAGAATATTGGTGTGGGCAGGATATGTCAACAACTCCAATCATAGATATACCATTGAACGATTGAATAAACATTTCTTAAATGCGGCTCCTTCATTTGATCCAGTGCTGAAAAGCAACTCTTTATCAAAGTATTCGAGCATCGGCATAGATGACCTCAGAGACAAACTGTACTTTAAATGTGTTGACATAGAGAGGTTCGTAAAGTTTTAGGGAGTTTTAAAATCAAATGCAAACGGTTCTGACGGAATTACTGCTAGACAGTGGAAGCTTATTGCAGATATAGCTCTTCCCGTTATTACTCCATTATTAATTATTCACTAACTACGTCTTGGTTTCCCAAAGGCATGGAAGATTAGCCAAAGTTCATCCTCTTCCGAAGTCCCAAAGCCCTTCGTCTCCCAACGATTTCCGGCCTATAAGTATTCTGCCGACACTATCAAAATACTCGAAAAGTTGTTCATAGCAATCTATTCATACTTAGCAGAGTATGGATTATTAAATCCATACCAGTCCGGTTTCAGGCCAGGTAGAAGTACACAAACCGCATTACTTGAAGTTACGAAGACCTGAGGAAAGCCCTGGATGATGGGGAAATAACTGTATTACCGCTATTAGATTTCAGCAAAGCCTTGATTCTGTTGACCATGACCTTTTACTCACAAAATGCAGGAACTTAAACTTTTCGTTAACCACGACGCGGTGGATAGAAGATTACCTTAGAAACCGTCAGCAATTTATTAGTGTCGGGGAGGATTTCTCAGTGACAGAAACAATGACAAAGGGTGTCCCCCAGGGATCCATTCTCGGGCCATTGTTTTTCCTAATATACGTAAATGACTTGCCAAATTCCATTAGTTTCTGTAAACATCATATGTATGCTGACGATCTACAAATTTATATTAGCGGAAGACCCTCTGCACTGAAACAACTAGTAGATAGAACCAATAAGGACTTGGAAACCCTGCTGAATTGGACAAAATTAAACGGCCTTTCCTTGAATCCTGCTAAATCACAGACCATGTTAATTTGTTCAAAAAAGTTCAATCACGAGTTGATAACCTTAGTATAGAAAATGTTATTCTAGATAAAATCATTGTACCATATTGTTCCGAAGTCAAAAACTTAGGAGTAATTCTTAACAATAACCTCAACTGGGATTCTCATGTAAATAAAGTTACAAAGTTAGTCTATTCACGAATTGGCTCTCTTAGGATTGTGGAAAGTTTTTACCGGCCAATATTAAAAAAATTGCAATAGAATCCCTCGTCTTTCCGCACTTCGACTATTGCGACGTTGTGTATAAACGATTTAAACTTAGCACATGCCACACGGTTACAAAGAGCTCAAAATGCGTGTATTCGTTTTATTTACAATCTAAAAAATACGATCACATATCGAACATGTTTGAATGTAATCAAATATTGCGGCTAAGCGACAGGCGGATGCTTCATTGTCTATCTCTTCTATTCAAATTACTAAAAACAAAACATCTACCGCATATAACAAGTCGGTTCAGACCTCTTATATCCGCTAGACTCGATAAATCATTATTATTACAAATACCAAAACATAATTCTAATTATTATAACAAGTCATTTACCGTAAGCGTAACGAGAGCTTGGAACTGTCTCCCAAAGAACATTAAACACAGTCCTTCTGTCAATTCTTTTAAGAAGCTATTAAAAGCTCTATTATTTTCCAAGGCATGTAAGCTTAGCCTCTAATATTTTTGCCATACAATTTACAAACTCAAACTTACTACGTACTTATGGTAGGGTAATATTATTTCAAATAATTGATGAAAAATATTTTTACCTAGTTGTATTAGTAATTAATTTCATTTTTACTGTCTCTTTTATATTTTTGTCGATTTCTTGCTAAAGAGTGCTCAAGTCCGCTTTTCTTGGAAAACATGATAAAGTAAATGACAAAGAATCAAAATAATATTAATAACTAACCATATTGAATACGTACACACAAGTTAAGTAATTGTTTAGCATCTAAACTAAAATTTATATTGATTTCCGGGAAATCATTAAGCCTTTAAAGACCTCCTTCAAAAACAAGATTTATAATTTAATTTGTACTCAAACGGTTTTTAAACTTAACTGAACTCTCATTCCCAAGAAATCGACGGTTATTTTTATTATAAATCATCATAAAGTGTAGAATGTTTATCTGCTACTATCTATTTATCTTAAAATTAAATTTCTTTTGTCTGTGATATCTGTAAACTTTAAATTTTCTTTTCGCTGGACATCTTATAAAATAACTTTTATTTGATTGTAACTAATATAGAAATTGAAAATATTCTAATCTTTATTCTTATAATTATCAGTTGTATGTATCAATATTATGTTACCATATTGTTGCAGATATTGTATCACTACTTAACATTTCACAATATTTATTCTTATTGTATAAGTTTTGTTTCTTATTTTTGCCTTTTTTGTATTACCATTGATTATTTTTCTTCTAATTAATTTATATTGTAATTTATTATTTTTCTAATTAATGTATTAAGTAAATTTAGATTTACTATTTTTGTCAATGTCCTCGGCCTTCAGCCGCCATCCTGATTGAGGTTTTCTGGGTTTACTCAATCGCTTAAGGCGTATGCCGGGATGGTCCCTAGTTTTCTCTCCAGAAGTAAAAGTATCTTGCCCCTCTAGATCTTCTTCCTAGTTTAGGAAATAATGTATTTATTTAATGTGATTAGGCGGAAGAGCAGGCCAAATGGCCTGAGCCTCGCCACTAATAAAGGCAATTTATTATTATTATTATTATTATAATAAAAGGCTTATGTTTTTTAAGAAAGCTGTTTTTTTTTATTATTTTGAACCAACACAACGTTCGTTTCAAAACGTGTTTAGATTCTCCTGTATTTCGTACTCAAGTGCCCGTAAAATAATTTTGTCTGCCTGCGAATGAAAAGTGGCACTTTTAAAAAGGGTATAATTTCTCACATGATCTGAGACAAACATGCCGTTACCAAATATTTATCATGTTGAAAAATTATCTAAGAAATAAATCTCAAACAAAGTTATGTGATGGCAATATGCATCGACGGCTATCAGGGAGATATACCGACCAACCTTTACTTCTGGCAAATTGATATTTATATTTATATTTAAGCTCCATAACATGCCTATCACATTTCGTGAAATGTTCTCGATTTCCTTCACAACGGTCTTGGGTAAATCTTCCTTTGAGTGAATCAATTTGTAGACAGTGTGAACTCATCAACGTTGACCTTTATTCGCTTGCAGTTTATTGTCTCTTGAAATAGAGCGGTTTAGTGGTTTACTTCCGTCGTATGGGTACCGTGCCAGCATCTCTCAGAACTTTCACTCAACGCCAAAGAATGTACACGGTTGAAGACGTGAGAAGAGTATGTGTTTCAAAAATCTGGTCCCGATGTTCGGTGTGCTGTATTATCTCATACCGATTTATTGGAGTTTCTTATTCAGCAAACAATGGAATTTACTAAAATTCCTTGACGTCAACTACAGAATCATGAATTTAATTTTGCAACAAAATTTTCCACAAAATTTAATATTTCACTGGGTAGCAAAAAACGCTCTTACTTTTTCATATGAATATTTACAAGGAAGACATTTTTTGAAGAATTGTCCCTCAGGTGACTCAAGGACAACGTGCTAACTTTCTGCGAGGTGGTACCGGGTTAGTTTCCCGGTAGGGGCAAAAAGGAAGTTCTAGATTTCTAATAAAATATGTGCTCCGTTTCTGCAGCTATGGGACAAAAGAAATCTCAGGCATGACAAATAAGCTAGGTACGATGATGG
Source organism: Acheta domesticus (assembly GCA_031308135.1). NCBI lineage: Eukaryota > Metazoa > Arthropoda > Insecta > Orthoptera > Gryllidae > Acheta > Acheta domesticus. Next base: position 10,315,630 of record JAHLJT010009355.1, on the reverse strand, counting down.
AAATAGGAGAATATACAGGGTGTCCGGAGAGGAAACGTCAAAACTTGGAAAATAAGCTCTTAAGACAATTCTAAGCATATTTTGTCTAATACTACGTGGATATTCCAAATGATTGAGCCGCAATAAGCACTCAAATGTTGGTTTGAAAAATTGATTTCTATGCAAAAATGTGCATTATAGAATCATAGAAACACTCCAGAAACTGTAAATTGTTAATTATTAATAGATCAAATATAGAAAAAATCCTCTCGAACTAGTGTAAAGTAGGATGTCAAAAGAACATTACGAACTAAAATGCCAGTGTTAATTCACATGCAGAAGAATAGTGGGTTTTAAATCCAATTTGAAACTAAGAGACGCTAATGGGCAAGCTCTTACTCTAAATTTTAGAAAAAATCTAGTAGCTTAGCACGTACTCGTCTTCTGACGGCAGGTTTTTCCGCCTTTAGGGATTCTTTCCTCAGCCGTACCTTATGGTCTCCTGTCCGCGGTTTTGATGCGATGAAGAGACTATTAGGGGAGAATGCCAGAATTCGAAAGGGTAGAATGCGGTAGGATGTAGGTATTGTAATGGATTAAAGGCCTTCAGCCTAGCCACATAGTTGAAAATAATTGCAATTATGTATTACGTGATAATTATCGATTAAATAAAAATAAAATAAAATTGTATTTCATTAGTAGTTGAAAATTACTTAAACGTACTAAAAATTGCTTACTGGTTTATAAGACTAGACTGTAATGATTATGAAGATTTTTTTAAAACTTTCATTCGCATTATTGTATTTCTCTCCTACTTCTCTTCTATTTACTAATTTAGTTACCCTTGCCCCTTTTTCTCGATTACATACTTTATTAGTCCTTCTTCGCATCCGCGTTTCCGGTAAATCCCCTTCCACTTCACCCAAGATCTCATAATCTCTTCCCTGCAATTCTCATCCGGTCAGGTCGGCATATTACTTACTTCACTTCATGAAACATGTGTAAGCACATTCACAATTCATCAACGCCAACCAACCATCACAGAAACTTGCAGATTTTGAATTGTTTATCTTCGCGTCCGCAATAAAGCATGACGATTAACCTGACTCATAAAATAAAAATTAGGAAGGAAATGCGTTATCCTTGAATCATTGATTTATTTATGGGGAACTGATGTTTGTTGGAGAACATGTCAGACCGTAAAATGTTAAACTGAAACCCAAATCCCGAGATCTTCTACCACAGCACGTGTCGACAGACTCAAACATTTCCACGCAAAGTCAGCGCGGGGCCTGTTTGGAAGCGGAGATGCACACACGCGGCGAGCGCGAGTGGGGAAAGCCGCGAGCTCCGACGCGAAATCCGCGGCAAAGTACCGGCAGAGAGGTCAGAACGTGGAGGTACACCTGCTGCCCCTCGGGATCGACAAGCGCGCGCAGAGAGTACAGAGGTTGATATTTGCAAGTGCCTGTTGAATTTCTTTGGCTACGTTATTATGACGGTACAAACATTGTTTGTGCCAAATATTACAAATATTCATTGCATATATATTGGATTGATTCATGATACACGATTGTTATTATTATTATTATTCCTCTAAATCACGACTTAAGATGTTATGTGTCGGCTGAATATAAAATCTATTCCAGGTTGCAACCAGCTACCTAAGGAGCAGATCTAGGGACTGTCGGTGCCTCTACAATACTTCGCGCAAAATGTGGGCTGTTCCAAATAAAGCTATTTCTTGCACTTCCCAGTCTTTTGGATTACCTGGGAGTTTAGACAAGTTCTTACACAAATTTTGCGGAACAAATCCCAGAGCTCCGATAACTATCGGGACGACCTGTGCTTTTACGCCCCACATTCGGCTGATCTCGATTTCCAAATTCTTGTATTTAAGATGTTTCTCTGCCTGCTTGGTAACGACGTTTTGATTGTAATGTACAACAACATCGACAAGTAGACATGATTTTTTCTCCAAATCCCGGATAACTATATCCAGTTTGTTTGCTGCTATCGTGCGATCCGTTTGGATTTGTTGGTCACACAATATTGTACACAATCCAACAGACGTCACCGGCACCTCCCTCACCTGCAAGGGAGGCCCTACCAGTAGCTAGGCTACCACTGACTTTCTCTCAGGTTCATGGAGGTACTCAAGCTCCATCAACAACTACAAGTTCATGTACTCCCTCCGGGGAGTTGTTGTTAATAGTAATAGTAATAATAATAATAATAATAATAATAATAATAATAATAATTTCCCCTATTTCACCTTAAAATGTTAGGTGTCCATTATATAAAAAATCTACCCCACATTGCCCCCAAAGAGGAGATGCAGTAACTGTGGGAATCCCTAAAATACACTACGCTAAAAGTACGCTGTTCCAAATAACGGGGTGTCTTGCACTTTTCTGAATCAAATGCAAGTTTGTCCAAGTCCATATACAATTTTTTCAGAACAAATCCCAGAGCTATTACTATTGAAATTATTGAAATTACTATTGCGTTCTTTACACCCACATCCGGGTGATGTAGGGGCTAAACTCTTCTGTTCGAAAGTCTGCGTTTCTCTGACTCCTTGATTACGACGCAAGACATAGCAACATCTACACGTAAATACGATTTTTTTCAAATCTCATATAACAATATCCGGTTTTTGTTCGGGGCTATCGCACGATCAGTTTGAATTTGTTGGACGTTCAGTATTGTACACAGACCGACTGACGTCATAGTTTTTGGTGAGGGCTTGTACCACTTAGAGCGTATATTTGGAACTTTTAGGGCATTATACATCTATCTACTGGTAGAGGTCACTAGAGACCATATAGTGCCTTTTCATGTTTCAACACTTTGCTAGAAATGGAACAATCGAGTGTTCAATTATTTCTGCCCTTTGCTGACAAATATAGCATTTATTTTCCTGGGAAATTTTGAGAGCCGATTTAACATAAAAGTGTCATTTTAAATGTCTGATTTTAAGCAGTTTTATTTCAATTACTTCAGATTCTTATTTCATTCTTCGTCTTTTAAGCCACATGAATTATTGGTATTTGTTCATGTATATCATGTGCTTCCTGATTTTCATTAGATGTGAAATTTTAGATATTAATATATTCTTGCTTTTATTTTTTATTATATTATTATTGTTATATAAAATAATAACAATATAATTATTATACATAGTTATATTATTATTGTCATCAATATTGTCGTTGTTATTTACTACTTGCAAATATAGTACGTTTACGAATATCAATACCTCGAAAGATAGTTTTGTGTGACCACGTGAAATGTAGATATGTTTTCAAATGTTCATTATGGCCTAGAGATTTAGATTCAACGTTTATAATTTTGAACTAAACTAAACTAAAAATACGTTTTACCATGCCTAACTTGACAATGGAAGAAGAGATACGTCGAAGCAAGTGAGGAAGTCTTGTAACTTCCTGTTCCTCATTCTGATTCTCCGACAAGTAGTTCGCGTGTGCGTGCGAAGGCATACGTCTTCCAGGCGAGCCGTTCGCTGAAGTCCCTAATGTAGCTCCAACGTCCGCCGCGGACTTCATATGCGGCAAGCGAGCGGTGAAGAGTGGCCTGGCGCGGGTGGGTGAAGGGCAGCGGGAAGGGGGTGGGAGGGGAGGGGAGGGGAGGGGCATGGACGGCGCAGGCGTCGCGTGGGGCTGCGGACGCGTCTGTTTCCAGCTTCCAAAAACTTGTTATGACAGTCGCGGCGTGTGATGTTGAACTTGCTTTGAGGGCCGAGGCGGTCGCGGCGGGGGCGGGGGGTGGGGGCGAAGAGGAGGAGGATTGTGGGCAGGGGAGGGGCGGAGGCGAAGAGTATGAGGATTGTGGGCGGGGGCAGGGGAAGGGCAGAGAGGGGCAGGAGAGGGGCGGAGGCGAAGAGTAGGAGGATTGTGGGCGGGGGAGGGGCGGAGGCGAAGAGCAGGGGGATTGTGGACGGGGTGGGGCGGGTGCGAAGAGGAGGATTGTAGGCGGGAGCGGGGGAGGGGCGGAGGCGAAGAGTAGGAGGATTGTGGGCGGGGGCAGCGGAGGGGCAGGAGAGGGGCGGGGGAGGGATGGAGGCGAAGACGAGGAGGATTGTGGCCCGTGGAGGGCGAGGGGGGAGGGGCGGAGGCGAAGAGGAGGGGGATTGTGGGCGGAGTGACGCGCTATTCGGGTCACTGCACCGCACGGGAGGCACCAGTCACCAGTCGCGCCGACTCGCCGCTTGATGTGTGCCACCGGTTGTGACAGCAGGTGTGGACCTCCTCCTTGCCCTGATGATTCTCTCGGTTTCTATATTTCCAAGTAACCATACTCATATCTTTGTATTTTTTTAACGCTCTCTCGCCTTCACACTGGTTCATCTTTACTGATTTTGTAAATATTCGCGTTTCAAGGGGACGACTCTGAAGAAGTGATTAGGAAGGGGAAAGGAGGTATTTTAAATCAAATTCGTATTATAGAAATAATTATTAAGCCGGTTCTCAGCACAATTCAACCTAATAAATTTCATTGACACTTATATATGCGTCTTAATGAACATTAACTGTTTCGATAAAAGATTTTTAATAATTTATTTGCTTTTCCTGGAGATAAATTTCATTTCTCTTGATCCTATCTTGCATATTTTTCATTTCCTTAAATAATATTTTAAATTCTACATTATACCCATACACACATGCATACTCATAAACGCAAATCACTATATTTCCAGACATGTAGGAAGACCAGTAGGGAGCTTAAGTATTGTCCTGGCCGGGGTGTTGCACCGCTGGAGAAGATATCTGGAGGAGGAAAACCCCGCAAGCTAACGTGCATGTTGGCGCCAGATCTCTCCGTTCAACTGGGGAAGGAACATCACTCTGTCCCTTGATATAGCATGCTGCACACTTGTGGAAGTAATGATAAACGTGCCCAGAGACATAAAATACTCAAATATCCAGCAACAGCGAGAATTCAGGGGTACAGTTCTCGTACCTGAAGTATACTCACAGTAAATTATCATCAGATGTGTTGACCTAATTCTATACTAATAAGGTGGGGCCAGATTCTCATTATTTTGAAGAAACAACCGTCCCCACTTTCGAGCGCATGGGACGCCTCCCTCGGCGATCCGCAACTTCTGACAGGCGTGTATCTTCCCGAAGCGCGGCGAGCGACGCGACACGACACACAGTAAATTACTCACAATACTCACAGTAAATTATCATCAGATGTGTTGACCTAATTCTATACTAATAAGGTGGGGCCAGATTCTCATTATTTTGAAGAAACAACAGTCCCCATTTTCGAGCGCATGGGACGCCTCCCTCGGCGATCCGCAACTTCTGACAGGCGTGTATCTTCCCGAAGCGCGGCGAGCGACGCGACACGACACACAGTAAATTACTCACAATACTCACAGTAAATTATCATCAGATGTGTTGACCTAATTCTATACTAATAAGGTGGGGCCAGATTCTCATTATTTTGAAGAAACAACAGTCCCCATTTTCGAGCGCATGGGACGCCTCCCTCGGCGATCCGCAACTTCTGACAGGCGTGTATCTTCCCGAAGCCGCGGCGCGCGACGCGACACGACGCGCCGCGGCGTGGAAAGTGTCAGTTCGTGAGGCGGCTTCCGGCGGAACCGCCGCCAGTCTGTGCGGGACACTTCATTTCCCCCCTGAACTAGTAGCAAGGCCGCGCGCCACCGCCTTGAAAATAGACTTGTTCGCAACACGGCGGCGCGCGCCTGTGGGTGCCGCGCGGCGGGAGGACGGCTGAGAGGTCGCAGCTGCCGCCGCCCGCCCGCCCGCCCGCCCGCGCGCCCACACACCAACCCCGCGGGCCCGAAAATACGCAGCCCCCGGAAATAAGTCGCTTCCAAATCAAAGGGGGAGAGGAAAAGCAGCACCCGAAAATAAGGCGCGCCGGAAAAGTTTCAAGGAGGAAGGAAAAACTAATAACAAGACGAGTTCCGGGGAAAATATATCACAATAATAGACATCGAGATTCGAGCATGTATGTACACCTAATCAACCAAGAAGTAAAACCCACAAGATGTTCATTGTAAATAATTCATACATTCATTACAAAACCATTTTAGTACATTTTTTTCTTATATTACAATTCTAAATGAATCTAACATTTGAAAATTTAGACATCAAGCATTAATGTGAAAATTGATAAAATTATATTTCTGGCACGTGATTTTAAATTCAACTGACAATATTTCCTGTAGCAGCCCTTACAACTGTCATCTTTTTTTCTTCCAGACACATTTCTAATTTTTATATTAAACTGTGGCATGTGAGTCGCACTGATCTGACGAAAGGTAAAAGTAGTCAGTACACGTGTGGTACATGGTTATGCCAATATTTTAAAACTTTCATGCGAATAAGATTCAAATTTGTTCAGGTTTATTGTAGTTGAGTTTTAAGAAAATTATTACTTATTATTTGCAAATGTTAAATATTCTTCTCAATTTACTGCGCACGTAATCAACCCAAAACATGTTCATTGTAAATAATTCACACATTCATTACAAAAGCATTTTAGTACATTTTTCTCTTATAGAAAATTAATTGTAACTTTTGAAAATTTAGTGGCTACAAAATCTCAGAAAATTATTCATGGAACAAGTTATAACGATAGACAATAAGTGAACACAAGTTAATTCTTATGTGCACAAATATACAACAACAAATCAAATACTTCTTCAAATCTGGAAGTAAATTTCCCTCTCTTTAATGACACTTTGCATCTCTAATTTATTCCACTCTTTTCGAGATCTCCCTCAAAATACTTTTCTTTCCTACGATTTTCGTATTTATTTCTTATTTCGGCAGTTTCGAAAAGAATTACTATCAAGATAATTTTAGTGATAATTTCAGTGAATTTGGCAGAATATATCCTCAGCGTATTTTTTTATTAATTTTATTTTACATTTACAGACAGTTCAACGTTCAGCCTTGAGGCTCTTCAGTTGTTTGGCCGAGCAACTTTGCATCAGAAAAGTGTGAAGGAGGTAACTTCTTGTTACATCCCTGATAGTGATTTTATGTGTTATATCTTCAACCAGGGTTATTGCGAGGGAATTATGTTAGAGCAATGACAGGATTAAAAAGGAAATACGATGGGAGGGACAGGTAATTGCTAGAAATCTTCTTGCCTTATCTAATGTCAGAGAGATATTGAAGGAAAATATGGAATGGGAGTCTGTTTCTTAGGCGGGAGAGTGGGGGCTGATCGGTTCCTATTTCGTAAGTGACTACTCCTTGTACATGATTTAAATTATTGAAAAACAATATGTGCCAGCTTTGTAACAAAGGAAATAATTGGTTCTATTGCAAGATCGTTGTGAAGAGTCTTATTGCTGACAAACCAAGGAGCATTTACTGTTATTCTTAAAATTTTGTTTTGAAAGATTTGTAACTTATTTAATGTGGTTGGGGCAGCTGAAATCCAAACAGGGCATGCATAGGTTAATATTAGCCGATGAATGGATTTGTAGACGGTTAAAGTGGAATGAATCCTCAGCGTATAACAAAAATAATCGTTACAGTCAACCACACGGTTTAGCGTTTTTGCACCTGAGAAAGTGCAGTCCACATCGCTGAAGTAAAAGCAGTTGGAATTGTGCAAACTGGCGCTGGAAAACCAAGTGCCGCCGGAAAATATTTGAATTGAAGACGAGTGCGAGTGAAATGGCCCCATGTTAGTGGAAAAAGCTTTAAACTTTCGGTTCCGAATATCTACCATCTGGTTGAATTTGCCACGCGTTTGGGCTACGCAAACTTTCCATTTGAGTGATTTACCAATCTCATTTACCTGGAAGAACAATATTTTCCCTTTGGTCTATTTTTCCAATGCAATCGGGCTTTCCTCCTTCTTAAAGCTTCAATATGTGCGCACATGATTATCTATTTTACTGTCTACCGTCGTAAAAGAGGAAGCGTAATTCTCTATTGCTGTTCTGTATTTTCAAAGAAGTCCTGAATATAAGAAAACATATCTATTTTCCTATACCTTAACTTGAATTCACATTTTTGGACATTATTATCTAAATTAATTTTTTTAATAAGATACAAGTTTTAAATTGATTGTCACTACAATAATTGTTTTTTAAAAATTGTTCAGTCCCGTTTTTTGCAATTTAGGAAAAGGAAAATAAATACTTCCATTTTTTAAGTATCGAAACGTAAAAGTAACGAATAGTTAATAATAACAATAATCCTCTAACAGGTCATTTCTGGTACATTTAATATCTTTTGGAAGTTTTTCGTCTATTATAATATAGCCCAAAAATTCACTAAATTTGTTCAAAATATTTAAAATATTAGTGCAAATTTCCAAGTGTTGACGGTATTCGTTTGTATTTTTATTAATTTTTTGCGCACTTCTCACGACTAATTGATTTCAAAAGACAAACACTAAAGGTAAAATCTGTTCACAGTAAAGCCATATACATTGCTACAAAAGTGCATCTATAAATAGTACACGAAAAGTATAATACTAAATATATCAATTTCAATGCACGATTATTGCATTTCTATCACAATATCAACTAATAGTGTTAAAAACTATAAGCATTAGAATTTATTAGGTGTATATGGTGTCTCCAGCAAACAAAAATAATTATTTTTGTTTTTATGTCTATTTTTAGTTTGATTATAATTAAACTAAAAATAGATGGCAGCAAAAATGGAGTTTATCATTTTTACGTACGCGAACGAATAATCATTCCGAGGGCAGCATTTTAGTGTTTTACATTCTTAAAACCTTCTTCCACAGTATTATATAGATTAAATGAATACATAAAATGAAAAAAACATGTGCAATGCAGTTTGAAATGAGAAAATACGCGCTACGGAGATAGGAATTAAAAATACATACAATGATTTTGACGCGAGAAAGAGTGTCCAATGTGCAGTTTGTTGTGAAAAAGTACGTTCAACGCAGTGGCGTGTGAGTGAGCACGTGCAATGCACGTACTGGTGTCTCAATTTGTCTTTCCGCGCGGGCGTCGGCGTCCAGCGACGCCACGAGCTGTGCCCGTCCCGGCGCCGCCCCCTGGAATCCTTCCACGGCCGCCTCCATCCATCAGAAGCCGACGGACAGGCGAGCGGGGCGCCCCCGCGGCCGCCGCCGCCGCCGCAAATATTTTTAGCCGACTTTCACGCCTGAAATTTGGGAAGCCGCGGGCCCCGCGCTGCGTCAGGTGTTGTGTTTGCTTGCCCTTTCAAGCCTCGCGCCTTGTTTTCTCTTTGACCGCGAGAATGAAATGCACGCGTGATTGATTCCGAGCGTTGTTGTTGACGATATCCGTCCACACAAGTTTGTAGCGCGCAAGGTATTTCGGGAGGTTACCTCGGAATTAAAGATAGTTTAAACCGTCCCGCAACAGGTCGTGAAGGTTGTACTGTGTTTTGCGGGAGAGGGGATCCGAAATCGCTAGACTTGGGAGAATGTGCAACATCACGCGCCGGCTGATGTCCAGCCGACGAAGCTGAAAAGATTCCTTGGCTCGCAGAGCAGCTACACGCTCAATGAATGAGACCGCATGCATGGCTTGATGTTGGAGGGAAAATTCCTTTTGCTCTCAAAAGGAGTTCACAGGTTTGTTTCACTTCTTTGAATTTTGGCCAAACAAAATCACAATAATCTTCATATTACCAATGTGCAATGCTCTATACTTCACATCATTTTATCTGCTTTTTTTGGCACTTGCTTCAACCCCGTGATGAATTCTTTAACATTGTTGAATGCTCCCATAAGAAGTGCTACACGGCAACGCTCTTTCGATTACATCGCGCGATATTGTCCTATAGATTCGGGGTTATTTGATAACTTGTATTCTTCAGGTTTCAGAACACTTGCAAAAGGATGGAATAAAAAACATAATTATTCAAAATATGCAATGGTTTTCATACGTTTTAACGAAGATGGAATCCCCTAAGGGTGACAATCAGTGACAAATTATTCCAAAATTCGCAAACAAAGTTTACCAAGATAACATGATTTGGCATTTTGAAATTACCTAAGTTCGTTGTTCACAACACCTATTTACGTACAAGAATACGAAAAAAAGTTAATCTGTAATGAAATTTTGCTTAGAGCAAGATTTTCCTTATTTCAAAATATTATAGATATGTTCATACAATAAATCGTACACATCCTTTTGTGGTAGAAATCACGAAGGCAAATTTTTTCATGTGTGCCTGAAATTTCGTACATGAAATTTAATTACATTTTAACCACCATTGTTTTACATTGTTCATGTAATTATAAATCGTTTTAAACACTGTGTGTTTATCGCTCAACCTCTATTATTTTTGCAGGCACCAGACCCGTCTCACTCCATTCATCCGATTCAATTGGGAAGTGCATGGTGCAGTTTTAATTATAATCCTCAAATTAAAATTATTTTTATTTGAAATTAACATTGACTTCACTTACAAACAATACTTTCAATTTAGTGTTAATTAAACCGGACTCATATTTTCAGTGTTGATTTTTAATGAAAATAATGGGATGATTAATCATTGTAAATTACCTTCGAAAAAATGCACGTGTTCATGAAAGATGAATACTGAAGGGAAGCGATGGGCTAAGGTATGTGGAACATGCTCAACGACATAAATGTTCCAATTACGTTACTTTTATATTCTAATTTATTGTATTGATTAAATAACATAAAAACCCGTACCTAACAACAAATGTCAGAATATACGGAATACAAGTACAGTATATATAATGTATCAGCATATACATTTAAAAATATCTCTTTTCAGAAATTTGATAAGATATTTTTGTTATACTACATACTAAATACTACTTTAAATGATTATTTTGAGATCCATCTTCATACCTTATAAAATACATTATCGAGTAACTTTTAATGTTCATAGTTGTACTTGACAATAATGTGCACATTAATTTATATTCTTGCTAAAGGTATTTATTTACTTATAACATTTGGTAAAGGAGTAACGCAGCATGAGATTAAAATTTCGGAAGTTTTTCTCCTCATAGAATGGACACTATTGTTAATGTAATAATAACTTAAGTTAACATAACATTTTTTAAAAACTTAAATTTGAGGAAACGTGAGACCCCACACGACCAATGACAGAACCATTTTATCACTACAGACCGGAAGAATATGTTGTATTAAACGTAAAAATGTGTACATAAATACGTAACAAAACCAGTAAGAATATGTGATAAATATGTAAAACCGGATGTAATATGTAATATTGTAATGCCCTAATTATAAAACACATTTACATAGTATAAATTACATTTAGAAAAAATGTCCTAAATACATTTTAAAATTAATACAAACATTTAAAATACATTTTAAAGAGCACAAACTGATGCACACTGGGCATCATACAACTTTCTCGTCAGTAGTAAAAGCTTCATCTATTGTAATCCAGGACTTTGCAATTTTTTTCGGAAATTAAGGTTACAGGTCACAAAACGCGGTGTCAGTAATACTTCTGACACCTAGATTTCAGCAATAATGTAGGGCAACATGCTGATTATTTTGACGTACTTCTTCTTTTTATAAAAAAAATACGTAATAAAATTGAAGAAAATTGATAGAACAAGAAAATAAATTGTGAAAACAGCAAAATATGTAAAATATGTAATATAGTACTAATTACGTAAAAATATGTAACGAAAAAATTGGATATAGTGTTAGGAAGGCGACGATTCGCCAAGATTACAATTCTGAGAACGGTAAGTAGAAAGACAAAAAAATATAATTACATATAAGTCCAGTCTCTATCACGACTAACTGAAGGTACGACGTCGCCCCAAACTCCCCTAGGCGAACTGAAATTCCCGGCCGCTGCCGCCACGCTCGCCCCGGGTGCCTGTCCGCACCCGGAAGGCAAGGCCCGTGCTGCCGGCGTCCGTCAGCGCAGCCCACCTGGCGGGCGCGGGTTCGTTCCCCTTCACCTGCGCGTTCGCACGCCCGTGCGTGCGTGCGTGCCAGCGTGCGTCGCCGTGCGCGCCGCTGCGGGCGGCGGACGCGACGACAGCTGCCGCACGACGGGCGCTGCGCTGCGGTGCGTCGAGCTCGCAAAACAGTGTTGGGAGAGAGGTATTCAGTAGCGAGTGCGTGGCAGGTCCACAGAAAAGTATAAAAAAAGAGAACAAAAAATGGTTCTGCGAACTAGCTCGTAGTACTTTTTCGTGGTATCGGTGATGTAAAATTATAATAGTACGGTGGGATGCAGCGTGGATCTGGGAATGAAATGAGACGAAGTGGTCTCATATTTTAAACTCTTGAAAGTATCCCGTATTGCATCGGTATAGTATATTAATCTCAATCGTCTATTAGGAAAAGAAATGCATTTTATGAGTAATGAATTCTCACCCTACCCTGTCTTACTTTGTCCTGCCTTGCACCGCCCTGACCAGCACTGTCCTGTCTTGCAATGACCTAACCTGACTTGACCTCGCCTGACCTGACCTGCCCTACCCAGATCCGCCCTGACCTACTCTGGCCCCGTTCTATTCCCTTAACTCCACCTTGCCCATTCTTGCTCTTCCCTACCATACTTGGTCATGCTCCTGCCGCCCTGCCATGATATGTTCGCTACGATTACTTAAGGGCTGATGTGAGCAGAAGCTTCGTTGCGTACTACCGGCAAACGTCCAGTAGCAATTTTTATTTGCTATTACTCAGAGCCTAATTGCGATATCGGAATAAATCAAAACGTTTTTGGTGGGCAATTGTGTGGACGTTTAGAACGCTTAATCACAAACAATTTTGGAATTTTTTTACCATTTTTGAGATATTCGCTCAAACTGAAGAGTACGCATGTAAAATTTGATTTAATAGGTAGGATTCAAGGACCACATGCATAAAATTTCACTAAGGTCGGAATAAAACTGGATTTGTATAAAAAAAACAAATATTCCCTCTTTAAAGCAGAGGATATAATTTGAAAAAGTAGCCTAAAATATTCCCGACTAAACATTTTACATTTCAGTAAAAATCATACTGAAATCGGTATAGCTGTTCCAGAGATTTACCCGGATGCAAAAAAAATTGTAAAAAACAATTTAATTGGACTTCATATCTTCGGAATAAGTATATGATATTAGAAAATGACAGTTCATGTAAGATTTCTCAATTGCTTTAGGTGCGGTCCCTCCAGTTCAGGGTCAAAGAGTAACGAATAAACCTGTGGTTGCCTGGAATTCATTTGTCTTTTCCAAAAGTCAAAGTTCATTCGGACACTTCAGAACATAAAAAGCCAGGAGCTTTCACGAACCGGGCATTCCGACGCAGTAGAAACCGAAGCACCTTCTGGAAACAACTGTTTGGCCGCAGCTCCAACAGACACTATAGGGAAGTAACTGTCTTCCACGGCGCCCTGCGGATCGTCGGCGACCCAGCAGGCTGCCGTCTGGCTCTCGGTTCTCGTCGGCGTCCGGGAGCGCCTGGCGAAAGCCACGAGCGGTTGCCAGAACCCACAACTCGACGGACCCGGATTCGAAATCAGTGGAGAGGCATTGACCTCTTCAGTTACTAACATCTACTTGAAATAGAGGAGACAGTATTCTAATTATGAAGATAGACTTCTTGACGCGAGATTGTAGTAGTCCAGTCGTTTGACTGAAGAGAATACTGACACACCAGTTGAATGTGGCGTCGCTGACGTAAACTGTTTTAAAAGAGTTTTCTTGTAATGAAAATTTATAAATCCCGTGCAAAGCTTTATTTAAAAAGTTCTTACAGCATCTGGCATTGGACTACCAACGATTCGTAGTAACTGATAACTTTATACTCCCCTTCAAAAATTTTCAATGGGCTTGTATGTTAATTCCATACAGAATATGATCTGATAATATCACAATTGTTTTCGCCGTAAAAAAATAGTTGCAGGTATGGTTGATACAAACAAAATTTACGATAACTACGTTTTAATTAATATTTTCCGTTTCTGTCTATATTTTTAATATATATCAGTCAGTTGGTCCATCATTTAAAAGACGGAAAATGTTTCAAATAATAATTTGTATATTAAAAAGAATACAAATTCCACACAACGTTTCGTAAACAGCTGGTTTCCATCATCAGGTGACAAGTAAATAAAACCAGCTGTTTCCGAAACGTGTGGAATTTGTTTTCTTTTTAATATATAAACTGTTATTTGAAACATTTCTGTCTTTTAAATGATGTACCAACTGATTGATATATACAACTATGTTTTGTATGATTTTTTGCAACTTTCACAAAAATTCTCATAAAATATCACCTTTATGTTGTTCTTCACCAGTATTTTCGAATCTTAATATAAGATCATTCTCAATCAGTACCGAAAAAATTATCTTAAAAATCCTCTACAACCACATTTGATTTTTCCCCGGATTTCTTAACACTTCCATTTTTTGTCCCCTAATTTTTGAGAGTTTTAAACTCCACAAACGCATTCTAATTTTCGTTCAATTCTACTCCTGAATTTCTGAGTATTTCATTCCGTTGTGCTTGATTCATTGCGCATATTATGTTCCCTTGCTTCGTTTCTGGACCCTAAATATAGCATTTCACCCCACTTCCTGAAACGTCACATTATTTTAACTCTTTCTGATGTTATAAAAACAAAAAAAGCGCTGAATTCGAAGCTAACTGTGGAAGTAGGAAACTAATGGTCTACTATTCATTGTGAAAAAAGTAAATAATATGACACCTTACCTATAAACATTCGTAATCTGTAAACCAATTACACATTGTATTTAGTGCTGCTAATGTGAGCAATAACATCGTTCAATTGTTCATCATTCAAAATCAAAAACGTCTCGATAATGCTCTCTTAAAAGGGAAGTTCAATAGAAACTTACATCAGCGTCTTCCACTCGTGCAAGAATGTTCGTGTTCTTTAATTACTTAGAAGCTACCAATAATGCACAGTAATGAGTATGAAGTCAACGTATCTTTTTGTAAAAAATCTCATCGACGGCACGGAATAAATAAGGGAAGAAAATGGTGATCACCTCCCTAGTTTCCTGTCGGCGTCGTCTCAGGAATACGCTAGTGTCGGTAGTTACTCTAATCAACGCTACGTACAAGCTTAGATTCAAGCTCAAGCAGAAGAATATTATAAAATTATAATGTGCAACCATCACATATGACAATTGCCGGAAAGTTTCGACAGCTACTTAGCATATATTAGTATTATTTTACATGCTATATATTATTATTTTATATGCTTCCTTCCATCCCACTGGCACTGTCACCAAAGCCGCATTTTACATGGGCGTAGATAGGCTCTCAAAGAGTTGCAGGGCCGAAGAGACCTTAAATGCGAGTAAAGCTGAAGTTTTAAATCTTTAAGTACGCAGTATACCAGAAATTATATTTAACCTGCTAATAAAAATTCTCCATTTTATGCCATCAAGATTCCCATCTGCAGGACCGTAGTCTGGAAATCAGTTCGAATAATTTTCGTCCGTAAACTGCATTGTTCAAAACGGAAAGTCAGCGCAGTATCATGTGAAAAACCACTCGAGTAGCTCATGTTGTTTTTTTGTTCTAGTGGCAGTTTCACGTCGCGTAGTTTACCAACGAATATTTCGCGAATCCATTCCCCGAGTTTAGTCCCTTGTCGGACTGTGGAGTCGCTCAGTTGACTGTCGAATGCGTAAACATACCGACGACACGGCGGACGCACGGTGACCATCGCCTGCTCAACTACTGACGCACCACAGTATAACCAGTATGTTCACTCGCGGCAAATCCCATTGAAAAAGTTTTTTCGATCACGTGACGTCCGCCATGTTCTTGGTATAACACCCAGCGCGCGAAATACACAATTACTGCATTTAAAATGATTTTCTCACATTTATTTTATTCACCAGTTCAATTCATTTTATTATTCTATCCATTTTATTCAAATTCCACGTCCTCTGAAACAAATTAAACACATACACTCAGTTCTCATATAACACGGTGTATGATATCCGAATGTATCTGCTGAAATTCTATTGGCTGACAACCAAGAACATGGCCAAGGGTCTACCCAGCGCAAAACTAGATTTTGGAGCAAGTGAACATACTGGTTATACTGTGCCCGCACGTCCTACGCGCTCCACTTTTTCCAAGTAAATTTCCCACAGGCAATTGCATTATTAAGGAAGAATATTAATTATTAAGTTGACATGAAATTTGTAGCGTAATTTTTTATCACAGAATAAATACTTTCAAAATCATTTCCAACAACAAACCTTACAAATCCGCATAAGGTTGAATTATCAGAGAGGTATTTGCGTCTAGGTGTTAACTTTCATAGGTACAATGCATTCCGACGACGTTTGAACATTTAATTTTTGATAGGCAGAACAAGTAAAACCACCAATACTACGTCAGTTTGTTATTAAAAACTAATAAATAATTTCCATGAGCGATACCGCTTAAATGCTTACTGTCGGAACGTGATATTATAAACGAAATTATGACAATAATGTTTTAAAATATTAACATTTAATGTAACATTCTTAGGAAAAATATGAAATATAATAGAAGAAAATGATATATTTTTCTTGAAATGCGAACATTTTCTTACACTTAATAAACACTATAGTTTCGTACAACTATAACTGTATTTTAAACATACATTGTTTCCCATCAGAAAATGATTTCGAAATTCTGAAATTTATATCTGAAAAGAACAAATGAGTAAGTAAAATGGCGTTGATTCTAACTGACCTTGTTCTAGATTGCGGAATATAGCATCAAACTGCATGGGGAAATAGGCTTACAAAGAAAGGCGATTTAAAAGCTTAACTTAGCTAAGTTGAAAATGCTTCCCTTTTAATTAATCACCAATGGACCTCCTGTACGGCTGGAGAATTTTAAAACAAATTTAGAATGTGTTTCACTTTTTTTCTTTTCAAGAGAGAGTTTCGCTGCTTATATTACAAACAACAAATTCTTACCGGAAGAAAAAAGAACCTTTAAATAGAGTTAACATATTCGCGGAATTAGCATCAAGTGGAAAATATAGAGGGAGAATAAGAGAGAAAAAGAGAGAATTTTGTACAACGTAAGGACTCAAATATCTAAGCTCTCTGACCAGCAGGCCGAACGTCTACCTTCCCCTTCTGCGAAAAACATTATTTCGTCAGGCATAGATTGATGTTCTGAACCAGCAAACAGTTCGTTCTAAATTATGCTGCCATCGCTTTAAGGACGAAGAGCTTTCTACTTGGGCAACTAAGGTAATCAAGAACTATGAAGTCGAATTATATACGCAGCAAGGTAAAATACCGGTTGAAGAGTTCAAATTGTAGAATAATATTAACGGAGGGGAATGTTTGAATCACATATGTATTGTGTTATACAGGATGTAAAACAACATTATCTAAAGTATGGCAATGAGAATCATAGGCACCTACGCAGGAAAAAACATCCATGTGACATGTGCTTCCTGTGTTATCTCCAGAGAAATACTCTGAACGTAATGCAGAATATTTCATTTCAATAATTTAAGTAAAATATGGAAAATAAGCGGAGTGATCTTAAAATATCAGTTTTCCGAAAATACGAAATTTATTGGAAAAGACAGCAATCAATAAACCCAAAACCAAATAAGCAATTCAACACAAGTATATAAATAAAAATTGAGAGGATTTCAAAACAGTTAACCTTTCAATGTTAAAGTAATTCTAAAGGAAGGGGATTCATTTTCTGGAATGATTGTGAATGGATCATTTTACTCTCACCGAAAATTCTATTTATTTCCCATTATCGCACATACAAATCAACATAAATACCCGTCATCGGACACTTCGCAAAAATAAAATAGCATGCCGAAAACAGTAATAAACCCTTTTTTGTCGTTTTAAATGCAAACCCCCAACAAAAAGTGTTACACAAGGCGAGACATTAGCTTTACGCAACGCGCTTGTTGCAAAAGACGAGGTTCTGCCGCGTGCGGAGACAAACACGATTCCTCCGTATAAGTCTGATTGAAGCGCGGCTAAAACGGGCTCTGCTCCGTATATATAACCGGCGCTCACGTGACAGGGCGTTTGTCCCTTGCCAAACCGCCGGCGCCGCCCGCTTCATTGTGGAGTCCGCGACGCGGCTCCACCGCACCACACGCCCGCGCACAGTGGTCCGAACCGCTTGCACCGCAGGCCGAACACAGTGTCTTATACTTCGGTTTCCCTTTCTTGGCGCGCGGAGGTGTGTCAATAAAATGGAATATCTCACGGTATTTCGCGTAGTTCTCCGTTGTTCTGCCAGGAGTCGCATGATCGCCAGCACTGCTCGATATATCGCGATCATGCGACTTCTAGCAGCACAACCGAAAACGACGCGAAATACCGTGAGATATTCCATTTTATTGACACCCCCTCCCCGTGCGCCAAGAAAGAAAAATCGAAGTATACACGAGGGTAGCTTACTAGAGGTCTCCCAGAGTCAAAAAAACCTTCCACTGCGCATGCCCGAACGTGGCCTCCCCCTCCAAAGCTACAAATATTACCCCGCCTGCCTGCGCTCTTTGTCTCAACATAGCTCCCTCTCTGTGATTGCCTCGTGAGTCGCGGGGTAATTCAACACTGCGGGTTTGGTGATAACAAACTGATGAGTGGGAAGGATCAGACGAAAGGCAGCTTACGTGTTTCTACACGTTACCGGTTGTCCAAACGGTCAACAGAAAATAAGCCGTGTCTTGAAAAAGGGTTTCAGTAAAAGGATAATGTGATGGACCAACACATCGATGAATTAGTCATCTCTTTGGACAGTACGAGTTTCCCGGCAGTACGAGTTTCTTCTTCAGACGATAAGGTAGCGATGACGGGTGACTGCTAGTGTGATCGCTGCGTCTCGCAGTCGTCTCCTTGTTGTCCCCGCGCTCCCGTATCTCCGAGAGGGGATATCTCAGCTGCCGCAGGGTGGGGGAAGCCTCTGATGCTTCACCAAAGGTACGTCCGCCATGATGTTTTACTTTCTCGCCTTACGAATACTTCGTAAGAAAAGAAAGTTATGTAATCGTGCGCCGGAAAGCAGCTAATTTTCGACAGAAAATCTCTTATAGCTGCAGTCTGGTGAGGAAATATTATATAGAACCTGTTCCTAAATTTAGGTAAAAAATTCCTGTACCTCGTGGTGTGGTCAAAATCCATGTTTTGCTGCTTCTTGATACTGTAAAATCGACTGACAACAAAACGTCCGTCCGTCTATCCGTCTGTCTGTCCGTCTGTGGTGTCAACGCTAGCGCCTAAACAGTTCAGCCGATTTTCTTCAAAATTGATATTCCCTAATCGTTTTAATTAGTGTCAAGGCTCTCGAAGTTTCAAACCGATATTTTTTTGCAAGTGATACTGCTATAGATTGATTGATTGTCAGTGATTCTGGGCGCGTGAGAGTCTACTGCTGAGGCCATTAGTCCCGTAAGTGTAGTGCGTGTTTTCCCCTCAGAGGTGGCGGTGATCTCCCGCAGGATGGCGAGATCCTAAGTCGACCTACCGTCGGCTAGCGGGGTTTTCCCCAACCAGGTATCTCCTGCCAGCGGAGTTCCACCGGTCGGGACAAGCAGTAAGCTCCCGCCCGGTCTCCCGGCATGTGTGGGACTGTAGTGCATGTAAGTGTGTTTGAGGGGTAAGGACAGAACAAGTTAGAGGGAGGACAGATCTCGCGTGGTGACCCGTGGTCCGTTTGTTAGAGTGCTGCTCCGGCATTCCCATGGTATTAATCGAAAAAAAAAATACGGAAACTAGCAATCAGAGAATAGAATAATTCTCTTCCAGACAGCGGCTAAATTCGACCTAGCTATATAGCTAGCGATACATGTATGAAACATTTTCAAAAAATACAGGGAAATCAGTGTGTACAATGTCGGGGTTGTAGGGAATGTTGGAGGGTTGTCGAATCATAAGCGCCGTGACGGGTGCTATAACTGCGGAACAATTCGTGTGCTGTTGGCCCGACCTGTCACACATCAGTTGCGTCTCATCGAAACCTTGAAGAAGCAACTATGTGGTAGGATATTTACAACCGCATCCGAAGTTCAGTAATCAGTCACGTCATGACTTTAGAACTAAGGAGTCTTTTCCCTCCAATGACTTAGTTACCGTCGTTACATGTGTTTGGACATTACCTTGGCAAGTAATAAGAACCAGAGTCATTCGAGAATGGAAATTGATTTTCCCTTTGGAATGAAACGTATTTATTACAATTCTTGTCACCTTATATTACAGTTGTTGGTCAAATTAAGAGACCAATAAGATTGCCTCTAGTGATACAATTAAGATATTTTCCAAATTAATTCTAGACAATCAACAAACAAAAGAAATTTTCCAGTACTTGAAAATTTTATTTTCCATTAGCACGACGTTTCGAGCATGATATAACCATATTATCAGGGAGAGGTTCTGTAAATAAGAAATTCTGTAATAAAACTTTTTGAAAGTTTAATTCAAAAGTAGTAAAAAAACGTTTGAAGAGTTATAACGTACTAAATTCATTATTAAGAGATAAAACATACTGAAATCATGGTGACACACACAGTTGAGAAATGTTACAAAAAGTAACAAACAAGTAACAAAGTAGGTAAACGTTGTTCAAGATTAAACATACGTAATTTAGATGAATCGCATGAGAAAAATGATGTGTAAATACACTTTTTACATACAATTATTGCACAGAATTTGCTACTTTATACATGATAAGAGATTGCTGAGGGGCACGAGAGACAAGGAGAAAGAGACTCACCTTGATAAATATCTCAAGTCACATTATTATTATGGCCGAGGTTACTTTCATAGACAGTCAGGGGTCCACACAATAATAGTAGCAGCCATCTTAACACACTGAAGTCCCGTGGTCAACTCACTGAGAGATGAGAAAGGGAGAGAAACCGAATCAAGAAATCGAACAATGTAAAAAGAATAAAACAATTTGAAATATAAAAACCACAAAGTAAACAAAATTTCTGCTATTAAATGTGTTTATTTCTATTTAGTTTTAAATTGTTAACAATATGCTATCATAAACGGAAGTGAAAATATTGACTCCCAGGTTTGAATTTACTCTAACAAACGTACTTTTGTACGTACAATAAAAGTATTTTTGTTCTCTGTCCCGAAAATTCGATAACCTTTACCTTTTTACTTATTAATTTTTAATGGGGCCTGAAACAACTTACATGAGGATTAAAATACTTGCATATTTGAGGAGAACTACATTGTACAGTTTGCATGTAATTTCCCCCGGAGGTGAAAGTAAAGGATATGTAAAATGTGTAATGCAAATGCTACTTTCGGGACGATTGTCTAGCTTAAACATAAGTTTACGATTTCATCGATATCTACTCACTTCTCGTATCTCTATTTTTTAACGATAACGATATGGGCTACAATACCACCCACCTTACCCAATCACCAAATATGTCGCAACTGTTTTAAATATATCAAAAAACTTATTTATGATCAGTTCACATTTTGAAGTGACATTTAATATTAATTCATTTTCAAGATCATCAGCTAGTTATTGAAAACGTATTTTCGTAAATCAGCTTGTTTTCGACGTTTTTCAAGACGAAAAGGCCAGAATTGTCAGCAATCTGGCATCGATGGTGCCTGGAGCAGCGTTAAAGTGTGAGGAGCCAAACAAGAGGAGTTTCATCATGTAGTTGTGTGTCATAATTGGCTACTCATACTCCCATTCATCTAACAAGAACTTCTCATTCACCCAACATAATTCTCCATCATCCTCATCCATTTCTTACGAACCCACCATCCTTCGGGCAGAAGACTGGCAAAGGCAGCTCACGGCGTCAAATGGTGTCTCTGCAGTGCCTCTGACCTGGAGGTCCTTGGGCTCGAGTCCCGATGGTGACAGGATTTTCGACACTAGCTAGTCAGCTAGGTCGAATGCAGCCGCTGTTTGAAGCAGAATTCTAGCTGTTCTGATCTATAGTTTTCCGGGGTTTCTCCTATCAATACGGTGAATGCCAGAGCAATACTCTACCAAACGTGCTACGGACCGCGCCTGATCTTTCCTTCCTCTTCCTTGTCATATCCTCCCCTAATATTTACACACACTTATATTCACATACACTATCACAAATGTCGGGAGACCAGTCGAAAGCTTAGAACTTGTCCCGGTTGGAGCGGTGTCCCGCTGATGGAAGCAATGTAGTTGGAGAAAATCCCGCACTCCGAAGTAGGTCAGCGCCGTATCTCGCCATCCAGCGGGGAAAGATTACCGTCACATCCCGCGAAACCATGCACTATGCTTACGGGACTAACAACCTTAGCAATTTCTTAGCAACCTTAGCAACATCTTAGCAATTGACGCTCCTGGATGACATAATGGCATAAGCCGAAAAACAGAAATTAGTATGACATCCAGCCATTCAATCTTACTGTCGGCGACTTATCTCACGCCCTCACGGTTTCTTTTTACTTTCTCGCCTTACGAATACTTCGTAAGAAGAGAAAGTTATGTAATCGTGCGCCGAAAACCGGCTAATTTTCGCCAGAAAAAAACTCTCATAGCTGGAGTCTGATGAGGAAGAAGTCGATAAAAAACCTGTTGCTAAATTTAGGGGAAAAAATCATCTACCTCGGGGTGTAGTCAAAATCCATGTTTTTGTTTTGCGCGCGCTTCGGCGTGTATCGCACCAACGTGCGCCCCGCACCACCAGCGCTTACGCAAGCAAACCCCGCGCAGGAGTGGCGCTCGGGCGAAGCTTTTTGTCTACGGCCAGTCAGCGAAACAAATACGGGGCGCCAGGAGAAATGAACATTTCTCCCTACGAGACGGGCGCCGACAAGTGAGAAACGGCGTTTTTCATCGAGCTCTCGGCGAGAAAAAAAAAAGAAAGAAATCTACAAATCCAATCCGAGAAAATCTGAATAATGCAGCTGTGTTGGCATTCATTGGACGATTATTAAATTGCACCAAAGCATAATACAATTACGTAAGTTCCATATGAATTACGAGAACTTTCGGGCGTTGAAAGTTCCTCCGGGGGCTAGTTTAACTCGAAAACACAACTGCGGCGGATAGCAAATGAACGAACGCGTAAGGATAATGAGAGAAACAATAATAAAGATGAAGTAGGCGACGGGGAAATATAAGAGAGAAAACGAAATGAACGCGCTGCTGTACCCACCGGATAAATGATGCCGGAAGTTGAAGTAAGTATTTGCGGTCACGGTTGCAGCCTTGGGGAACCCCGAGGTGTCTGGAAGCCACGTGTTTTCCTGCGATTCAGCGGGAGGAGGATTCGTGTAAACGATGTCTCGAGGAGACTTTGATTTTTGCAGGAGGTGCAGGTGAAAGATATACATTGGCGCTATACTCAATTCTGGTCGCCGCTCTGGGGAGATTAATCGAATGTAGAACGTTGAGCTGTCAGAACACGACAATCGTGTTTTCTGCCACATTCGTTTCAACCACAAATGTTTGGGAATTGTACCGATCGCTCGATTGCACACCTTCATTTGACATTGTTGCCTAAACAATTCGGGATTTTCAAATGTTTTCGCCTCTAAGATTGGAGATAATAATTATTTATCACATTAAAAAAAATATTATGAAATTTATAGCAGTGTTCTTTGACCTGTATTGCATGGAAGCTAAATAGTTCAGAATTTCATTTCGTGAATGCAACATTTGAAGTTGACATTCATTTGGTGGATGAAAAATATTTTAAAAAAAGATATGTCGATTACAAAACATAGATTTTAAGACTAGCACCTTGTTCGAGTGATAAATGATCGAACGTCATATTTAAAAGGTGTTCGTCTAACAATATAATGTTTGTTCGACTGAAAAGTACAATTATACAATAATTTAGCACACTATTTTGAAATTACAATTTGGTCACAAATTCATCATATAACGCTAGCGATATAAAATGTATAACGAAGTTATTTAAGAAAGTACTCAGTTAAGTGGGAATTCTACAATGTCATATTTCTGGGCACCACTACAGTATGTTGACACTCAACAGAGAGAACGGCGATAAAACGCGCCAAAAGCGTTGGCGCTCTGATTAATGGGAGCAAGTGTAGATAGATTCAGAGCCCAATTTTGCACCCCATAAAGTAGTTTTCTCTGATGCTGTGCAGATGCAGTCTTCACATATGCTATTTCGTATCTTTCTTCTGTTTTCCACTTCGAGTGTTTCTCCACTAACTAAGCTCTA
The DNA here is from genome assembly GCA_031308135.1 of Acheta domesticus. Classification (NCBI taxonomy): domain Eukaryota; kingdom Metazoa; phylum Arthropoda; class Insecta; order Orthoptera; family Gryllidae; genus Acheta; species Acheta domesticus. Next base: position 10,291,475 of record JAHLJT010009355.1, on the reverse strand, counting down.
CCGAAAAGTTGAAATCGAGTATTTGTATAGTTCCAACCGCATTGAGTAAATGGTCATATAGAATACACAAACAAAACATTTTTTAGAAATGGCTAGAAATAAAACAATTTATTTAAATGTAAATCCTACTTCGATAAGATGCTGATGTTTATAACTCATGAGAACATAAAAGAAAATAATCGAAAGAAATTGCCATCAAAAGAAAACAGTTCAGCTAAAAATTCAGTTTTTTATTTTAAGATTTTTAAACAGCGTTATTTTCAATTAAGTATTGGTAACTGTTTAATAACCAAAACAATTTGTTGATCCTTTCACTCATTATATTAAATATCAAAACTTTATATCTTCTACGAACACTGGAAATAAAACATTCGACAAAACATGCGCGTTGTACTTCCAAATTTCGGCGGTAAACAAACACTTGAAGAAAAATTATGGTTCTCATAGGCGGACTATGATACAGCTGCAACGGACGAACTAACGATCTAAAGAATAGTGAACTAACGGATGAAAGAACAAATAAGAGAGTATAAAATAAAAGATGTGTCTACTTATAAAATCTATCTACCAAAGTTGATATTCAATTACTTTTTTCTTAAATAACATATTTCGTTTTATTCAACATTTATCTTGCACCTCATAAAAATGTCCATTATAAAACTCATTTTCTACAGTATATTAAAGCTTATGAAAAAGTACAGAATTTTTTTATCATAACAAGTATTATCTCCATGCTCAACACAGTATTTACTTTTTTTACCACGACAGTACTTTCCCTTCTTTCTCTAAATTCACGGCATAAATATTCGCATTGTATTACCAAAAATCTAGTTAAATGAATCACATACTTTCAACCAAGTAATTTCTGTTTCTTCTTAGATAGCAGTAACCAGAACGTTCAATCATTCACAATCAATCATTTCAAGATTTTATTCACCATACGGTTAGGGGGAAAGGGGAATTTGAAATCAATAATTAGTAACTCTGTTTGAGCATTAAAAATCTGATCAGATTTCACGTATATCACATTTTCAATCCCAGAGCTTTTCTGCCATTTGATAGCACAACATGTAAGAATACGTATAAAAGAAAAGGTATTTTTGTGTAATTAAGAAGCCAAACATTCGTCTTCGAATCAATAACGCGCTGTCAATGCCCCTTTGCAGGCAGCGATGACCTCGTTCAACCTCCAAGCAAGCACGTGGCAACAACTAGGCGCGCGTACAAAACGTCAGGGACAAAACAGAAAAATAATTCAGCATTTTATAAACACGAATTTTCAGGAGAAAATATAAACTCCTTTCATCAGGGCTTCGCACAAAGAAGTTATTGTAAAAGTAGCACTATTAATCTCGCAAAAAAGAGAAAAAAAATGGGGCGACGTTAAAACCGGTTCGTGGGCTGCTCAGCTGTCAAACACACTCTAATATACACCGCGCATATCCCGCTGCCATTTTTTCGTGTTTTCCAGCGAGGACTGTATTTTAGGCGGTTGTAAATACGCTCCTCAATGCCACCTTTCGCTGAAGTGCACCTCTATACTGGAGGTATTTATTGGAAGATTCTAACTCACGTACACATTCATACATTTCGTCATACTGTTTTTCAATAAAAACATCACTGCATACACAACCCCCACATTTCAATCCTCTCTTTTAATGGAAACCTGATTCACAGATCTACTGCAGCTTTTATATTTACACTGTGTGTTTATGTTTTCATATCAACATGCTTAATGGAAATAATGAACTCATTCGAGGTAAAATGAAAAAAACAATTTTCACGAAAGTAACAATTGTTTTGAATAGATGGATATTTAATAAGATAAATTGTTAGTAATAACAAGTAAATTAACAATAAATAGTATGCATGTAACAAGAACTATAAATGGGAAAAACATTTATTAGAAGACGGGTACAGTATTACGTTAACAGTTACATAATTCTACTGCTCCCATGCTGTTAATACATCAAGAGGCGTTAGTTGTATTCGTAAAAACGGGACAAGCACGAAATGATCACTTACAGATCACTCGGTAGTTCTCGTCTATTTCTTGAAAAATTACACGAACAACAATGGGAACAAAAGCACATATCACACTCGTAAACCGGACAAGATCGGGGCGCACTCCTTGAACAACGGCAGACATTTTCGGAGCAGAGGAAGAAGCACAGGTGCAGCAACCACTCGCGCTGTCTCTTCCGCCGCCGCCGCCGCGTCAGCGCCGGCGTCGCGCGCGCCTGCCGCCGGCCCGCGGCCGAGCTGACAGCGCCTCCTCCATCGACGAAACAATCGCCGCCGCCGCCGTCGATTATTACGCGGCGAACAAAACACAATCACGCCGCGCGCACCGCACTACCCGGACATGTCTTCTCACTAAATCTACTGTTCTACTAGCGGCCGCGGAGGAGAAACTGCGGAGGAGGGGAGGGAGCGGCGCGTGGTAACGGCGGCGGCGGCGGCGAGGGAGAGGAGAGAAAAGAGGAGGAGGTGGAGGGGAAGCTGCCGAAAGAGAAGAGAGGAGGCGGTGGCGGTGGCAGATGCCGTCGGTGGAGGCAGGCCCACGGCTGCGCCGCCGTCTCGCTCGCACCCAACTGTTTTGTTTAAAAAAAGCGCGCGGCGCGCCCGCGGCGCTCCCCCGCCCCCGTCGGCCGCCGCCGCCGCCCCCGCCCCCCACCGCTCTCCCACCCCCGCCGCTCCGCCGGCCGTCGGCGCGCCGCCGCCCCGCCGCCGCCGCCGGCCCGAAATAGCGAGCTAGCTCCTAGCCCTGACGACTTTGCCCCGTTCCTCCATTACGTTATAAATACGAGAGAACCCAATCTTCTTTTTCTTCGTTTTGCTCGCTTTGGCTCCTCCATTCTTCCCCCTTCCACCGTGCGTAGACGCCGCCGCTGGCCCCTCCTCCTCCACCCGCCCCGGGGGCGGCTCTTTCTTCGGTGTCGCACGTTCCCCTCCACTCGCCTCCCCTCCCCTCCCCCCGCCCCGCTGACCGTCCGGCGCGCACCGTTGGAGGAGGGGCTTTCCCCGATCATTACGTTAAGTAACGTGAAGCATGGCGCCGTCTGTCGGCCAGCCGCCCGCCCGGCCGGCGGGCCGGAGGTAGGGAGGGGACAACTCGCACACCCACGTGCTCCCATATAGACGCGGGGCATAGGCGCTCGCGCTGCCATGGCGCGCGCCACGCAGAAACCGGAACTGCGGAAATGGACTGCAGCAGCCTTTGTACCAGGAAAATCGGCTTCGGAACAATTGCAGTCGTGCTTTGATCATACTGCTCACAAATGTGATAGGTTTCAGCCAAAACTGCGTGAGATTATGCCTTGATGCCTTTTGAAACTATTCGACATCTTACAATTGTTTTTTTTTTTCTTTCCATTTTCGATACTACAATCAATAAAAAGACGTACATTTCGAAGTAAGAGGGATTACTTTGTGCACAGTTATAATAATTTTTGGAGACAGACATTCATTTTCTTTTGTGTTTACCGTATTATTATTCCAGGCTATTATTGAGTACATTATTTTTACTTAAAATGATTTCACATCTTCTTTGGCTCAAAGAAAAGCGAGTATGTTAGCATCTCGATGAACATTCAAGACTGTTCCACTTCCTTTTCTAGTCACTCTTGAGTAATGAGGGAATTCGTCCTGGAAAAGGGCACATCAGAAGGTAATGAAGAGAAACATTTTTAATTGTCTCAGTAAGAATCCATGTTCAGGGAAGAGTTACAGAGATAATAGTTCTGAAAATATCACATTGTAATCTTGAATGTTAATGTCAATTAAATATTTCTTAGTTTGTCAGGAAAGCAAATTCATGATTACACATAATTTAGGCTTGCGAGTTACGGTAATATCCGGCAGCGAGTCACCGTAAAATAATTGATTGAAAATAATGCAAAGGGAATGAAAATGAAATAATTACACTTAGTGATAAAAGAAAGGGATGAATTTGAAAGATATAGTGATTCTTGGGAAGCAATGAATATGAATTCCGCACCAGGGCAAGGTTTACCGCTGCTTCTTGTGAGTGGAATGCATTTTTGAACTTCAACCCCAAGAATCATGTGAAAAAAAGCTATATTACGATAGTAGTTTTTGAAACGCATTGCAGTAACATACATGGAGCGTTGTGGGATTCTGTATTTTCAGACCATTTTTTGTTAGTCTTCCCGAGAGGATTCATTTCCGGAAGTTTGTACCCTTCAAGTCACTCTGTGTATTATAACTACCTTGAACGGAAGGTTTTTGTGGTTACTTTGGCATCAACGCACAAATACCTGGAATTACCAGAGACGCGTTATATCCGGGTGGTGAAATTTTCTTCACGCGTATTCAATTCCGGAGTCTGGACGTCAGTTAACTGTCTCTGCGTCCTCCACATCCCTTCACACGCGAGTAATTTTGGATCCACGTAACTCGTAGCCGAAAGAAAGAATAATATTACGACAGACTGAATCCCGGTAGTTCCCCGTCATAAAGCTCCCGTGATGCGCCTGGGGGTTTACTGCACTTGAGCGATCTACGAAATGTTACAGGTCCGTGCGAAAGCGGAGGCGGCAACGGCGGCTGCAGCGCAGCAAGTTCAGCCAGGATGACGCCAGCCAGCCAGCCAGCCAGCCAGAACCTAGCCAGTCCACTGGACCGGCAACTCGCCCGTTTGCACATTCGCCTCCTTGCTCGACACCCCCTTAACCCGCCCACTTGCGCGCCTACCCACCCGCTTCTCGCTAACTCGCTTGCCCCCTTCGCTCGCCACAATGTTCGTTCACATCAATGCTCGTCAACGCCCACCTCTTCAGCCACTCGCTGGTCTACTCGCTCGCCCTTTTGCCGCCCGTTCGCACGCCCGCTCGCGGACGTAACGCCCACTCGCTCGCTCGCCCGCTAGCTTGCCCGCATACCCGCTAACTCGCATGCCAGCTCGCTCGCACGCTCGCTCTCTCTCTCGCACGCTCGCTCGCTCTCTCGCTCGCTCGCTCGCACGCCCGCTTTCTCCCTCGCACGCTCACTAGCTCACTCGTCCCCTCGCTCGCTCGCCGGCTTTCTCCCTCGCACGCTCGCTAGCCCACTCGTCCCCTCGCTCGCTCGCCCGTTAGCTTGCCCGCTAGCTCGCTTGCACGCCTACAAACTCGTATGCCCGCTCGCTCATACGTCCGCTCGCTCGCTTGCCCGCTAACTCTCACACCCGCTAACTTGCGCACCCGCTATTTCGCACGCTCGCACGCCCGCCCACTTGCTCGCACGCACGCACGCTCGCTCGCACACCCGTTCGCTCCCACGTCCGCTCGCTCGCACAGCCGCTCTAACTCTCACACCCGCTCTAACTCTCACACCCGCTCTAACTCTCACACCCGCTCTAACTCTCACACCCGCTCTAACTCTCACACCCGCTCTAACTCTCACACCCGCTCTAACTCTCACACCCGCTCTAACTCTCACACCCGCTCTAACTCTCACACCCGCTCTAACTCTCACACCCGCTCTAACTCTCACACCCGCTCTAACTCTCACACCCGCTCTAACTCTCACACCCGCTCTAACTCTCACACCCGCTCTAACTCTCACACCCGCTCTAACTCTCACACCCGCTCTAACTCTCACACCCGCTCTAACTCTCACACCCGCTCTAACTCTCACACCCGCTCTAACTCTCACACCCGCTCTAACTCTCACACCCGCTCTCTCACACCCGCTCTAACTCTCACACCCGCTCTAACTCTCACACCCGCTCTAACTCTCACACCCGCCCTAACTCTCACACCCGCTAACTCTCACACCCGCTAGCTTGCGCACCCGCTATTTCGCACGCTCGCACGCTCGCCTGCTCGCACGCCCGCTCGCTCGCTCGCACGCCCGTTCGCTCGCACGCCCGCTTGTTCGCACGCCCGTTCGCTCGCACGCCCGCTCGCTCGCACGCCCGCTCGCTCGCACGCCCGCTCGCTCGCACGCCCGCTCGCTCGCACGCCCGCTCGCTCGCACGCCCGCTCGCTCGCACGCCCGCTCGCTCGCACGCCCGCTCGCTCGCACGCCCGCTCGCTCGCACGCCCGCTCGCTCGCACGCCCGCTCGCACACCCGTTCGCTCCCACGTCCGCTCGCTCGCACGCCCGCTCGCTCGCATGCCCGCTAACTCTCACACCCGCTAACTCTCACGCCCGCTAACTCTCACGCCCGCTAACTCTCACACCCGCTAGCTCGCACGCCCGCTCGCTCGCCCACTTGCCCCGTTTCCGCCCGTTCGCACGCTGGATCGCGGACGTAACGCGGAGTTCCGGCCGGCGCGGCGAGGCGCGGCGAGGCGACGCGTGCCCCGACGCAACACGTGCTCCGCACGCGGCCTCCGCCGAAATAGCGCGGTCAGCGCAGCCCGCGGCGGGCGCGGCTATTTCCACCCCAAACACGCCCCGCGCCGCCCCGCGCCGCCTCGCGCCCGCGCCCGCAGCACGCCGCCCTTTCGGAAAGAGAGCGGCTTTCTCTCACTTTCCACACGCCCCTGCCACGGCTACACCGTGCCTCTTAGTCTCGAATCCACGTCGTCATTAAGGTTTCGTCACGCCAATCCATAATAACAACTCCTGGTTTAAGTCAAAGACTCTGAAACAAGAATTCATAAATAAACGAACGTTCATCCTCCGGTACCTTCCATTTTGTATAGAATTTTCTCCCTTCCTTCCTTTCTCTCGCTCATTAAACATACTATTTTCTCTACGTCTATAAATTATCCTCTGTAATTCTATATTATCTAGTAATTCTCGACTTTGTTTACTGGCTGGCTGCTCTGATCGGTAGTTTTCCGTGGTTTCTCCGATCAACACCAGGCGAATGCCGGGATAGTACCCTAACAAACGGGCCACGGACTGCGCGCGATCTATCCTTCCTCTTCCTAGTTCTTTCCTCACCCCTTTCTTTCACATACATACACTCACATGCACTATCGCCCGAGTCTGGAGACCAGTCAGGAGCTTACAGCTTGTGCCGGCTGGAGCGGTGCCCCGCTGGTGGGAGATACCTGGTTAACGAAAATCCCCGCAATCCGACGTTCCGGGCTTTTGCCAGCCAACAGACGAAGATCATTGCCACCTCCTGCAATGAAACTATGGACTACATTTCCGCGAATAACGACCACAACAGTTGACGTGTCCGGAACCACTATTTAATCAATCAATCGAAATTGATTCTTCATTTAGTTCTTCAGACTCAACCTTTTCTTTTTTTAAGGTTATTTTTGCTTCAGTTTCTCATATTATTATTCTTTTCCTTACCACGTTTTTAACTCCCTTTTCCGTAAGAGCGTGTGTGTAGACCAGTAATTGAGCGGCTACTGACAGGCCTCTACAATTTCCAATACGTTGAGTCAAATAGCATACGATAAGCTTAGGTGCTCATGCAAAGAAGCGGACATAATGACTGAATGAGCAAAAAATGCTCACAAATGCAGAAATGGAATAACTCTAGCTCTGCGAAGATGCGTCGTAGGATACGGTGAGGAGGAGTAAGAAAATTCCCGACGGGGAAACATAAAATGAACGACAATTAGACCAAGATGAAAGATGGTTTGGTGATTCAGCAGGCCTAGATCGTGGGAAATCTGCGAGTGGAGGATTGGAATGTGGAGTGAACGGAGATGGTAGCGGTGACGGAGGCGATAAGGATGGCAGGACGTTCTTGAACGAAGGCAGAGCACGAGCCGAAGGTAGTTACAACGAAAGAGTGATACTCCTTGCGGAGGCCCAGCAAAAGAGATAACGGAGTGGTGCTCGAAGGGAGTGATGGGGTAGTTATGCGTGGTGAGGGGGCGGTAGGGACAGTAAGGGGCATGGTGCTCGAAGGGAGTGATGGGGTAGTTATGAGTGGTAAGGGGGCGGTAGGGACAGTAAGGGGCATGGTGCTCGAAGGGAGTGATGGGGTAGTTATGAGTGGTAAGGGGGGCGGTAGGGACAGTAAGGGGCATGGTGCTCGAAGGGAGTGATGGGGTAGTTATGAGTGGTAAGGGGGCGGTAGGGACAGTAAGGGGCATGGTGCTCGAAGGGAGTGATGGGGTAGTTATGAGTGGTAAGGGGGCGGTAGGGACAGTAAGGGCATGGTGCTCGAAGGGAGTGATGGGGTAGTTATGAGTGGTAAGGGGGCGGTAGGGATAGTAAGGGGGAGGCGGGAGCAGCGGAGGGACGCAAGGGCGTGGTGCACGAAGGGATTGATGGGATACTGAGCGACGGGGTTGCGAGGGATTGCTGAAGTCGCGGGAGCAAATCTGACAGCAGCGTCAGCGGATCATTGGAAACGAGCTGTCGAAGGAATGAAGGAACTGTGGGAAGAAACAAGGTGGAGAGGCAACGAGAGGATAGAGTGAGAAGGGAAGTTAAGGATGACTGAAAGGGGACTGGGAACTAAGGGAATGAGATGACTGAAAAGTCAGGAGTCCGAGGTTATTTCAGGTAATTTTATTTACCGTAATAAATTTATGTATGTTCAATTATTCTTTGAACATAATGGTAACCAACATGTACTTGGTTTTCTAAGGATGTACAAAGGTTCGTATTACAGTTTCACGACTGCAAAATAAAGAATATGTGGAACCCAGATATTGTAGTCCAGTGGAACATATATTAAAATGAATGTAGCAAAATTTGCTTTGCAAAATTAGCTTCGTTTTTAGTATAAAATAAATCAGAATCTGAAAGGGAAAAATCCTTGCTGGCATATTTTTCCATGGAGGTTACTGCCTTGCCCAAGGGCAGCTCTCAGTGCGATTAGTCACAACCGGGAAGATTCCCACTGCTTTAAAATGGCGAAGGAAAGAGTTGGAATTGCCTGTGGTTATTGGCATGGAAAGTGAGGACTCTGAAAACAAAACTGGATTAAATGCGTGTAGCTCATGCATACTCGACTCCACCTCCGTCTCGAAAACAATACACTCGAAAACAATACAATCTAAGAAAGCTTTGAATAGCGAGTACTGTCATCCATTCGGCTCTCATACATTCGTAGAACATCACAAATACACTCACACGGTGGACCAGCCGTCCAGCAACTGTGCACTAATTTGCTACAAATTACTTAATCGAAGAGAGAAAGTGGAGAATCCTCACAACTACTTTCCTCTACCGTCCTCCATCTTTGGGATTGAAACTGATTTTCGATTTCACAGCGCGGATCAGCAGGTGGTCTCCCATTTCTGGTTGCTGCTTCACAAACTGACTTGCCGTGTATTCATGTAATTCGTTAGATTTTAAGGGCACATTTAAATGTTAGTCACTGGGAAACGGATTGACTCCGCTCCGTGAAGGGGGAGGTAGTACACAATAGGGCAAAAACCTTTGGAATTTTTTAAGGTCATTAGTCCCATACGTGTAATGCACGTTTTTTAACGCGATTGGTAGCGATGATATTTTCCCCGCCGATTGCCGAGATCCGGCACCGACTTACAAGTCCTTTATATAGGTACCTCCCATCAACGGGGTAGCCTGTTCAAGCACCATGTTTCGGGTCTGCCGACATTTGTGGTAGTGTAGTACATTTTAGTGTGTGTGTGTGTGTGTGTGTGTGTGTGTGTGTGTGTAAGGGATGAGGGTAGGACAAGGAAGAGGAAGGAAAGATCGTGCGCGGTCCGTGGCCCGTTTGTTAGGGCACTCTTCCGGAGAAACAGTAAAACAGACAGTAAACTACAATCAGAGCAGCCGGCCGCTAGAATTCTCCTCCAGAGAGTGGCTGAACTAAGTATCTAGCTGCCGCCGTGGTTAAGTGTATATAAGTGTAGGTGTGGTATGTAAGAGGTGAGGAAAGGACAATGAAAATGAAGAGATCGCGCGCGGTCCGTGGCCTGTACTAGTGCAGGCTGTGTATCTAGTGTCGAAAATCCTGCCACCGTCGGGACTCAAACGCTAGTACCTTTCGACCAGAGATCCTGCAGTGACATCAATCAACGCCCTGAGCTACCTAAGCCAGTGTGGAGCTTCGGAGACAGTTCAGCACGACGACAAGGAGACATCGCAAATGTATTGACGTGCTATGTGGGAATGGGCACCCCCAGCACTTGTACTGTATTAGGGGACCGGAAGTCCCAGGGTGGGCATCTAGGCGTTAGCCTCTAATCTGCACCCTCCATGGATGTAGAAGTACACCCTCCGACTAACATCCGGATTCCGAGGGAACGCAGTTGGCCCTCACGGCAACCTCCCCACACAATGCTTGGGTCTCGGGCCGCCCTGCCAGGTCACAGGTACTAGCTATCCGGGCTAGTACCGGAGTCCATATTGGCTGTATGTCAACACGCCACTGACATATGCCGGGACACCAAGTCCCTACTTTATGCCCAGCGAATCGGGCCAATGCCATGACGAGGCCAAGATCCCAACTGGGGGCCACCCGAACAAACGTCCGGGCGGCTCGGGGCCCCCAACCCGTCTCCCCACTGCCTACGCTTTTAGGCTACCGACCTGGATCAGACCGTAACCTACACAACCTGACGGTAGGTAATTTCCCGCCGGACTTCTATATGCGGTTTCCAAAGTACCCCGAAAGGTCTCCTTTCAACCAATCCTGCCTTAAGGTCGACACGCCAGGGGCCCAACTAGTGGGTTGCCGCGTTGAACCGACAACCAGGGGCATAGCATCGCCTACTCATTGCCTCCACCTTGAGGCTAACGGCGTGAGTCCCTCCGTGAAACTGAGGTTCCGGGTGATCGTCTTCAACTCTTCACCAGAGATAGTGCCCACCTACGCAGTCACGATCCACCTGCGCGTAACAAGGAGACAGGGAAAATGGCAATGCTTATGCTGTCGGCCTCTACCAGGACCCTTTAACTCCCATATAACGTGGTGAAGACCAGTGGCGTGCTCTCCTCCATCACATTCTTACAGGAACTAAAACACGAACTGCCGCCAACGATACTTCAAACGTGTGTGGCTGCCACGTGGGTTAGGGGGACGTACGTAGGTGCTGATGCTTATAAAAAAATAAAGCCGATGTTCACACTTTCCTCAGCGGTTTCTTAAATGTATACATTATGAATAATTGAACATTCAGAAGACACGTTTCGTATTTCTCACAAATTAGCCACTTTCGATGCGCGGAAATTGGCGAGCCTAACTTGCCGCTGTTCCCGGCGCCACTAGCGCCTCCTACAGCAGCACCCTCGAGCTTTGTCTCTGGTTTTGATGGTGAGTGGCAAGGCACTGGCTTCTACCTCAATCGCCGATGCCTGTGGCGCGGCGCGTGGGTCGATCGGCGCGGCGAGGGCGGCCTCGTTCGGCCGCGCCCGGAACTAAGAGCGGCCGCGGAGCGCGCGCTCCGACGCGTCGCCGCCGCCCCCTCCCCCGCCGCCAGAGGGGGTGACTGGCCCGAGAGGACGCTCCCCTCTCGCTCGTGGGGGCGAGAGGACTCAGGCGGAAAAGATGACGGAAGCACTGCAAACGCTGAGGGGGTGACGGAGTGGGCAAGAGATGGTGCGGCGTGACGCCAGAAGGAAGATGGAGATTGAAACAGAGAAGGAGGGGACTAAATAAATCAGCCCCCAATCTTAAGGCCGGTATACACGGTAGAGTTTTTCGTGTAGATTCTCATGTAGTCCAGACTACATGAGAAAATTATGAACATGTTCGTAATTTTTTCGTGTACAAAAGCATGAAGTTTGACTCCAGCGCCTCTAGCGGCAGAATCGTTCACTAATGGATTTGTGTACCCAACGCGACGGACTCATCCGTTTCGATTTTGTGGTTATGTGCGTAAAGGTGTGAAAGAGCGAAGTGGAATTGTGTGTACCAGCGTGGTGTTTTTGTTTTCGGTTATTCAGCTAAGTTTATTGGACTTATCCGCGCACGTTTTCTTGAGCCCTCCTTCCCTGGGTGCGAAACGAGTGGGAATTGGTAGTAGTACCCGGACGGCGCAATTCAGTTGTTTCTCGGTAGACCCCCTAGCGGCGGCTTGTGGAGGCTCATGCACAAAACCGTGAAGTCTGGACTACGCCGTGTATGCGCGACTCTACGTTCAGTTTGAGATTTTGACGTTTCTATGTAGAAACTGTATGAGAATCTACACGAAAACTCTATCGTGTATACCGGCCTTTATAGATGACAGTCAGTATAATAATCTAGTAGAGTCCCTACATATAGAGAGGAACGCAACCATCGCCATTTAATATCCTCCCACCCGATAGCCACATCAAGCAGAATTCAGAAGTTCAACAGAAGTGATAACAATTGGTGACGTAATAGAGATCTTAAAGAATATTAATATTGATTTGACATAGATTCATGGTTCTCAACACCAAGACCACCACACATCTCCAATTTTCCTGACAACTGTATATAAAATGACGGGTTGGGTGGAAAAATGAAATGCGCTACTCTCTATATCTAGGGACTCTATATCCTACGTAGAAGTGGAACAATTCACCTGGGAAGGGGATGACGTGAATACAGGCAAGTTCAATTTTTTTTCCATTCCTTGAGAACATGTGTTTACGTACGCATCAATCGGCATTGATATACAACGTGTAATGCACATTTATGTTTCTGCCTCGTTCCAGAAATGTTCTTCACAGACATTTGTTCAGACGATTATTCAATTACGGATTGACTAGAGCGTTCAGCAGATGTAGGTAACAACTTGGTTCTAAAAAAATTAAAGAATTTCACATCTTCTCAAGTGAAAAGAGGGACAATATTTTATCTGATCTGTAACTCTGCCCATACAGGGGTCAATCCACCATGTAGAGACAAAACTGCTCTCCTTACACCTCTGTATATCGAAGTTGAAATACCGATAGATCCATGTGAAATTTGTGGCGGATAACGCTAGTTTTCCTACTTTCTCTCTCCGTTGCCCCTGCCTCTCATTACACCATTGTTTCATCAATCAAAACATATGAAGGATATGTAGAAGGCCATGGTATATTAGAATATTACTAGTCTTTTACTTTTCATTATAACACTCATCGTTCTTGTTAAATATGGGCCACAGAGAACATTTTTTCACCAACAACACTTAATTTCGAAACTCATCTCAATTTTGTAAAGTTATTCTTCAGATAACTAAAGTGGATAAATGAAATGGACATTCTTCAAAATCATTGAGATGCATCATTGTTTAGAAATGTTTTTACCTAAGCTGTGATAGACTTAGATGCAGAGTGACTTACGTCATGTTTTCCTCCAAGGCAATGACTATACCATAATTATATATCACCCCCGTTCTCACTCAGTTGTGAACACACGAACATTGGTTCATGTGTGCGGGAGTAAAAAATGGGAACAAAAGTAGTTTAATATCAAAACATAAATTGGAGTAAAGACCTGGCTTTCACCACTTTTTTGTTAAGAGGACATTTATAGAACGTACGTAGCCAAACAACCTCTAAAAACATCTACAGACTTTTTTAGAGAACGGTTTATTCTGTGTAATTCCAGTACATGAGATTTTACAACATTGTGCGAACTTGAAGCTTTTGCTTAAAACCAACTTCCGACTCGCATTCATTCATGCATTTCTACTTCACAGAATTTAAAAGCAAAGTTAAACATTGCAAAATAGTCATTTTATTCAGTTCAATAATTAGTTTATCGTCTCCTGTATTATTTCAGTAGTATACCTTTGGGTTCCGGCTCTCAAACGCAACCAATCTTTATAAATGAGGGCTCCAAAGAAAGAGAATTTCACGGAGACTTGACGAATTCCATTTTGACTTTAAAAATAGGGATGATTTCTTTTAAAAAAACGCATCGAAATATTCATGTAAAACGCAATCACATGTCAACCTATATCGGCAAATAACTCATAAACGAAACGTTTTAGAGCCTTAAAAAGTAAAATTTTGAGGCCTACGGCCTCAAAGAAACGTTTTCACGCCATAATCTACAAGATGAGATATTTTCCGATCCATTCAATTAACTTTTCGGTTCCACGCTTCAATACTATCAAGGCCACCTCAATACTTCAGTCCTTCCTGCTGGTAGCAATTTTTGTGGCGACACGCTTAGAAGGCTTAGATTCGACAATCTTTATTTACGCTTTCTGTTAACACCGTAGTTTGTGCAGTCTGACAAGGATTATTTGCATAATCATCATCACTTGCATATAATCATATTATTTGCAAGTACTATTTGCTTGATACCTATACCTATAAAGATTGTTTCTTATGCGTGTAGTGAAACTATTCAATTAACATTTTTTCATGGTCTATAAGTGCTGTGTACTTAATTGTGGAAGGATGTGGGTGTTCAGTGAAGCGTGAAGACTGTGTTTGTGTTTTACCCGTACCAATATTTTCGTTATCATTCGATGAAATTTTCAAGTCAACAGGTTCAGACACGTAGCTTTCTCAAAAGCAAAAAGCTAATATTTTTGTGACTATCACGAAAAACTAAAACCTAATTGACAAAGAATATTGAATAATTACTTCAAATGTCTTTAAGTAAGTGTTGGGAATTGTTCCAAGCAAATTCTCCATGATATTGAATAAATATTTATTGAAAATTTCTTTTACACATTAATTGCATTGCTTTTTATTTTTATTTGTAATTGTGTTAGTACATTGCAAGTTACCTTTATAGATACAAATAAAAGTATGGTAGTATAAATAGTAGTAAGTAGTATAGATACAAATAAACACGTTTCGTTAACTACTTTCCCTTTTAGAATGAAAATAGAAGGATAGGAATGAGTGTGGGGTCTAACATGTGAGAGTTCTCGCACGGGTATATATACGCAGAGGTAGTGGGGGAAAACTTGTACTATGGCACAACACAAAGAACAAACTTTTTAAAGTAGCTAAAGTAAAATAGTTTGAAATAAATGGAAAACAAAAATCAAAACGCGCTAGCCTACAATACTACGTGAATCAATTAAAAAACAACTAAATTTAAAATTATAGAAAGAATAGTGCAAGTCACCCGACAACTGCTAACGATCGCAGTCCAAACGCACGATTTAAATGTTGGCGATATCTGAAAGTATGTACAGTAACGCCCAACTGCAAACTCATATTGTAAATAAAACACCGTTTGATATTAAACTCAAGGTGTCGTTCGTTATGATATTGAAAATGCAAACATAGTTTGAGCAACATTCCCATGTACCGAAGTGGGCTTACTAATGCCTACTAAATTGTTTCTAATGCTAACAAATGGTATTTAGTACTCAAAGGTGAAAACTTAAGTTTGATTATTTTTTGGCTCGGAATTGTTTTTCTTGAGGTACGTAAGGACGCAGAAAATAATTGAATACTTTTTAGTAAAAAATAATTTTCCAATTTTCTCATCCCAGCAAGATGACACCCTGACACTCCAAAACCCACTCGGTTCTTCATAACAAATCAAGGAAAGTTAAGTAATATTGCAATGAGTAGGTTCTTGCCCGATCCGGTATTTCCGCACTACTTTACTTGGCTTTCTCGAGAGTAAAAACCTTTTCTATTATTTGACTATCAAGGAAAGCGAAAAGCTAACTCTCAAGGAAGATTGAAAAATTTCTTCAAATGTTGTTTTTAAAGAACAATGAATTGTTCCAAGAACATCTCTCTATAATGTGGAATAAACTTTAATTGAAAATTTGTTTCAAACATCAATTGCATTGTTATTTTGTTTGATATTCTGTAAGTACATTAGTAGTTCCTCTCCTTTATGGAACGGATAGACAAATGGATAGGGAAAGGGTGGTATTTAACATGCCAGAGTTCTCGCACGGGTACGCTAGTTGAAACATATTTTTACACTAAAAACGAAATGTACGATAACAAATCGTTACGTTACTTGGATTTACATCCATTAATGAGTTTATACATGTATTTCGGTATTTGTTAGCAATTTTCCGCTTCATTGAAATACTACCAATAAAGACCTATAGGATTTCTGTGTCGATAAATTCAACACAGTAATTACATCAGCAATACGTATGCTTCAATAAGTGTTTCCAAGAATTAAGATAGTTTAAATTAAAATCACAAACACCAGGTTAATGTGTATGATCATAAAAAGGTTGTTTCGCAGAATGAAGGTGCAATAAAAATTCCAAAAAATACTCAAATATTCGAACAATTTATTACAGTACTTATTAGCTTACATTATCAGCAAATAACATAATATTTCCAGAAGAGGTGTCAAATGGGGACATCATTAACCCAAAAATTCATATTTAACAGTAAATTCAATCAAAAATGAAAACGAATCGCTGAAGATGAAATGATCTCGACACTAATCTAAATACAATAAATTTCAGAGTACAAAAATTTGAGGGTGTCTGAAGTCGAACACAATGGGCTTCAATAAATGTGGACTACCATAATTAAACTAAAGTTTAAACTAAAAACAAGCGTCAATACTAACTTACAAAATCATATTGAACAGCAAAACTAAATCAGAAAGACAAAATAAAACTAAGTTTCCCTTACCGAGGAATTTCTCACCGTTGTCTCGTACCCTTTTTAGTTTTTGGTTTCTTGAAAATGCAGCTTCAGTAGTATATCATCTTCCTTTTAACATCCATTTATTTTTCTACTAAAATAGACTATCAAACTCACTACAATCCATACGAGGTGCACAGGCAGTTTACACATGAGTGAACAACAAATGTGTCTAGGAACTAATAACGGTTAAATTGTAAAATAAAAATGGGGGGCAATATTCTATTCGTAAACATGTGGTTCAAAAAACACAGAATCTCCGGAAAAGGGGCCCATGAATAGTCCCTTGTTCCGGAAATTATTTGTATTAATTCCTTAATTATTTTTTATCTGCAAACACTATAGAAATGATTAGGCCTCGGATTCTGACATGTCATATTTTCATTGGTGCATTCTAGATGTCGCTAAGTTGTAAATTTATGTTTATCACAACATTTAGGTGACAGATAAGATTATTGAATAATTTTTGTCATTTTTGCCTTTTTTAATTTTTAGATCATTGTTTGGACCTTTTCCTGGTCCTGGAAATTTTGTTTGTTTGGACCTGGTCATTTTCTTTCCTTTTTGTGTTTTTTGTTAGTGAGTATTCCATGAATTTACAATGGCACACTAAAAATGTTTTTATCATAACATTAATTCAGGAAGAAATTCACTGCAATGGATGCAGTGGTCTCTGTTTTTCGAACTTTCAAAATTACACGGATCTTCAGTAACTTCCTCGACTTTTCAAAACTGACGGATCGAGGACCGGAGCGAAGGATTACATTTCCTCCTAAGAATATGAATATAACTTTATATAAATAAATATTTATTAAAAAATTAAGTCATTTTCTCCTTATTTTTAGGTCATTTTATAAGCCATTTTCCTCTTATTTAAGTCATTTTGAAGGTCCTATTCCCCTTATTTTTAAGTCATTTTATGTGTTATTTTCCTTTTATTTTTAAGTGATTTTATAGGTCATTTCCCTCTTATTTTTAAGTCTTTTATGGGCCATTTTCCTCTTATTTTTAAGTCATGTTATGGGTTATTTTACTCTTATTTTTAAGTCAATTTACGGGTCACTTTCCTCATACTTTTAAGTCATTTTATAGATAATTTTCAGACAGTTTTTAGGTCATGAGAATCCTCTCCCTCGTAATGATCATGATACCACGTTCTCCATTACCTGCGCTCGTGGCGCCCCTGGCGGCGGCCCCGGCGGCGCCGCGCGCCCATCGGAGCGCGAACGGGAGCGCGAGCGCCAGCAGGAGCGCGCGGGAAACAAAAACGCGGCGGTCGGAAGGCGTAACTCATACGCGCGGGCGGGCGGCGCGTAAATCTCGAGCCGAGGTGGCGACGGGGGCGCGCCCGGCGCGGCGGCGGGGAAGGAGGCCGGGAGAAGGGGGAGGGAGGGGGCGCGGAAGACGCAATGCGAGAAGAAGCTTGGCCTAGTAGAGATGTGTTGCGAAAGAAATGGGCAAATGAAAAAAACCGGGATTGGGATGGGTGAATGCGAAGAATAATGATTGGTGCATTGGTCTCAGGGCACGTCAATTAGGGATGGCAAAAAGACATCGATGTTTTCAAAACATCCATGTCTCCCACCAGAAACATCGATATTTTGCTTTCGATGGTTTCTTCACGTTGATATTTTGTAGCAAAAACATTGATGTTCTTTTATTTTTTATAAAAATGCACGTCTTAGAGCAATCCACAGCAATATCGGAGATTTGCATCATCCTCTTTATCACGCTGCACATTTCGCCTGTGCATTCTGCGGAAGTTTGGGAGTTTCTCCCGATATGAGTGTATGTTATCGGTACGTGTTTCATTGCCTGAATCGATAGTAGTGTTAGAAATGGCCCTCAGACGTTTTGACCAGTCGTGAACCAGAACCAGACACGTTGCGCTGAATCCGGGGAAGTCCCACAGTAACATATGATGGGTGACCAACCACTGCTTTCCAAACTGGCACGAGTTTAACTGTATTAAAAATGGATAGGAAAATAGCATGTTTATTAGTCTATGTTTAAAACATCGATGTTTTATTGTCGATGTTTTCATCGACATCGAAAACCCTTTACGATGCATCGAAGCATCGACGTATCGATGTTTTGGTAAAATTCGGCATCACTAACGTCAACCGCTACAGTCGTACGGTACGTCCCGTTTGTGCAGTGATTGTTTTACACCTGGATGTGGCGGTGTTCTTCCTCCGTTGGATGGCAAGATCCAGCGCCGAACTTCACGTCGGCTTGCGGGGTTTTCGCCTCCAGCGATCTGTCCAGCCAAGACTAATCTCCTGAATGGTATATCTAGACGTGCGACATGTGTGGAGAGGTGGTGATGTGTAATTAAGGAGAAAGGAAAAGGACGAGGGTGATGAATAGGAAGGAAAGATCGCGCGCAGTCCGTAGCACGTTTGTTAGTGTACTGTTTCGGCATTCATCACGCAATGATCAGAGAAACCATGCTAAACTATTGGCAAGTACAACCAGCCGGTGTAATTATCCTCCATACCACGGCTGAATTCGACCTAGCTCCATAACTAGAGTTAAAAATACACCATCGTCGGTTCTCGAATGCTAGGATCTCCCGGTCTGAGTTGCAGATGAGACCGTATCAATTATACCGGTATATATGGGATACACTCAGCCGGTGCAAGGAATGACGATTGAGACGTGTCGGATGTAAGTAGATGGGAGACGGTTGTAGGATGTAATGGAGAAAGATATTCTGTGCGGGTGTAAAATTGAACTTCGAAGAGATGATAATAAATGCACATGAGTCTAAAAATTGTCGAAATTGGAATACGTACGACCAGAGCTACATAGGATGGGGAAGTGGGTACGGCATGATGGGATGGGATGCATAGTGGGATGTGGTCAGAAGACTAGCAGTGGGAGCTAAAGCTGGGCGACAAAGAATCGTGGATAGGTGTGAGAGATCCGGAAATCAAGAAATCAAGCACGTTGGAAAGATTCGTCGTCTACGGCTTCTGTTCTTACCATTTACCACTCTTATTCTAAATGCATAATATCACAAATTCTTTTTTTTGTGGAAAAATTAATAGAAAAAATAAAATCACCTTCCAACTTTACAATATTTTTATGTAATAAACATTTATCTTTGTTTCACATTAGTCCCGGGGTTCAACATTCACTTGGCAAAAGCACAGGGTCGAAATGTGATACATACTCCATAAAAACTAATTTATATCCATCTACGGCAAACTATTCCACAATATAATAGTGTTTCTCCTTCTTATTCCCCCTCTTCTAACAACAGGCTAGAATGTCATAGGAATATGCCCGTACTTTTCTCTTCATAAGTTACACTTACAGTTACATGCCTCCACAAATGCATCAACAATAAAAATTTGATGAAAACTCCATTAAAAAAACTAAATGCAAGAATTGAAGGAACAGGGGCAGGTATTTTCTGACTGTATTTGGTTGCTTTTTAATTTAACGAATCCCACCGTCTGGTTATCGATTCACCAACTGCGACCAAGTAAGAAAATTTAGTTTATTCATATGTAATGATGCTTAAATTAGTTATCTTGTGGATGGCGTTTCGACCCCCCGTGGTGTTCGTCAGGCAGACCAGCCCTGAGGAAGACCACGACAAGATGATCTTCGGCAGCACAGTCTTTTCGCGACGTTGCCCACACAGCCACCACACTTACAAGATTCTTTCCATACTACTCATACTCACAAGTCAGAAGATTAGTCTGAAGTTTAGAGCTTGTCCCGGGCGGGTGATGTCTCTCTAGGGGAGATACTTGGAGTGAGAAAAACCTCGCAAGCTTCCATGTGGGTGGCGCCGGAACTCACGTTCCAGGTAGGGGAGGAACACTGCCACCTCCCGGGTCACAACACATGCTCTTAAGGGAGTAATAACCGTAGAAGTTAATGCTCAGGGAAATATTAAAATTTAATGTTTTATTTTTTAATCAATCAGCCAGTAGGATTGATTGTCGGCCGAGTTACGCGTCTGTAAATGCCAAATGTGATGTAAAAGCTCCGAAAGCGTTTTGCGACAAACTATCATTAATGCCAACGACACATGTGTGTTCACTTAATGGATATTACACATTCACACTGTACCTAACAAACGTGACCGTGAAGTTTGGTTGCAATGATCAAAGGAGTATTAATGTGAGGCTATTGTAAATTTGCAATGCCCCACATATGGTACAGCAACGGTGTCACCTGAAGAGTTCAAGATAATTTTTCGTGAGAGATCCAAGAGTACCTCAATACTTCACCTTTGTTCACAGGAAATGAAGCTAAAATATTTAAAATAGGAATGATTTCCGTTTTTTTCCTGAATTTTGTTCCTTCTTCTTCGCATGCTCCTTTTCGGCAGAATGACTCGAATATATTTTGTAATACATGACTCATAAACAAAGATCACTCAAAGCATCTGAGAAGGGTCCCGTAAGAATGACGTGCATTCCATGAATACTTTAATATCAAAGGGGTGTCAGTTCTCTTTCGCTATATTATATTACGCTGTTTCGCCACATTATACTACTGTAACTCCGCAATGGAAATCAAATATTTATTCCAAATAGTAGCTTGTTCAAAATGTACAAATTGTAACTAAAATCCTTCGAATACGTATTTTTTTTTAAAAAAAATGATGGTTCATAAAGGAAAAGATTGACTATTGTGTTTAGGAAATATATCACCGAGTCGTTCCCTTCCCTTTTACTCGTATATATTACAGGCCTACACGCCTGATATTCCGAGTACAGAGCAATTTGGTATGTTTACTCATGCCTTTGCTTCGAGGTTTGCAATACACTGAGGTAATTAGTTTATCGTAACATCTAAACACACACAATACAGACTGCTAAATTTGCAATTAAGAATCATTGTAAAGAACACTTCTAGAAACACTTCAATGATTGCTTACAGAAAAGCTGTGACGGACATATTTCCTTTGTTGTTATCCTTATAACTTTATTACGTCATACCAGAAATCTTCACATACGCATTCGCACCAAAATTCCAGCCTGCTAACTGTCCTGCTCTACTGTGCCCATTCCTTCCCCGCGATATTGTTCGCGTTTTGGCCAGCAGGAGCGCCACGCTCGTCGCCTGGCTGCCGCGCGCACCTGTCCGGTGCGTAGGCCGGGCCCCGCGCCGCTGGATTCCGCACTTGTGTAATTTTATATCCCATTGTCTCCGCAGCCGACGCTCCCGTCGCGGTCGCCGCGCCGCTCCCCATCAAAGTTATGGGCGCATAATATTAGCCTAGACCGCGGCGGCGGAGGCGGCGATGGTGACGGTGGTGGTTTGGATAGAGGAGGGTGGAGGCGGTGGCGGTGAAAGGGGCGATGGCGGAGACGAGAGCCGAGGCCGAGGCGGGAACGCAGGCGACAGTCGAGACGGTGCAGGCACGGAGGCAGGGACAGGGGGAACGAGACGGGACAAGCGGGGCTGGGCGGGGCAGGGATGGCTGGGCGGGGCAGGGATGGCTGGGGCTGGGTGGGGATGCTCGTGTCTGAGCGGGGTTGGGCGGGGCTGGGTGGGACTGGGCGGTGTTGGGCGTGGCTGAGCTGGACGTGGCTGGGCGGGGATGAGAGGGACTGGGCGGGGCTGCACTGAGCTGAGCCGGCGGGAATGGGAGGGGTTAGGCTGACCTAGGCAGGGATGAGTGGGGCTGGGCTGGGCGGGGCTGGAGGGGGCTGGACGGGGAGGGACTGGGATGGGCGGGGCGGGGTTGGGCGGGGTTGGGCGGGGCTGGGCGAGGCTGGGCGGGGCTGGGCGGGGCTGGGCGGGGCTGGGCGGGGCTGGGCGGGGCTGGGCGGGGCTGGGCGGGGCTGGGCGGGGCTGGGCGGGGCTGGGCGGGGCTGGGCGGGGCTGGGCGGGGCTGGGCGGGGCTGGGCGGGGCTGGGCGGGGCTGGGCGGGGCTGGGCGGGGCTGGGCGGGGCTGGGCGGGGCTGGGCGGGGCTGGGCGGGGCTGGGCGGGGCTGGGCGGGGCTGGGCGGGGCTGGGCGGGGCTGGGCGGGGCTGGGCGGGGCTGGGCGGGGCTGGGCGGGGCTGGGCGGGTCTGGACAGG
The DNA here is from genome assembly GCA_031308135.1 of Acheta domesticus. Lineage (NCBI taxonomy): Eukaryota > Metazoa > Arthropoda > Insecta > Orthoptera > Gryllidae > Acheta > Acheta domesticus. The sequence continues at coordinate 10,269,028 of JAHLJT010009355.1, read as the reverse complement.
GCTGGACGGGGCGGGGCTGGGATGAGCGGGGCTGGGCGGGGCGGTGTTGGGCGGGGTGGGGCTGGGCGGAGCTGTGCGGGGCTGGGCGGGGAGGGGCTGTGCGGGGCTGGTGGGCGGGGCTGGGCGGGGCTGGGAGGGGCTGGGAGGGGCTGGGAGGGGCTGGGCGGGGCTGGGCGAGGCGGGACTGGACAAGGCGGGGCAGGGCAGAGGCGGCGGAGACGGATACGCTGGCCGGGCCGTGGTTACGGTCGCGGGCGGGAACGGGGCGGGGCGGGGACGCGACAGGGGTGGGGCGAGAGCGGTGGCGAGAGCGAGGACTAGAGCGGGGCGGGGGCGGTGGCTGCGGCAGCGGCAGCGGCGTGCGTTATCTAGCGGGACAGCGCGCACACGTCACGGCGCCCACCTCCGCCCCCGGCCCCGCTGTTTACAACGCCCTGCCCGCCCCTCGCCGCTTCTTCCCGCAACCAGCTCGTGCCGCCACGGCTCTTCTTTTTATCTCTAACACAACAATATGTGTGGTAAAATGTAGTCATTGTGAACAAGCATTTCATGAGGAAAAAGGTATTCTTTGCGAGTAGTTTTGTGTAAAAAGTTTCTATTTTTAATTTGGAGAATAATCAGACATTGATATTCAGTATGAATTTTTTTTCGAAGATTATAGCAATGATCAAAATTATTATATTATTTCTATTGTTATTACTTTATTCAATATCCTTAGTATTAAAAATTCCGACGCTGACAAATGACATACGGTCGTTACGAATTGAATAAATGATACGATACGTTATTAATAATCACACCATCCTGTCGAAGAAATGAAGACCCAAAGAATGACATTTTTTTCTCAAATTTTTACTCCAGTATCTTCACAGTACTGGGTTTTATTTAATACAAATCCATCGCTTTAAGATAATTCTAAAGCAAGAATCAATCACTTGCAGTGACAATTCTCATGGCTCAGCGAAATATCTGGCAATAAATAGCACGGCGTATGTTGCTTGCAAAAGAGAAGCATGCGGCACCCAACCCCGCCCCCTCGCGCCTCTGCCCTTGGAAATACCTGGCAGGCACCTCCCGGAGCCACTGCCCCGCGACCCCCACCCCCGGCCCTTCCGTTCCGGTGCCGGAGCCCTCCCCCAAACTTCTTTCATTGTCATCCTTTTGTTTCACGTATTCCACGGACCAAAAAATGTCGCCGCGCGTTTTGTGTCTCGCCGCGACCGTGGCGCTCATCCTTTGTGGTCCTTTTGTACCACTTCATGCCTCTTTAGAAGAACACAAAACGCGGCGTTTATACCTAATTTTAAAAAATGAGAAGGCTGCCAAGTATTCCGCGGAAAACAACGCAATGTCGCGGTGGCTGCGGCGGCGGCGGCGCCCCCCCCCACCCGCCAGACGGACAAATGACGCGTCGGCCGCGAAGCGAGTCACCCAGCCAGGGAGCGTGCGATATCATCTGTTCGTCGAAGGCAATACGCCCTGACACGCGGTGAGCGATTCGGGGTCCGGGGGGTGGGAGAATGCGGTGAGGGCGGGAGCGACGGCAGAAGGGTTCATTTTTGGAATGTGGAGGAGTTTCGCTCGTTTTCAGTCCCTACACAAAATCGTTACTATTTTTGAAACGTCCTACATCTCTTCCATTAAGAGCTTTTTTTTAGTTATTTAAGGTCGCATCAACTGCTAGGTCATTAACAAGCACTATTGGATTTAACGTTATGGTATAAGGATGAAACGATATGGAGATGATAGGGGTGAAAGGACGAACACATACAATCATGCCCGCAGCAGGACTCGAACCCGAGACCCTTCGATCCAAGCTCGCTACGCACTACTGACTTAGCGATCTCGGCCACCGGGCCGGCTCCAGTAGGTGTTGTCACTCTCCTTCTCTTCTGCAAATTTGAAGCAAGTGGGAAGCCTCCAATTCGTATTTCTTCTACGGCATCTCAAAAAATTAGGTGGACTAAATAGACGAGACGTGTAGAGTTTGAAACTGTATATAGAATGCAATGACACCTCCAAATTCAGATTTTGAAGAACATAAGCAGGGTGGGCGGCAGCAGAAGGACAAGCGTAGTCATGAACCAAAAGAACGTCTATCGACAACCCATCTCGGCGTTCTCATAAGAAGAACCTGGCTAATGAGCACATGGTTTGCTATTTCACCAGTAGTCACTCGTCGGTTATTTAGAATAATGGACTTGCTCAATGGTAGGAACAGAAGTGGACAAGACTGAGCATCACGCTCTTTCCTCATCCTGCACGATTGAGTGGCCGCATTTACACGATTCAGTGCACCAGCAAACACTTCGCCGAGTTAAAACATTGCACCCGCATTGTACTGAAACACTTTTTCAGATTTGAGCTTTTGCTGCCCATTCAAATCACAAAAACGGATTACGAAAAGCCTGTTCTTTTTTTGTTCGAGAAGAGTTTGGTGCAAACCATGTTTACGTAGCAACGGCTCAAGCGAACATGAGGTGACAACGCAGAAACTTTACATAAACATATTAAGGCTGCCAAGCGCACGTAGTGGTACAGTCAACCAAAAGACGATTATAACGAATGTTCAATTATTTATTGTGCAAGTAACAATTAACCATTATCGAGTTTTCCTTAAACTATCCTCTTATTGCAGTATTCGTGAAGATTAGTTTTGTTAAAATATTTAATTTATTGTAGTATTATATGAGAATATTTTATTTGTTGATTAATTCAATTTTAATTCAATTCAATGATGCCTTACTTTACTTCCCACTTTCCTTTCAACACGAAGGAACGCATACAAATAATTTTTTCGTCCATACAAATCCACGGCTTTCGTCGTATTCTGATTCATTTTTGTACTCGGGTTATAACAGTCCGACATGCTAATCGTTACACCATCGAAACCGTAAGCGTTGTTGTTGCTCAAGCGCTGTTCTTGAGCAGTATGCGTGATTTTTTTTGGAAATTCGTGGTTTTGTTCCGAAGCATTTTTGCATCTGCAGCCCACTGGCTAATATTATTTTGTTATTAAGACGACACATTTCGCTGATGCTCGTTTTACCCACTGCGTTGTACCTAGAGACATATGTATTTGCCCCTGAAGGTGAAGACCAGTTCAGTTTCACTACCGTTTTCCTTAATCCGATACACGCTTTCAGCCCAGCGGTTCCCGAGTAAATCGTCCGACTGGATCCTGTTCTACTTGACCCCCGGGCTACACTCACCCTTAATTACGCATTCTTCAAAACAAAGATTTTTGGTTTCTTCAGATTCGTACAGCTCTGACCTGATGAACTATTTATGTCATGAAGGGCAAACGAGCAAACGAAATATCTTTGTAGTGAATGGACTTATATATCAATTTCATAAAACCCTGATGGATGAGATTCAACGTTGGGCCTGCTATTCAAATATCTGCAAATGTTTCATTAAGTGTCGCATGACAATATAACAACTGAAATCCATGAAGCGCCAACGTATTCGTGCCGCCTGGGTAACGTTAATCGGCTTATTCAGCATTTCTTATGAAAATGGGAATGTGGAAGGCAAGAATGAAGGGGGTTTTCAGAACAAACATTTCAATACAAAAGAGTTCTCAGGGCAATTTCCTTTTAGCGGCGAGACTCAACAGACACAGCTACCCGTCACATTCTGAAGCTCAACCCTCATTAGGGATAAAATTTCAAGGATAAAGCTGTATCAATCACAATAGTAGCCATCTACTATTGTGGTTGATACCTCTTTGTCCTTGAAATTTTATCATGGAGTACCACTAGATCTCTGCTGCCACCACAGAATTTACCTCATTAGGGAGTTTGTGCACCCTCGAACGTTAAACAACTATATATTTTCTGCGCGAGCGCAAATGCACTAAAATGATGCGAAATTTGATCTGCGCATGCACAATTTTTCTGCACGTGCGCTGTTCAAGTGAGTGCATTTGCACACGCGCAGAAGATCGAGTGTGCTGTTCGATATGGCATGCACAAAGTCCATTTTAAGACTTAAGTCACTTAGTATCCCTTTAGTGCGCACGCGCAGAAGATCAATAGTGCTATCCGAAAAGGCGTGCACAAGGTTCCTATTAAGACTTTAAGTCTGGACCAACTCCCTTGGCTCGATGGGTGAAGGTGTCATGCATCCCCAGCGCGAGTGAGCTCCGAATCGTGTCAGTTGAGGAGGAAAGCGACTAGGGGAGCGGCGAGAGACGGCACGCGCCCTCTTGCGCTCGCCGCAACCGCCTTCAACTATTCACGAGCCACGTCGGCGCCGCCTTTTACCTCCTCTTTGGCGCGGAGCGACGCATTTCAGCCCGCCTTCTTATTTGCGATCGCGGTCCAGAAGCTCACACGCCGCCGCCGCCGCCGCCGCCGCCGCTGCTGCTCTTTGCCCGGCGCCCAGCCCCACAAACCCGCGCTCTGCCGCTCCTTGGCCAGCGAACGTTTATTTGCCGTGCGAAGCTTTTGGGGGCCCACACACGCTCGGGATACGTGACAGTCTTGCCCGTGTTTGCCTGTCGTGTTAGTGTGTCTCGTATTTAACCGTCAACTGGTGACAAGCCTTCGAACTTCTGTTATCGGTGACATGCGGTCACTGTGACCGAGAAAGTTGTAGACTGATTATGTCCGTTACTTCATTTCACATCGAATTCACAATTTTTTCACGTGAACAGAGGCAAAGTAAAGAGAAAAATCGAATAGTTTGTAGTTTATAAAATAAATAGAAAATAATATAATTTTTAATTACGTACTGAGAGAATTTCAGTGCGTATATTGCTGCATATTTTTTCTTCACAGTTGACAATTGAAATACGCATAGAAGGGCTTTGAAATGATATTGACTACATAAAACAATCTTTATTTTAATAAGAAAATACCCTGTTAAATGAAAATAATTTACTACGTATGAACGTGCATTACCAAGTATAAACTTCTACGACAGGTGAGGTGCGGTCATCGAGACCGTAACTTCAATGGATTCTCAAAAGCCAACGACTGCAACTAGATAAGCTAGTTCACGCCCAAACAATGTATTGAAAGACACACGAAGGTAAATCAAAATTTCCTGCGTTGCACCGGTCAAGAGAACGAGTTTATTTTTCCTCACCGGTCACTGTGACCGCAAGTCACCAGTTAACGGTTAACTGTACCCCGCAGACGCCCACAGAGACCCTCATTTGCCTGTCCAGCGTCTCTCGTTCTCTTCCCGGTTGCACTGTGCCACCACCGGGCTTCTGTTGGCTCATGTTTCCTGGCATATCATCTGTTGATTTATTGATGTTTCAGGGCAAGTGCATCCAGGAGTCCCATTACTGCAATAAGTGTTTATGCAGGAAAATGGCGGTGTTCCTCTTCCACTGGAGGGTGAGATCCAGCGTCGGCCTACACACCTGCTTGTAGCGTTTCCCCTCTAGGCACCTCTCTCAGAGGCGTACGACCCCACCCGGGTCAAACTAAGCTCCTGACTGGTCTCACTACCTGTGTTACTGTGGTGCTTGTACGTGTGTAGGAGGAAAGGATAAGACTAGTAAGAGCGATAGCGTCTGGTCCGTGGCTAGCCCGTACGTTAGGATCCTGCTCGGATATTTGCCTGGAATTAATCTGATAAACCACGGAAAACAATCGATCAGATAGATCGGTCACTAGAATTCTCATCTAGACAGCGGCTGAATTCGGTCCTCTAGTGTAGCGGCCGCTGCACAGCACAGCGGGATGGTGCATAGCGGGTAGCGTGGACACTTCCAGAGTGGACATGTGTGGACTGCACCACAATGGGCAGGAAGCGGGCGAGGCAGAGCCCAAGGGTCCCGTTCCAGAAGGTACGTGCCATATTTGCGCCAGATATGTCGCAAGACCAGGCAGTTGCACCCGGGGGATGACGATGCGGTCATAGCGATGCTGTAGCGGCCGGTGGGCCCTGGGAAGGGGCAGCATTGTTCTTCAAACGTTCGTCGCGAGACTGTCACTGTGCGTAGGAGGCCGCAAGCCTGCGGGTATGAGCGTCAGGCTCCTGTTGATCGGTGCGTTTCGTAGTTGGCAGATGCGAACGAGGAACGGATGCTCCGGTAGTAAATGGTACGGCACTTATACCTATGGCCCAATTAAAAAACGTTGGTGATTGCGAGTTGAAAGGAATGACGTTGGTAGGTTGCGTACCACTGAGCAAGTGTTGCCGGGACACGAAAGCAAACACTTGAAATAAATGCTTATAAACGTAACCGAATCTTACAGTCATATTGTATGAAGCAACGGCTTCAGAAGCACAACTGTCAATCACAAACTTATTTTAATCGGACCATACATATGTGCGTGTGTGTGTGTGTGCGTGTGTGCGGGGGGGATAAAGAAACTGTGTGTATACCAAAGCCTTGCCTGTGATTTGTTCAACCCATGACGTCCTACTAGCTAATTACTTCGTGTCGAAAATCCGCCGCCGTCGAGACTCGAGCCCTAGGCTCTCCCGGGCAGCGCCGCTGCAGAGAAAACGAAAACGCTGTCTCTGAGCTACCTCAGTCAGTCCGAGCCATGCGTCCGAGCGAGGGCGTACCTCTGCAAGGGTGACGATGGGTCGCTAGTTACCCTGAAATTCCTACAACAAGGCTGTGTACTGGACAGGTTTATCTGCACAGTCTTCGAAACGAGCAATCACGAAGCTCTATTTTGAACAAAATCAGAAGCCCGTGGATTTCGTCCGTGGCAATCCCGCCGCACTCCTTAGAGGGTCCTTCCCGCAACAGACGGTCGGGTTTTCCCGAACGGGTAAAAAGGAAAGTCTAAATTTTTTACGTGAACCGACCACTCGAGCTCCCGTTTGGTTGACAATATAGTATTGTGTATCTTTAGTTGTGAGAATTGAAATATATCACAAATCTGAATATCACGCTAAATTTTATTCTGAATTCACATTAATACTAGTACTGTCTTGTCACGACTCCACATGTCATGATTTACGTTATGTAAATGTACGTAAAATAAGTTAGAAGTATCTCCACATTTTGTTATGTAAAATAGGGGAGAAATATCTCTACATATAATTTTTGCTTTTAATGATTTTTAAAAACGCGTATTATTTGATCAGTATGTGACAAAACATACATTATTTGCAACATTTTTGCGTTATCATTTTAGTATCCATCGATAAGAAATCGATAAGAAAGAATTAGTATCCATCGAAATTAGAATTCCAAAACAATTCTCAGAAAAGCTTTGAACCATTCGATATTTCTATTGTTCAGTTCTGAAGTTCATTGAAAAAACTTTAAAAGTAATAAGCCTTTAAAGCAAACCAAGTGAATCCAATGCACTGCAAACTCAAAACAAATCGCTTGTGTTTGTGCTTTTTACTCGATGGCATGCATTTAATGTTACTGTTTGCTGCAACGCTCAAGGAGATTCTATCAGAATACGACACAAACGGCAAAACCTTTTATGGCGCTTCAAAGAATATTAATTCACATGAAGCCGTTAAACACGAGGTATCTCGGTGAGCCCGCTGGCTTTGCTGATACAACGTGGTTTTCCCATGTCTTCGGTGAGAAATACGATCATCCTCAAATTGCATAAACCTAACTTGTACAAAAATATGGACCCATACCAGTTCAGTGTTGTAAAACAAAATATTTAAGTATTTTTGTCGTACGATTTATGCAAGAAAGAGCTGAAATGCGAATAAATCGTCTTAGTAGTATTACGAAATAACTTGTTATTTGTGAATATTAGATTGTGAAATATTTTAAGCGATGGACACAACGCCATGTGCCAATTTCACGTTGATTGGGATTCAGTTCTTACAAGAAAACAACAGCGTACATAATATCATGCAAAAGAATTTCCATTTTAAGATTTTGTTTAAAACTGAACCGTTGTAGAGCCGTTATTAAATATTCCATTTTAATTTTAAAATAGTGTAAAGTCATATACTTTACATTATATACTGTTGATACTTTACATTTTTCTCACTAGAAATTGTTTTGCCACATTAGGACATGTACACGCATTTTTATCGTGTAACTTCTGAAGTCAACCACATGCAGGCTCAAGTGTGCATCTACGTGTGAAACACGTAGATGAGAAAGCCCAAGATCACCGTAAATTCAAAGTGATTTTAGATAATGTGTCATACAAAAGGAATTATTTTCTCATTAATTATTACTTGTCACGTCTTTAAAAAAATCCACATTTTTAAATTATTACGCATTCGCTAATAAAGTACAATATCACAAGCACTTCAAGTACAATATCACAACGGAACTACAGTTTGTCCCACTTTTGAATTACTGTTGTGTGTTCAATTATACCAAAAAGGTTTTAAAACACATTAAAATACTCCACGCATTTTAACGAACCTATATGTGGAATAGAGTAAAGCGGACACACATTTTCCTCATAAAAGACTTTTCTAGAACGATTACAATACTCTCTGTTTTAGAGTTCATTTATCAGATTGCTAATAAGTTAAAATTGTAACAAACATGTAATAATAAGTGGATATAATTAAGTGTAATATCACAATATTCAAAATTGTTTTGAAAATAAAGTTTCATCACGCGACTTTTAACTATCCAATTAAAAAATCAAATTAAAATACATAAAAATTGATTGCAAACAATAATACGTAAATACATTATTATCAGTATTAATTTTAATAACGTTCATATACATACAACAAATTTTGCGAATATGATTTTGTGCAAGATCGAACAATGAATGCTAGCTTGCAGCTTCTCCTGCCAGTCGTTGCGACAAATACTGCGTCATTGAGACCGCCCGATTGGCAATCAAAAAAGGAAACAACGCCTGCCCGCGATGGGATAGCTAGAGTAGAGGGGGCCTTTTATTAATCCCCACTATCCCCTCCCCTCCCCTCCCCGCGCCGCCCTCCTTTCCGTTCCGCCGGCAGGGAATAAATACGCTCCATAAAAGTTTTACTCGCTCCGAGAGGAGTGAAACAGTTCACGTGTAACGAGATCCAGTGCGAGGTAAACGTTTGTGTCGACATCGCTCAAATACGGAAAGTTTGTTCTGCAAGGAGAAAACAAAATAGTAGCTCGGTATTCTAGTGTAGGCGTATGTGGCATAAAAAATATGGTCGGATGTTGCTCTATTGACTTCTTTCTAGAGCAACTGAGTCCAAAATTGTTTTGGTGTATTTAACTTCTTCGTTTATATAGTATAGAGAAAGTTCTATTTTTTTGTGTTTTTTAATTGGGACGCTTTATAAATTTCCTGTCCTTTTGCTGACCCATCCATTCCGGCTTCTGCAACCTCCCGTTTTCCGAGAATTCTCTGGACATTCTGCCCCGTCACCCTTTTTAAATTTCACTTTTAGTGTTGGGAAAGGGCTCGGCTGCCACAAGTGACTTACATACCCATCTTAGCCTCTTACAAGGATTTTTTTCCTAGGCACCTCCTAAGTCCATAGCCGATGCTGTGGAGAGAGTACCTAAGTCTGGTATGGAAAGGAAGGTGATACATAATGGATGAGGGAGCCCCGCCGTGTCACAACAAGCTATGTCCGCGCCTTACACGGGATTCGAACTCACACCCCCGTTCCAACGCGTACTTCGGACCGGCAGAGATGGCTCAGTGCATCGACCTGATGTCACTGCAGTCCCTCTGACCGGGAGGTCCCACCTTCCACTCCCGACGGCGGCAGGATTTTCGACACTAGTTTGTCAGCTACGTCGAATTCAGTCGCTGACAGGAGGAATTCTAGCGGCCGGCTGCTCTGATCGGTAGTTTTCCGTAGTTTCTCCGATCAACACCAGGCGAATGCCGGAGCAGGACCCTAACAAACGGGCCACGGACCGCGCGCGATCTTTCCTTCCTCTTCCTTGTCCTATCCTCTCCTCTAACACACACACACACACTTACACTAACATGCACTACACTACCACACATGCCGGGAGACCGGTCGGGAGCTTACAACTCGTCCCGGCTGGGGCGGTGCCCCGCTGGTGGGAAATACCTGGTTGAGGGGAAACCCCGCTAGTCGACGGTAGGTCGACGCCAGATCTCGCCACCCAGCGGGGAATAGATCATCGCCACCTCCCGAGAAAAAACACGTGCTACACGTACGGGACTAATGACCTGAGTAGTTGACGCGCCCGGAAACAAGAATCAATCAAGCGTACTTCGGGGCTAATTCCCCAAGTCCCTCCTCCACCAACCCCGACCAGGAATGGAGGGACGGACTTTGAGTTGCGATGCTTGATAGTTGGCAGTGCTCCACCATGCCACAAAATACAGCAAAAATCCATGTTCAGAGGCGGGACCCGAACCCGCGATCCTTCTAGCAGAGACAGTCAAGACCCCCTCCCATTAACGAGCCCAGCTACCCAGATGGGCTGTAGAGAAAGTACTGTAATGCTTCAAGAAAATACTTGTCAATTGGCCACTCCTTCCTGCAAACGTGTTTGGCAGATGCACCAAATCTCTTCGACAGCATCAGAGCATTTACCTTCTAATACACTTGTGTAAAGTGAGTTGCCTACCTATCAGGGGCAACATTGACATGCGTAACTTTGTTGTATGAGCTTTCCCATCACTTATTTCTTGGCAAAAATGATCATCTTTGACCCTAGAGGCTCTAGAAGGTTGTAACATTTAGTCACACACGTCTGTATAATTTAGGAAAAATTTTGTTTCAAATAAATTACAAAAACGTGGAAACGTTCTAATCTAAATCAAAAATAACGAATTGAGCCTGTATTAAAACACAGTGAGGAATCGCAAGAATCAAATCGCCTCTAATCGCGTCTAATGTAAATATTACCGATGTGCCAGACAAGTCAAAAAAATTAATTTTTGTATATTAAAAAAAACGGAAGAATAGAGCAATATGGCATTTATGTCACATCATAGAGTACATTTAGCACTATCTTTCGCAATTTTCGAAAATTGAGAGTTAACTGTGAAAATTGGACCTATGCCGCCTTAAGTGTATTTTACTCTATTCTTAGAAGAAATTTAATGAAAAAATTTGGAGCCGTTTTTGAGAAAATTTTGAAAATGTCCGGGACGGTTCATGTAAAATACCCCCAAATTTTGAAGAAATATTTTCAAAATCTCGGCGCCTCGAGTGGAATCAGATAGACCGGGGAATATTTATTTTGGAAGAAATCGTATTTATGGTTTAGGCGCTATGGATGTTCACAGACGGACAGACAGGCGGAAGGACGGACGTTTTGAAAAAGAACCGCTTTTTCAGTATCAGGGGATCCAAAAACGTGTGTTTCCGTTGAAATCTCAAAATCGATTTTCCGCAGCATTACATAACTTTTCCTATATTACCTATATTACTCCGTATATACGTATGTATACGGGAAAGTAAAAATATCCAGGAAAAGGACCTTTAACAAACTTAAACAGTTATCGGTGTGTTTCTTAACATTAAAGAGCAATCCTGGCGATTTCAAGTTTCTCGTACCTATCATTTAATTCTGAACTTACAGGAAACTCACAAATTGATGCTTTCATCTCATTAAAAGACACATTTTCTTATTTTAATCGTTGATTAAAATTCCATGACCATTACATTTGACCGCCTAATTCCTGATCTGTAAACATTATCTCTCCATTTAATAATGTGGGTTTTCAATAAATATGGTTAAAATGAGGTTCTTCAGATGAAGATTGAGTGTGATATAATATGACTGTTATCGACCTTCCAGCGAGCTAGACTATCTATCATAGTTTTTGAAATACACGGACATGCATTTTAGCCAGCTGTGAGCATTAATTCACAAAGGGGATTTGTTTCGTTACATTTCGCGTTGTGGATGCGTTTACAATGTGCCTAGATGTATGTCGATGGCAGTTTGCATCCAGGACAAAAGTACTATGGTATTGGTTTGGAGTGTTTTAGACAGTCGCCACAAACTGCTAGCCAAGCGAATGCCCAACCAACACCTGCAATAGCAATGCCTGACGCAAGTAATCATTGCGAAATCCCAGAACAAACTAGAATCCCATAATTATTCACTTAAATAATGTAATAGTATTTGAGGAATTAAATGTGTCAAAAAATAATCGCAACAGAAGAAGAAAATCAAAGGAAATGTGACAGATGCAGTCCCGATTTGTTCGTTGTACACTATGGTCGCAGGAAATTTAGGGCTGACGTAAACTTAACTATGCCTAAATATGCGTTTAATTACATCCTTGCAATTTTGCCTTTAGTTGCCATGTGCTTTTTCTTTCGGTTGGTGACGACTTTGTCTTTCGGTTGGTTCTTTAAAAATTGTTAAAACTTCGTTGAACTTTTAAAGGTACAAATATCATATACTTGTATAGTATATTAAGATACAAATCTACACGTTCAAAAGTTAGAGATTATTCAATTTTCCTCATGTATTGGCAAAGATAACGACAAATACTTTTCATTATCGATAAAAGCTTTCTCAGACACATTTTCAAAACAAATTGTTTATTCGATATATCGATATATTTAAGAAAGATAAACAAATCAGTTTTTAATTAGATATGTGTGCATCGACAAATCGTCACCATCGTTAAGGCAAAGGATATTACACTCCGAACAACAGCTTCTGGCTACTGAACGTTCTTGCTCGCCCGCAATACCCGCTCCACACCTCTCCCCGGTGAACCTCTCGAAACCGCGGGCACTCGCTCTAGGCACGCAGCGTGGCTTCGCAGGCTGCAGGGCGGAGGCGGAGGCGTGGTCGGCGAGGGCGCGGGCGAGGGCGGGGGCGGGCGATCGGGAGACCGCAGGGATGCCGTGGGTTCCGCGTTGCATCGGGCAGGTGGCAGCTCTGGGCTCGACAGCGCGCAGACCAAACGCAATTAATGCGGCCAGACACTCGTGCGCCCTCGCGCCCGCCCGCCCGCCCGACCGACCGACCGCCTGCCCGCCCTCGCGCCCGCGCGCCCGCCCGCCCGCTCGCCCGCCCGCTCGCCCGCCCGCCCTGCCCATCCGCTCGCCCATCCGTTCGCCTGCCCTCGAGTCCGTTCGCCCCCCCACCCGCTCGCCCGCCCTCGCGCCTACCCGCCCACCCACCAGCCCGCCCATTCGCTCGCCTACCCCCTCGCTCGCCTACCCTCGCGCCCGCCCGCCAGCCCGGCGCACTGTGTAGCAGGATTCCGGGAGCATGGACGAAATAGGAAAGCGGCACTAAATATGGAGGTACAGATGGACCCAGCTAATCCGAAACCCGCAAATCCGAAATTTCGGATAATCCGAACAAAATCTGGAATGGTGGAAAAAAGAAACAAAAACAGTTAATGTGCATTCTCTTAATTTACGAACGAAAAGCATGAACACAGTGTAAGCCAACCATATTCTAAATACTGTACGAAGAATACCCGCGAAACAAACTATGCTTCAACTCTTGTAAACAATGTAGCAACTAATATCGCTTGCGACAGATTATGTACGTACTGTACTCGGTTGGCAACGTTGCCACTTCTTCACGTCGCTACACTACATTGCCAGTTTCTCACATCGCATACTACGATGCATTGGGTCTGGTAATTCCATAGTTGTATTTGTATATGTACGGTACATTTTTTTCGGGTAATCTGAACATTTCCCAACACAAACAGACCACACGCTCAATTAGTTTGGAATACTGGGATTCTACTGTAATTGGATTCATTGACCATTGCTTTATTGATAAGGCAAGGCTCTGGCCACCAAGCCCGCATTTCTGCCTAATCACACGACTCAAAGATAGTAACAAATTAGGTAATTAAGTATAGAATTTTTTTCAGATCATTTACATAGTATGAGACGTCAAAAACAAAATGATAATTGCACCGAATGACAAAAAAGAACTAAAAACCAAACGCCAAATTCAGTACCTTCGTTCTAAATCTTAGAAACTTCTTCAGTTATAGCAAAGGTGTGCAAACAGATGGCACTGAATTTGTTTCTTATTAACAATACAAACAAATGTTACTAGATAATAAAATGATTGTTTCATATACGCGTTAAATCTTCATTACAATCACTCAAGTCGATTCCCCTGAAGCTATCCAAAAGTCGAAAGAAGCATTTTCTGTTTAGTAATTTTTAAATGATGCGTAATTCTAAACAGGCGGGCAAAACTTATATACTCAATTGCGTGTGTAGGAATTTTGAATGTTTAGATTTCAACGACTGGAGTGACAGAAATAGGTAGATACGGTGGACTAAATTCTGAAGGAGTAGTTAATATTTATTGGGGTAGGCAATTGCTTTTACAAGGAACCGCCACTGATTTCGTCTCAAGGGTGATTAACGTCTTTTGTTGTAAACAAGAGTGTTGTGTTGATTTACTGTAGTTTTCCCTCTATTACTAAATGAACACATTTGACATTTTATTTCAATTATGTGTCGGATTTTAACTGCAGAAAACCTGCGTATTTTCAAGGCCATGCTTTCTCTGTGATTATCTAAAGCATTTTCACAGGACACAGATTCCTAGGTCTTTTTTGCCCTTCAATAATCCACCGCCCTCAGCTGGGATTCAACACGCAAACTTGGATTTCGGAAGGCAGTGCGTTGACACTTTACCGTTGGAGCTACCACTGGTACGATTAGTAATCATCGTCCTATTGGTAACCGACTGATCGCTTACGATTGGTAATCATCGACCTCACAATACAACGGATACAGAGTTCCGAGCAAACTGAAAGACACATTTATACTTTGACCATAATTTCAGGATGTTGCTCCATTGTGCACCATCCACAGTTTTCCGTGCATCACGTTGCGCTCTGCAGAGGCTGAGAGAACCCTGCAGTTTCACGTTCTATATTGAGAGAATCGCCTCAATCTATAGTCCACTGCTCCTGCTTAGGTTTCGCCGTTATAATGAATGATTAATAATGAGAAATGGTTAATGATAATACATCATACTTGTGTCATTCAAAAGGTTTTCTTAAGTTGAGTGTAGATAAGAATATTTTTTATCACGATGATTAGAATCATTTAGTCTCGAGATATGATGTTATTATTGCTTTAAACAACGTATCTTTTCCTGTGATAAAAATAGTAATATTATACTGTAGTGATACCGAATAAATTCAAGTTTATTCTGCCGCAAAATAACTCCACGCAGGCGGCGACGCGAGAGATGCGAGGCGCCACGGAGGCGACCCGAGGGCCAGGCGAGGCGCCACGGTGTTGGCACCCTTCGCTCCCTAATTTGTCAAGGACACGTGTGCCCCAACTCTGGGTGGCCGCTCCGCACACGACCCCTTCAGTATTTTTCCACGACGCCTGGAACTCTTCCGTCAACCTCCCTAGAGATTCCTAGCCCCTCACACCCCCCCGGTCGTTAATAACTGCCCCTTTTCGACGCAAAATTAAAGCGAGAGGGAGCGATAACCAGCCCCTCTCTCACTCTTTTCTCGGCCTCGAAAACATCCTCTGATTGGGCAGAAAATATCTAATGCGCAGTACCCTTTCGCCAATAGCAGCCAGAATTCGGGTTTGTTCTAGAATATTCCAGAGTCACAGGGATAATTTTGGTGGGGGGAACGAGGTTTCCTAAAACTTGGAGCGACGAGGCACAAAAGAGAAGCTTGGGAGCCGTGTTCAGAATCGGACGCAAGTGGCGGCCGCAGGGGGGAACCTGTTATATTCTGTTGTGGCGTTCGGTTCGATGGACTTAAAAAAAAATTATTAAGTTTCTTGTAGAGTTTGGGTACAAGACTTCTGTGACGAACGCAGGCCGCAGAACAGTATTATGAACATTTGACAGCAATTCGTATTATATTACGTCCGATTTACGTGCGAACTCGAGACTCTCTTTTCCTTTGTGAATTTGTGCGATAATTCACGGGCTCATTAGTATCAAAGTATTGTGAGATCGACCGGGAATGAACCGACCGTGTCAGTGAATGAACTGTGCTGACCCATTCACCGCAGCGAGCAGACGGCGCTTTTGTGTTCCGGCCGCCTTGGCCGCTACCCTCGCAAGTACCTGATCTGACCTACATTTTCCGAGCGGCGCCCCTCGCCCGCCACGAACCTCGCCAGCCGAACTGCCAGCTGACCTGAGGTCGTTCAACTTCAGTGGGTGGCACAGGCCGCCTAACAGAGGTATTTTCTGTTTGAGTGTCTTATGTCGTACACGCGATCGAGAGGTGTGAACAGTACATCAGACAATCAGTGTTGACTTCCTCTCGACCGGGCGACGAAGAGGAGTTCCCGGCCGCGCATGGCCGTCAAGCGGGAATTCGCGCGCGAAGAAGAGTTTCATCTGATTGTAATCACTTTGTAATTTTTTGTTCTCTTATGTGCATGACATTTCATTTTTTTGTTTTATTTCGATTTTGGGGGCATGCTCGCCAGAGTTATCATCACCAGACCATTAGCGTTTTCTTTTGTTAATGAATAAATTCAACTAGTTCTAAATTCACATGTTTGACTTCTCATTCAACCTAGGCCACCGGCTTCCTCCATCTCCGCCGTTTCAGGTAATCTGTCGACTGAGCGGGCCGGCTACCCGTCTGAGGCGCCCAACCGAAGACGCGAGGGTAGTTGCAATTGGCTTTCCCACCGTGGGGCTCGATTAACGCGAAATAATCGTAATTTTCATTTTTTAATATCCCAGATAAGCGCCCTGAGATTTCTCTGCGTAAATTATTAAATTGTTTAAATTATTAAGATGATGGATGGAAGCACGGTGTAGAGAAGTTAATAACTTATGGTCTGTTGAGGATGTCATTTTGTACTGTGTTTTCCTTGTAAGTGTCATTGTCTTGTGTTGTGTTGTGTTGTGTGAATACCGTGTGCGCGTACTAAAACAAGTGAAACCGCGTAACATTGTAAAAATGCAGGACGAATCAGGTATTGACGTGACGGGTGAAGACAGTTTTGAGGAGCCGTCGACGCAAGGTCCCACCTTAAGTGAGATCTTGCGCGTTATGAGAGAAATTTCAGATAACACTGTTGCCAAATTTGAGGAGAAATTTTCAGACAACGCCGCTAAATTGAAAGAAATTAAAGATCAGTCAGATAGCAATGTCGCAAAATTAGAGGAGAAAATTGCAGATAATGCCGCGAAATTAGAGGAGAAAATCTCAAATAATGCCGCAAAATTAGAGGAGAAAATCTCAAATAACGCTGCCAAATTACAGGAAATGTTAGATGAACGGTTCACAGCACATGAGAGCAAGTGTGAGGACAGATTTAACCGAATCGAAAGTCATTTGGAAGCCCAAGCAAATAAATTAGAAAGTCTCGAGCAAAAACTTAACCATGAAATAGGGATTTTAAAGAATCAGGTCGAAGGCAGATGCGGGGAAATAGAGGGGAACGTAGAAAAACTCAGTCAGGAGTTGGGAAGGGCACAAGCGGAAACTACCGAAAATTTCAAAATTTTTAAAACCGAAATTCAGACCAAATTACAGGCATGCGACGACAAAGTAGAAGCGTGCTGTGAGTCGGTTACTGAAAAGATCATTGAAGTTAAGCAGGAAATGGGCGAAAAATTTAATAAAATCGGACAGAAACTCCATTCAGAAGTGTCGCATATCCACGAAAAGTTCGCGCAAGTAGGCAATATTAGTGAGGAAAACATCAGGGAGAGAGAAGCTAAATTAAAAAGGGAAATTGATCGTACTGTCCTAGAATTGGTAAAGGAGGAAATTGAAAAGGAACGCGAGAATTACCCAAATCCGAATTCTGGTGGCTCAGGCCTTCGCTTCTCGTGGGCTCCACCGCAGAACCTGTATTTTTCCGGAAAACCCGATGAAAATCCCAAAGTTTTCCTTGACCGGGCGGAAAATTACATGAATCTCACGAAGGCGGTACCTTCACACTTGAAGGCTAAATTTATGCAAGAATTGTTGAAAGGCAATGCATCTTATTGGATTTCCGCTTTAAACCCTTTCCCTCAAAATTATGAAGAGTTTCGGGAGAAGTTTCTGAATCGATACTGGGGCGAACAACGGAGATATGAGTTCGAGCGGAAGATTTTAGAATCGCGATGGGAAAACCGCCACGGGCAGTCCTATTTAGACTACGCCATGGAGAAAATCTCCGCCATCAAGCTGTGTGACCCGCAGGCAAACGACCGAAAAATCATCTGGTTACTGACAGCTCATTTCCCAACGTATGTACAGAATATTGTCAACAGCGTGGAGTGTAGAGATTTAGAACGTTTCCAAGAACTGTTGGCACAATTTGATAGAACGCGGGACAACTATCACAATGAGAACCGCGACAGAAATCGCAGGCCCGACGGAAACTACCAAGGCAGGCCGCAGTGGCATAGAGATAATAGGGCCGGAGGGAACGAGGCAGATGATCGGCGAGCGCCGCCCGAATCCCGTGAGAACCGTGGACATCGCGATGAGAGAGATGGACGGCAGAATTCATCCCGGCCGGCTTCAACAAATTAGAAACGTCCCAGCTGTCTCGGTATCTGGGTGACGGACGAGTTTCTTTAGAGATACCATTTCATGCGATCATATCAGTGAATTATGCCTTTTTTGATTTTAACGAAGACGAGGATGTGACTATCAAAGAACGTGCCAGAAAATGCCCTATTATTGAATCCTTTATGGGAAATTTATGTGTCCAAGCTCTTATTGATACTGGTAGTGAAATTAGTGCTGTGTCAAAGAAATTTTATGCGCGACTTATAAGCGAGCGGATCCCAGTACCGACATTACCTACCGTCAGATGCTATGTCATAGGGGTTGGGAGAAAACGAAGCAAGCCAATTTCAATGCAGGTCCTGATTTCAATTAATATAGGAGATATGTTGTTTGATGTGCCCTGTCTAGTAATTGAAGATCTTAATCATGATGTTATTTTGGGGGTTGATTTTTTAAGAGAAAACGGTGGAATAATAGATTTTTCCAGAAATGTTATGAGTTTCGGTGCCGGTAAAGAAATTATTATTCAAGATGACGGGGAAGATAGGATTGATCTTAGCATTTCTAGTGCAACTTGGGAAGGGGGGGAAACGACGAAGGGGATTATTTGCCAAAATGTGCAAAAATGTGATTTTTTGAACTATGATGAACGCTCCCAGTTGCAGACAGTGCTACTTGATTATTTACATGTCTTCGGTCGCCCCGTTCATCCCATTAAAGACTTTTGTTTTCGAATTAGGGTTACCGATGACTCGCCGTTTAAGATGAAAAACTATCCTATTCCACAAGCTTTAAGGGGGGAAGTTGATGAGACCGTCAGAAAAATGATTGACGAGGGCATCATCGAGAGATCAGTGACCGCCTATCTAAATCCGATTGTCGTTGTAAAAAAGAAAGACGGAGGGGTCAGAATTTGTTTAGACGCTCGCAGAATTAATGAAGTGACCGTTCCAGAAAATGAGGCGCCGCAGAATATTGATGATATTCTTTGGAAGTTTAACCAAACAAAAATCTTCTCAGCTTTGGATTTTTCTAGTTCGTACTGGCAAATTGCTATTCACCCAGACGACAGAAAATTTACAGGATTCCTTTACAACGGCCTCACTTATGTCTGGAAGCGGATGCCTTTCGGCCTAAAGAACAGTGGCGCAGCCTTCATTCGATGCTTAGATGAAAAATTAGGTGACGAACTCAAACGCTTCGTTACGCCTTATATTGACGACCTTGTGATTTCATCTCGAAATTTTCAGGAACATCTTTGTCATTTAAGGCGACTATTAGAATGCCTTTCTACCAATCAAATGAGAGAATGAAAACTTAATTCCAAACTTTATTAATCTCTAAAATAAACTCGCCAGAACTGTACAGCTTACCGAGTAGTTCGTGATAGCCGTGCCTTCACTGTTTAAGAAATAATATTTGTAACCGTAGATTAGGGAATTCAGATTTTCTTGTAGTTTATTAGTTTATTTTATTACTCCATCATTATTAGGGTTAGTGAGTTTAATTTAAGGGTAACTATTTGAATAAGACCTTTTATGTAATTGTTATCACAGAAATTAGTCGTTAGAATTCGGTACCACTTTTTTAAATTTTTTTGACGAGATAAGCATCTCAGGTTTCAAAACTTCTCACCACGCCTTACGAATTTTAAAACACGATGCATATCTCTACTGCGGGAAGGGAGGCCAATGTAGTGATACCGAATAAATTCAAGTTTATTCTGCCGCAAAATAACTCCACGCAGGCGGCGACGCGAGAGATGCGAGGCGCCACGGAGGCGACCCGAGGGCCAGGCGAGGCGCCACGGTGTTGGCACCCTTCGCTCCCTAATTTGTCAAGGACACGTGTGCCCCAACTCTGGGTGGCCGCTCCGCACACGACCCCTTCAGTATTTTTCCACGACGCCTGGAACTCTTCCGTCAACCTCCCTAGAGATTCCTAGCCCCTCACACCCCCCCGGTCGTTAATAACTGCCCCTTTTCGACGCAAAATTAAAGCGAGAGGGAGCGATAACCAGCCCCTCTCTCACTCTTTTCTCGGCCTCGAAAACATCCTCTGATTGGGCAGAAAATATCTAATGCGCAGTACCCTTTCGCCAATAGCAGCCAGAATTCGGGTTTGTTCTAGAATATTCCAGAGTCACAGGGATAATTTTGGTGGGGGGAACGAGGTTTCCTAAAACTTGGAGCGACGAGGCACAAAAGAGAAGCTTGGGAGCCGTGTTCAGAATCGGACGCAAGTGGCGGCCGCAGGGGGGAACCTGTTATATTCTGTTGTGGCGTTCGGTTCGATGGACTTAAAAAAAAATTATTAAGTTTCTTGTAGAGTTTGGGTACAAGACTTCTGTGACGAACGCAGGCCGCAGAACAGTATTATGAACATTTGACAGCAATTCGTATTATATTACGTCCGATTTACGTGCGAACTCGAGACTCTCTTTTCCTTTGTGAATTTGTGCGATAATTCACGGGCTCATTAGTATCAAAGTATTGTGAGATCGACCGGGAATGAACCGACCGTGTCAGTGAATGAACTGTGCTGACCCATTCACCGCAGCGAGCAGACGGCGCTTTTGTGTTCCGGCCGCCTTGGCCGCTACCCTCGCAAGTACCTGATCTGACCTACATTTTCCGAGCGGCGCCCCTCGCCCGCCACGAACCTCGCCAGCCGAACTGCCAGCTGACCTGAGGTCGTTCAACTTCAGTGGGTGGCACAGGCCGCCTAACAGAGGTATTTTCTGTTTGAGTGTCTTATGTCGTACACGCGATCGAGAGGTGTGAACAGTACATCAGACAATCAGTGTTGACTTCCTCTCGACCGGGCGACGAAGAGGAGTTCCCGGCCGCGCATGGCCGTCAAGCGGGAATTCGCGCGCGAAGAAGAGTTTCATCTGATTGTAATCACTTTGTAATTTTTTGTTCTCTTATGTGCATGACATTTCATTTTTTTGTTTTATTTCGATTTTGGGGGCATGCTCGCCAGAGTTATCATCACCAGACCATTAGCGTTTTCTTTTGTTAATGAATAAATTCAACTAGTTCTAAATTCACATGTTTGACTTCTCATTCAACCTAGGCCACCGGCTTCCTCCATCTCCGCCGTTTCAATACACAGGTCCGCAATCTCTAGCGAGTTCAAATACTTATTCATTTGAAAAGTTTATAAATTCACCCATCAATGAACATTTACACACAAACACACACACATTATAAGCATAAGTGAGGTCACTGCAGATTCAGTGTTAAAAAATCGATCGCCATTTAACGAGTGAATACGAATTTCTCACACTGTACTTCCAATAAACATTAATGCATTATTTGTAAATAGATGCATTTGACTGACCCAATATTATTGTGGCTCATTTTGTAGAGGTTCAAGGACGAGTCGAGCTGATAGGCCTCATATTTTTGTATCCTTGAAACAAAAGACTGTTCATGTTACATCAGAATAAAGACATATACGAGTATATTAGCCAATTACATAGATCGAAGGTCCGATTCTCCCGAATAGCTAAATTTATTATGGTATCTAAGCCGTTTGTTAGAAAATTGTTTATCTTTACACCTACCAGGTGGCAAATCTCTTCTCTCCGTGGTTCGTCGTTGTATGTGCCTCTATACTTTACGTCCCTCCATCTAGCTTCGCAACTTGTTTCTCTGTCCAAGAATCTCCTCGTCCAAGAACACTCCGCCTCACTTCAATCCTGTTCTCGCCGCGGTCCCGCCCCTCCCCGCACAGCTCAGCCCAGAGGCAGTAGGCACACTACGGGATCAAAAGTATCCGGACACAGACGCGGTGGTGTTATGGTGAAGTCGTGTTTTTCATGGAGGGGGCTTGCGCCCCTTGTTGTTGAGCGTGGCACTACCACGGCAAAAGCCTACGTTGATGTTCAAAACACCTTGCTTCCCACTGTTGAAGATCAATTCAGGGATGGCGATTGCATCTTTCAACACGATCGAGCATCTGTTCATACTTCACAGCCTGTGGCGGAGTGGTTACACGACAATAACATCCCTGTATTGGATTGGCCTGCACAGAGTCCTGACTTGAATCCTATCGAACACCTTTGGGATGTTTTGGAACGCCGACTTCGTGCTATACCTCACCGACCTCCATCTATGCCTCTCCTCAGAGCATCACTCCGAGAATAATGGGCTGCCATTACCCAAGAAACCTTCCAGCATCTGATTGAAAGTATGCCTGCGAGAGTGGACGCTGTCATCAAGGGTGAGGGTAGGCCAACACTCTACTGAATTGCAGCATTACCGATGGAGGGTGCCACGAACTGGTAAGTCGTTTTCAGTCACGTGTCCCGATTCTTTTGACCACTTAGTGTAAATGGCTCGGCATGCCCGGCCATCGCTCCCGCACGTGCCCAAGTTGGCTCACGCGGATGTAGGGATGGCAAAAAAAATCGATATTTTAAAACACCGATGTTTACAGAAACATCGATATGTTGACATCGATATTTTGCTTTCGATGTTTTCTTCACATCGATATTTTCTTGCCAAAACATCGATGCTTTTTTAAATTTTTTTTAAAGACAACAATATTGATGTTTGGCGGCATTCTCTTTACCACGCTGCACATTTCAACCTGTGCAATGAGGAAAAAATTGGAAGCTGCTCGCGTTATGTTTGAGTGTATGTTATCGGTAGGCGTGTCATTGCCTTAATAGAGAGTAGTGTTAGAAATGGTCTTCAGATGTTTTTGCAGGTCGTGAATAAGATTCACTCCACCCAATCCAGGGAAGTCCCACAGTAACATGTGATGTTTGACCAAAAACAATCGATGCGCACAAACATCGATGTTTCTTTGTCAACGTTTTCATCGACATCGAAAACCCTTTAACGATGTATCGATACATCGATGTCTCGATGTTTTGGTAAAATTTGCCATCACTACGCGGATCGCCTTGTCAATCCAACACCGTGTGGTGGCGCGATGCGATGCAGACGCTCCGAGCAGACATAGAAACCTAGGGATTCGCAAGGGCAAAGGGTTTCCGACAGAATGTATCGATTGATTGATTTTGTTTCTGGGCGCGTCCACTGCTCCGTCCCATTAGTGTTGTATATTCCAGAAGTTGGTAGTTTTTTACCCGCGCTTCTCCGGAGCTGACCTACACGTATACGTACGAGGGTGTCCAGCCAAGTGTCTTGGCCTGCGAGACACCGCTTCAACCCTGGGAAGCTCCAAGCTTCCAACTGGCCCCCCGACATCTCTTGTAGTGATTTAGAGAGAGAGATTACAAAGGAGAGGAGATAAGACGGATGGGAAAGGAAAGATCGCGCGCGGTCCATGACCCGTTTGCTAAGGTACTGCTCCGGCTTTCGCCTGATATTTATCGAAGAAAATAAGCAAAACTATAGATCACAGCAGCTGTCCCCGAGAAGTCACCTCCAGACAGGGTTTGAATTCGAATAAGGTTTTTAAGTTGCGTCGAAATTCCTCCACATTCGGGATTCGAACTCTAGAACCTTCCGGTCAGACACTGCTCTGGCAACAGTTCATGCCCTGAGGTACCTCAGTTGATTCAGGTCAAACTCTTAGAGCCAAAACACCTTATAAATCGCCCAATCTGTTCAGGATACGTGATAGTTTCGCTCGTTCTTGTTATAGCGCCATTAGCCAGCCTGGTTTCTCCATCCGGGTTTTTCGATTCTCGTGTTCCCAGCTCAAGGTCAGTGAGAATGAGTCTTCCCTGTCCTGACTGAGTCCTATACCTTGCATGCTATTGTGCATACAGAATCCTTTTTAACAGGGCGAAGTCATGTCCCTACCTACCTTGTTACCTTGGGACGTGGTAATCATATAGACAATCGGGATACGAGTTATCACGAACACGTTTCCCGAAGAGAATCAGTTGCCGTCAAATTTCGTTTTTAATGAGGTTTTACCCACGGATGTGACCATATATGTTCGTGTTTGTCAGGATTAGTAAAAGCCCGAAAGTGTTGAAGCTCCTAGGAATGCGTGGGTGATGAATACCAGACTCATTCCTAAACCTAGCCGTGGTATGAGGCTGACGCTTTTATGTCCTCTTTCCTTGACATGTTTAATGGCTCGCTTTAGTCTTCCACTGAATGAGAGATGGAATAGTGATGAAAAGTGATAAATTGTGAGAGAGTAGGGAAGGGATTCATGCTCACATGCAATACTTTGTGTTTTGAGAAGTGCGCCACGTCACGACCACATGTAAAAGTATCTCACCTTACTAGAGATTCGTGTCTACATGCTTCAACCCTACTATGTACTCGTACTTCCGAAACAGGTTTGAAGTCTCAGTCTCTCAAGGCCGGTCTTCAAGAATGAGGATGATAGAAAAATAAGGAAAATGATCTATCATTAACACAATTAATAGCGAAGACATATATCCTACACAGATGCGGATTAGTGGATCCTTCCTTACGTCACTACGGCCGCTTTGTAAAGTTCAGTGGCTGTTTTCAATAGCCAAATACCTACTGTCTATGGCCAGATCGCATGGGTAATGAAGGTGAGTCATCTCCAACAAATGATCGATTACAATACCTAGACAGCAGTTTAAATCTGAATAATTTATCCACGATTCAGGCGAAGATCAGAAAATAATCTTGAGGACGAAGGAGAGGGAGGTTTGATATCCTGATTTTGTTTCATTGGTTTCGATTTTAGGAAAGTAATTTCTCACAACATATATAAAAATTTGTTACAAAGCAAGAACACTTGAGCCACTTCCATTTTTATCCAGTCTATTTAATTTTATTGAATATCATTAATAATATTTAAATAAAATTATTTTTTTAATTTACTTAATATTGACTAGTTTTAGAAGAATGGAGTCTGATTTTCAACGAGACATTTTCCCTAACACTCGAAAAACAGCCCCATCATATCCACCAAGACATACATTTCGACTTACATAAGACGTTGTAATAAATAAAAGAAAGACATCACGGCAAAAACAACGGTGCCAGGTGTACGACAATGGACGAATGAGAAGCAGACCCGCGAAAACCAGTCGCCAACCCGATTTCTCAATCGCAAATTCCACATGGAGAGATCAGTATTTGAGCACCGTTTTCCAGATAATTCCACCTGGACAGCTCTACTCTCGCTATCGGCACGGGCGTTTCAAAAATGTTGGAGAGCAGCGTGCGCGCCCGACAGCTGCGAATCGCCCGGCGCACGCGCGTCACGCCGGCGCGTCGCGACGCCCCGGCGCCACGGGCGTCTCGCCGCCTCCGCCGCCGCCGCCAACGCCGGCGCGCGCGCGGACGGCGAAAGTTTTTACAGGCGAGGAAAAAACGAGCGCCCCAGACAAAAGAAGAACCGCGAAACAGAAGGCGCCTCCGCGGACTGTCCCAGAAACTAAATATAACAACCTGCGCGCCCCTGGACAGTGCTAAAAGTGAACCATTCCGTCCGCCGGTTCAATACGATGGGGTCCAACAAGCCGCCGCCGCCGCGTGCCCCGGAGGCAGCGAGCAAGATGGCGCCGCCAGGACGACCGGAGCGCTGTCTGGTGCCGGGGCCGGGACCTACTT
>JAHLJT010009355.1:10158176-10238176 GCA_031308135.1 Acheta domesticus | reverse complement strand
ACTTCGTACACATATTTTACTGTCAGTTATCTGAAGAAGACTTCAAACATTGGAAGCAGAAATTCTGTTAAAATAATTAAATCATGTGCGTCACTTTTTGGAATATGGATTGTATGCCGAATGTTCCGTCCCAGCACAATTTTTGTACATAATTGTCATTTATTTGTACATCATCTAATACAAATTAACAGTTAACAAACCTAAAGTGTTTTTCAGTTGATGATGTCTAAGCTGGATACCGTTGCTTGCAGTTATGTCTTTACTTAGCATAAATAAAATTGTTGTAATCAATTAACAAAGACAATAGTACATAACATGTAAAATTTAGTTTTCAAAATATCTCATTTTACTGTGCATAGCAACCGTTACATATGAATTCAACAGAAAATACAAATCAAGATAGTACAGATATTTTTGTGATTCAATCTAAGAGGATATTCACAGCATTACTTCTGTATCATATCTTCAGTTTATTCAGGGAAACACATGATTGAGTAAACCATGCAATGTTTTCGCATTTTACATAAGGCACAACTTTTTGACTGTCACATTCAATGGGAAGTTGTTTCAAACTCGAAATATACGTCCATCCCAAAACATTAGAGCACAATAAAGCTTATTTAAACACGTTTCCACAAAATCGTTCACCTTTGGGATTTGCTTGTTCCTAACTCGCAGTGCGTCATGTAATGAGGATGTATTTAATTAGGGAAATGAAATATGTTGTGGTTAATGTAGTGAAAATGTCGTACTAGGACGTTTCCCAGCGGAATTCCTTTAATCAGAGCAGTGAAATTTGGTTGAGCGAATGCTGAGACACACGGGGGCAGGAGTGAATTAAATCTGAAGAGGAAAACTACCATGCTAGTACATTGAAAAAAATCACAAACTCGCGTCTAAATGTGCAGGTTAACTATAAAGTAACTGGACCTGTGTTACCACTGAACCATTGGTGCAAGTTCAATTCGGCGTTACTCACTTCAGCAATTGCAACTGCTGACCTGAAAAAATGAATTGCCAGCAACACGCAGGAAACCAGTGAAGCGGAAGAGAAATCGTGAATATGGCCAATTAAAATAGTGCTCGAAATGCAGAAACTCAAACGTTCTCCTTCTATCTCTATTTTTTTTCACTGCAAGCGTTATCTGTAAAAATATATTCTGTGACCTTCTGCCTGTACTCTGTTTAAAGATTCACCGTGTAAATTATACTCTAACAAAATATAAATGACATGACATATAAAAACGTAGTGTTTTCTTCCGAAGAAATGATATGAACATAACTTTCCGAAGTGCTGAAGATTAGATGGAAAAGACGAATCCAGATGGTCAGAGACGAGCTAGCTGGTACACACTGATAAATATTTATACTAACATTATTGCGTAGATGGAATTAATAAATGTTTATTATCAATAATTGATTTTTGTTATTTCTATACTTCTGCTTCCCAACATTGTATCACACCTTCCAACTATTTAAATCAAGAACGCCGCCCGTGTATTAACGGCATTAGATACATATAGAGCATATAACGTGGTTGACGTTTCAAAACCGAGATGACTTCCAGATATTTATTAACAACCAAGAACGTTATGTATGATATTAGCAAAATACTTTTCATAGTATGATCTGCCTCTAAGCAAAACATAAAAATCTCTTCTAATGCCGTTCTAAATCATCTGTTACTCACAATGATTTTATTCTGTTGTTCTTAACTGAAGACATCGGTTAAACTCCTTAACGGACGCCGGCCGTTAAGACCGGCTTTTCGTCCTCGTGTCTGGCTTGTCGGTACAACAGTATAGTATCACAAAAACATTTTTTTTCAACGGACACCCTTGTGAACATGAGCAGCGTGCGTTTTGAATTTTCCACAACGCCCCCCCCCCAAACCCCGCTTGCTGCGCTTCCATTCGCGAGAGTGCCTGGAAACTAGAGCGCATAACGATTCGACGAAAACGAGATGGGCCACGTTTCAAAATCGAGAAGATTGTCAGATATTTAACAACCAACAACGTTATCCATGATATCAGCAAAATACTTTTCATTGTATGATCTGACTAAGAAAAAACATTTAAAACAAACATCTTTGCTTTAAATGGGAGTACTCATATGTCATCTGTTACACTGATTTGATTCAATTGTTCTTAACGGAACACATCCGTTAAACTCCTTAACGGACGCCAGCCGTTAAGACCGACTTTTCATTCTTGTGTCCGGCTTGTCGGTACAACAGTACAGTATCACAAAAACATTTTTTTCAACGGACACCATTGCGAACATGAGCAGCGTGCGTTTTGAATTTTCCGCAACGCCCCACCCCCACTTGCTGCGCTTCCATTCGCGAGAGTGCCTGGAAACTAGGGCGCATTACGATTCGACGAAAACGAGATGGGCCACGTTTCAAAATCGAGAAGATTGTCAGATAATTAACAACCAACGTTATCCATGATATCAGCAAAATACTTTTCATTGTATGATCTGACTAAGAAAAACATTTAAAACAAACATCTTTGCTTTAAATGGGAGTACTCATATGTCATCTGTTACACTGATTTGATTCAATTGTTCTTAACGGAACACATCCGTTAAACACCTTAACGGACGCCGGCTGTTAAGACCGGCTTTTCATCCTCGTGTCCGGCTTGTCGGTAAAAAAGGACAGTATCACAAAAACATTTTATTTTTCAACGGACACCCTTGTGAACATGAGCAACATGCGTTTTGAATTTTCCACAACGCCCCCCCACCCCACCCCAGCTTGCTGCGCTTCCATTCGCGAGAGTGCCTGGAAACTAGGGCGCATTACGATTCGACGAAAACGAGATGGGGCCCCGATAGCGACTCCGGCGCTGCGCGGCGCTCGAGGCGGCGGGCGCGGGGCGGCGCGCCTGCGGAACGGTGCCAGCAGAATCCCGCTCATTAACGGCCGCGCGAATTTCTTCCTCTCGCCACCCCCGCCCCCACTCTCTTCACTCCCTAACCGCCGCCGCCGCCGCCGCCGCTGCAGGCGCTGCAGGGACCGCGGCGCGGAGACGAGCCGGCAGCACCGTTCACTTCGCGGTTTCCCTCAAACGGAACAGCGCGGCGGTCCTCCGTTCTAATTGCGGATTCTCCGCAACTGCCAGGCAGAAGGGCGTCTCTCGACGCTACAGACCGTCTCTGGTACCTGAGGATCACATCTGCGGTTTTTGACGCTTTTCTTTCAGAAGAACACGCCATGGTCTGGCGTGCTTGCCATGAAAGGCTGATTTCCCCACGCTTTCTGTTCAGTTTCGTTTTTCAAAACACACCCCCTTATCATCCCAGATTATTTCCTTATAAGACGGTCAACGTGACAAGCTTCAGCAACATGCATTCATCATTCTATTTTGGAAGTTTTATTTTTACACGATTAATTCCTTGCTTCTCCGCGACACCGCGACCGCCGATGGAGTCGCTGTAGGCCAATCGCATAAGCGCCACCGCAGTCTCCTCTTCTCGACTTCGGCGAAATTCTCTTCGACGTAATTGGGTCTCCTCCGCACCCGCCAGGCAACGGTACGTCTCAACACCCGCAGTAGACGACATCTGCGAGACGCACTCGCAGGGATAAGCTGACGAATACTGCTTCAGAAGCGTAGAAGCATTAGTCATGAAATGACGACACTTGTCCTAACATTGCGTTCTCTTATTATCTTTATGTTTCGCATGTTAGACGAAAATATCTGACATGTTTAAATGTTCCATAGTTCAATACCTCATTTTCAGAAACTCCAGTAACACTCAGTTCCTTGTGGATGTGGCATATTACAAGACCGTTTCTGACACCTTCAAACTGAGGCACACAAGCACTGAAATGACTGCGCTTGTAGCATGCACTATAAATGAAGTAAACTACCTTTCCTTCAATTGTTTTGTAAATGTCTTAATTATTCGAAATCTCCACGCAAATAAAATATTTTGAACATGAGAGAGAGAGATACTAACGTGATGTTCATCGTGGACAACATCAGCGCTTTTCTGTCAATACTTATTCATTCATCAGAATTTGTTCATATCAAAAGGCAAATTTTCAGTTTCTCCGTCACCACTTTAGATAAATTGTGACTATCATTCTCCTTCAGTGAAACCCCTAACAACGACATATGCATTTTGGATTCCCAAAAAGACAACCACTATATCTTTCAAATTAGTAAATAGATCAGCTTATCATTCTCCATACCTTTTCTGAACTAAAACTCGACTGTGGGTTTATAGTAAATAAAATAAGTCGTATTACAAAATAATTTTAACTGTTAGGATATACGATTTAAATACTGATCGCAAATGTAAATTTTGTGCCAAACAATCTGAATAGTGGTAATGCTTTTGTAGTTATCCCGTTTCCCCTGCCTCAAATTTCGTGATCATGTAGTCATCAAAATAACAATCCATGGTAGATACGACAACCTAAGAAGAGTACACAAAACGAAACTGGATGCCCCGTTACAACCAATAGCCTGTCTTTACCACATCGACGAGAGCGGGCCGCGCCGTCGCCACTTTTTCCCTGCCTCCCTCCCCCCACCCCACCCCCCGCACAGGCGCCAGGGCCAACACTGCTCCGCGAGATGGAGCGATAGTGCGGTATCGCTTATGCAATTATGGCGGGTAGGTGGGTACCTCCGCTCGCCCGGAGCGGGGCGGGGGCGGCGGTACTACGGGTTAAGTCTGGGCCTAAGCTGGGCGACAGTACATTAGGCTAGATACTACGCGATAAAACACTTGGAAAGGCTCCAAGATCTCTGGAGACGCGTCCCCGCCCGGCGGGCGCGGAGGCGGAAGGGGTGGGGGCAGGGCCAGGGGGAGACCGGGGGGTGGGGACGTGGGGGCGGGGGAGACGGCTAAGGGGGGAGAAGACGCGGAGAGGACTGGGCCGGGGGAGGAAGGGGAAGGGGAGGGGATGGAAGGGGGAGGGAGGGGTGGGGAGGGAAGGGTGGGGAGGGTGGGTGGGGAGGGATGGGAGGGGGGAGGGGAGGGGTGTGAGAGGTGTGTGTGAGGGGGGCTGTAGGAGAACGCGAGGTCGAGGGGGAGGGGATGTTTATGGTCAACTTTCCACTACGTTAGGCAGCGTCGCGATAAATTCGCGAAGCTTGAATTATCCGCAAGGGATGCACGAGCTGGAGGCGATGCAGTCCCCCGGTGTGTGCTCGCACATGTGTATGTGTGTGCGCATGCACCATACGCACACAAAGATGCGTAATCCAGGGTTCATGGATCATGTGAAGATAAAAATGTTGGCCCCGAAGTTGAGAATGTAATTTGAAAGATAGATCAGCGTTCTTGGGAAAGTGCTTCAAACTTTACATTATGCAATTTTGTGTTTTTATTTTAACTTGTTTTACTACATTTAAGAACGAAGACACGTTTCACATCTGTTCAAAGTGTACATTTTACAAAAGGAAATTCTTATTTATTTAAAGAATTACCAATTCCCCATGCTAACCGCCTCTGAACCGTAACAATGTTAATATAAGCAACAATAAATTGAGTAAAATTGAAAAACTGAATGGATTGAAATGAATTTAATTGAACCGCAAGTATTCGGGCATGTATTCAATTCTTGTTCAATTTGAAAACGGTAGGTTCTCGATATTTCGTAGACATTTGTTGCAACGAGCCTCGGGAATTTTTGTAAACGCCTACAGTATTACCTGAAATACTTCATATTTTTTGTGGTATACATGTCGAAAGAACACTTCTTCATTGTCAGATTGAACTTTCACGGAATTTATTATCAACGATTTTCGTAATAAACATTTGTAACATTGCATATATTTTCTGCTTCTAGGTGGCAGAACATTATTACAACACTCTCCAATTCTTACATATCCCAATTCTTACTGTAATAGTTTTTTATCCTTCACTATATTGCTTGGTGTACGAAATTGAAATCAATTTAGTTTTACATTACATTTGCTAATTAGGTTTACATGATACTGATCCACAAAAGAGAATGATAAAAATGTGATCATAACAATTGCGTTAAAGGCAGTACGAATGAAACTGAAACCTCTTAAACATGGGGTATTAAACTCATTCCTATTGGAGCTACATTTAGCAATAGAAATTGACGTATGTTTCAGTATTTGAGCTCTACAAAAGAGGGAACTTTCATTAAGGAAAATATGAAGATTATTAATAAAAAAGCAAAGAAAAGGATGTTGTAACAAAAATGAACGTTGATACAATTATGGACTTAATTACATTTCCGTAATGTTGTTTGATGATCGTTTACACGGCAAATAACAATTCACTAAATGAAATGTTAATTTACATTGACTTATAATACTAGTCAATCATTCGCTCCCTTTTGTTTCCAGCAACTTGTTAATATATCAAGATAATAGCTTTAGATGCATCATATATAACTAATTCTTCTCCTCCTCCATCCTTTTTTGCAATCTCAGTCGTGTTTTCCTCTCGTTCTCTTCCCTTCTACGT
This sequence comes from Acheta domesticus, assembly GCA_031308135.1. NCBI lineage: Eukaryota > Metazoa > Arthropoda > Insecta > Orthoptera > Gryllidae > Acheta > Acheta domesticus. The sequence goes on along the minus strand of JAHLJT010009355.1, from coordinate 10,231,711 downwards.
AGTTTTGCAGAGAAGACCATTTTCGCTACTCCCTCATTCCTCATTCGTAGGTTTCCCCTCTACTGTTTCCTGGATTAACTTCATCCATAATATCTAATCTTATTATATTTATTGATCAACTATAAATTGACTATAAATGTCTTTTATTTACCACTAACCATTTTAATGTTGGGCGAGACTCCTCAAGACTTTCCTTCCTCAGATCATCAGCACGTTTTTTTTGGATTTGCTTGATAACACCCAAACCTCTGCACCATACAGTGTAAATGGTTATAATACTGTTACATAGACATGAGCCGGTACTATAAGGTATCTTTGTATTTTCCACATTCTAATACAAAATAATATTTTAAGCAATTACAGGCCAGTATTTAGCGCAGCCACCAGTGACCTCCCTGCCCGGAAACGGAAACTAAAAAAGACAAAACTTTGGAAAGGGAAACCAAAACGGAAACCGGAAACGGAAACCAAAAAGACAACAATTTACACTTTCTTCGCTAAGAAACAGTCGCACACTATCTCCAACGTTGTACTCGTTCAACTGCCGTTCGCCAGTTACCACCCGCTACCAGTGTAACTAGGTGGACGTAGCGGTCCCATTACGCACCTTAAAACAGTCAGTCGTGAAACGTTAAGCCGAGCGAAGGACGTGCTCAACACACGCAAAGCCCCTGCAAAAAGCCGCTGCCATCACTGACCTCTCCGCTCCAGACGGACTCGCGAAAAAAAACACAATCTACCCTTTCTTCGTTAAGAAGCAGTCGCACGTTATGCTCGTCGCTGTACTCGCGCAACGGCCGTTCGCAACCAGCGTAACTAGGTGAAAATAGCGATCCCTTTCCGCAGCTTAAAACAGGAGCCGCCGCGAAGCGCTGAGCGGAGCGGAGGGCGTGCTCGACACGCGCAAAGCCCCCTGCAAAAGCCGCAATCCGCGCGCGCGCGGGCGCAGGCGCGTTTTTCCGCGCGGTCCGCGTGCAGCGGGCGACTGCAATTGTGTTTAGCCGGTAATCCGCGCGGCCGCGCGAGGTCAGAACGCGCGAAATATCCAAAATTCATTGCGGGCGAGGGGAGCGCTTGGAGTGGGCGTGTGCCTCGTTTGCGCGTCGCCCTTAGATCACGCTGTCACGCCCGCGCCGCCCGCGCCGGCCAAATGGCCCGGGGGGGGTGCGGGGCGGGGCGGCGGGCCCAGCGGCGCTGCTGCTGCCATCGGCCCTCGCCCGCCGGCGCGCTCACGCGGACGGAGTGTTCCGTAATTCCCCAACGGTAATGTCGGTGTTGGAGAGTGTGTGTGTGTGTGTGTATGTGTGGGAGATAGGAGGGAGACAGGGATAGAGGCAAAAGGAGAGAGAGGGAAAGGGAGAGTGAGAGAGATAGGGACAGAGCGGAATACAGAGGGAGGGAGAGGGAGGCAGGGAGAGAGAGGGAGGCAGGGAGAGAGAGGGAGGCAGGGAGAGAGAGGGAGGCAGGGAGAGAGAGGGAGGCAGGGAGAGAGAGGGAGGCAGGGAGAGAGAGGGAGGCAGGGAGAGAGAGGGAGGCAGGGAGAGAGAGGGAGGCAGGGAGAGAGAGGGAGGCAGGGAGAGAGAGGGAGGCAGGGAGAGAGAGGGAGGCAGGGAGAGAGAGGGAGGCAGGGAGAGAGAGGGAGGCAGGGAGAGAGAGGGAGGCAGGGAGAGAGAGGAAGAAAGGGAGAGAGAGGGAGGCAGGGAGAGAGAGGGAGGCAGGGAGAGAGAGGGAGGCAGGGAGAGAGAGGGAGGCAGGGAGAGAGGGGAGACCGGGAGAGAGGGGGAGACCTGGAGAGAGGGGGAGACCGGGAGAGAGGGGAGACCGGGAGAGATGGGAGACCGGGAGAGAGGGGAGACCGGGAGAGATGGGTGACCGGGAGAGAGGGGTGACCGGGAGAGAGGGGTGACCGGGAGAGAGGGGAGACCGGGAGAGAGGGGAGACCGGGAGAGAGGGGAGACCGGGAGAGAGGGGAGACCGGGAGAGAGGGGAGACCGGGAGAGAGGGGGAGACAAGAAGAGAGGGGGAGACCGGGAGAGAGGGGGGGGGAGGGAGAGAAGGAAAGAGAGGGGAGACTGGAAGATTGAGGGAGAGAGAGGGTGACTGGGAAAGAGAGGAAGACTGGGAGAGGGGGAGAGAGAGAGGAAGACTGGGAAAGAGAGGAAGACTGGGGAGAGGGGGAGAGAGAGGAAGACTGGGAGAGAGAGGGAGACTGGGAGAGAGAGAGGGAGACTGGGAGAGAGGGAGACTGGGAGAGAGAGGGAGACTGGAGAGAGAGGGAGACTGGAGAGAGAGGGAGACTGGGAGAGAGAGGGAGACTGGGAGAGAGAGGGAGACTGGGAGAGAGAGGGAGAAGGAAGGGAGACTGGGAGAGAGGGAGAGAGAAGAAGACTGGGAGAGAGAGGGAGAGAGAAGGAGACTGGGAGAGAGAGGGAGAGAGAAGGAGACTGGGAGAGAGAGGGAGAGAGAAGGAGACTGGGAGAGAGAGGGAGAGAAAAGGAGACTGGGAGAGAGGGGAGAGAAAAAGGAGACTGGGAGAGATAGAGGGAGAGAAAAGGAGAATGGGAGAGAGAGGGAGAGAAAAGGAGACTGGGAGAGAGAGGGAGAGAGAAGGAGACTGGGAGAGAGAGGGAGAGAGAAGGAGACTGGGAGAGAGAGGGAGTCAGGAAGGGAGAGAGAGGAGAGAGGGAGTAAGGAAAAACAGGGAGGAGAGAGGGAGATTTGGAGAGAGAGAGGGAAACTTGGAGAGAGAGGGTGACTGGGAGACAGAGGGAGACAAAGCGAGAGGTAATTTGTGAAACTAAAAATAAAAGTATCAAATGGCACGATGTCTGAGCGTGTGTAACGTAATCTTGCAAACAACTACAACAACCTTTTTTTATATTTTTTAACACCAAGACAAAATGTACTGTATTCTTATATTATTCTCAAATATAAATACATTTTTTAAATCGGTAATTTTCTCTTAAGAATGTCAAATCAATATCGTTCTGACGTGAGTCTACATCAAAGTTTTCATTTATTTATGATGTCATCTTCCGCGTACCAGTAGATCAATGTATCTGTTATAAACAATATTAACATATCGATCAAATAGACATTTATTATGATTTACTAAAATATTTGGATTACATTAGGATTTTACAGTGAATTACAGCGAATGTACTGCCGTAGACTGAAATAGGTTAATGTGTGCAAATGCATCAGAAGATTCAGATTGAGAATAAGAGTAAACAAAAGTGAAATGAGTTGTGTCCACCTGAAACTGGTTATTTGAGAATTTCGGTGGACAACATTGAATTCAAGAGGAAGACACTATAGATGATGCGCGACTGAATTTTATATTTATGAATGAGTTTACTCTGGGGTTGAGCGGGTGTTTCAAAGATTTTAGACTAATTTTTAGATGCTATATATGTGAAAAATATTTATCCACGTTTGTTATAGAAAGTAAATGAGAAAGTGTGAATGTGTGGGTGAAATGTGGTGTGTGTGTGTGTGTGTGTGTGTGTGTGTGTGTGTGAGTGAGAGAGAGTGCGTTAGAGAGTGTGTTAAGTTAGAGAGTGAGGCAATGAATAGGTGTGTTTTTTCTGAAATGCTCTTCTGTTGATAGAATTTAAAACAGCGAATCTGGGGACTTTCACACATAATAGTTACCTGACTGGAAAGTGAAATCGATAACGGAGAACAACATAGCTATATAAAAGTCCTCGAGACAGTGTAAAAATGAATTCCTGGCTAAATCTTTTAATATTTTCAAACTCGTCCATTTTATTTGTAGAGATAAATATAATTTTGAAATAGATTTTTTAAGTTGCTGTAATTACACCAATTTCTCGGATCGCCAACCCAATTCTTATAATTAATCAGACTGTGGTGTAATATTTGCAACTAGATCGGCTGTTGGACAAAAAAATAAAAATTCTTTATGTAACACTATTCATAAGTCGTATGCATAAAGTACTGTCAACAGTTTCAAATAAAAGTTACCAGTCTGTCTTCATTTCACAAAAAGCATTAATTTAGCCTATAGTAATTTATCTGAACCGAATAGCAATTTGCAATGAGTATTTGTGTCATCCAATTTCGCGTTTGAGAACAAACATGAGCGACAGAAATTTAGTAAACCGAGAGGAATTAGGTGTAGAGTGACAATGTTCCAACAAACAACAACTGTTGAGTGACAATGTTCCAACAAACACTATATGTGATCTCTTCAGTTTGCGCAAATACCGTTTCTTACGTCATAAAATGACAACAAATACCTCCAGAATCGTAGGTTTTTCCCACACTACTGTGTCTGTCCTAGAATTATATTGAATTGATATGAAAGGTAACGATAATATATATATATATATACATATATATATACATATATATATATATATACATATATAATTTTATCATTGCCTTTTCATATCAAGGTCACCAAAAGTTGTAAAAGGCGTCTTACACCACCGTTGAACTTGTAAAGCTTCTGTGAAGAATCACAATTTCAAAGGCAAGATATGAAATTCTGTGAAGGGTATGTTACACTAGGTAAATTGACTATTTCACTCGTGAAATGAAAACCAATTGTGTTTAACGATACAAAATGCCCCAATCAGGGCGGTGTATCTCAAAAAGTTTATCACTTTTTCTATCCTATTTGTCTTATCGCTTTTCCCTACTGACCAATCATAAACTGTGTCTCATCTATCTTAGGAGGCGGTATACATCGATAGATATGTCGATGTCCAATGAACCACGAATGTACGGTAACATACTCATTTTTATTTTGACATAGCTTTCAGTTATTTTCAATATTTGGCGCATTTTGGAACTCTGTTGAATGTAACTTCATTCGTGTAATAGTCCGGTTAAATACCACCCGTGCTTTAGAAATTCTCAGATAAATTCCCTCCTCTCTTCGCGAGTCGGGGATTTATCGACAATTTCCAAATCACTCGTGGTATTACCTATGATTATATATTCGTATATCCTATGGCCATAAAATACTCTGTAAAAGAAACAAAGAGAAAGAGCAATATGACTAATTAATTACAACTTAAAAAAACAATTTCCTTATCTACATCAACTCAAAAATATTGCAATGTATGTAGTATTTTTAAATAAGTGGCTCCAATCCAAAATTACAAATTTTAAGTTCTCAGAACTCATAAAAATGTTTGCAAACAGGTCGCCTACGACAAAAACTGACAGGATTTTTCTTAAACACACACATACATTTAAACTTAAAATGCATATGCTTTTTATACAAAAAACTATGTAAATATCACAAGAGAAAATAAAGAATCATAAATGATGCAGATTTTATTCGGCACAAATTTAAATGCTTAACGTACTCGAAGCAAATGGCTTAGGCAAAGAGGTTCACAATTACAGGAAATATGGCCCCGGAAAGATGTTCACTCATTTACGCGTACAGATGTTTTGTTGAACATTATCAACGAAAGGCGGGGCAAAGGGGAACACCCCGTGAATGCGCTGCAGAATGCAGGTTAGCTTGCGCACAACGCATCATAATCACGCGGGGGTGCGTTCATAAAGAGAGTTTTAACGCGGTGCTCCGCGGACGGCGGCGGCCAAGTTAAATTATATTGCGGAGGCGGCGCGCGGCGGTCACAATCCCACCTCTTGGCTACGAAGCTCAGTCCCCCGACCAGCCCGCACCGCGTCCCACACTCGCTGCCACGTTCCGCCGCCATCTCTTTTATCTTGCCCAGTTGCCAGACCCACTTCTTGCTAGTATGCCTCGCCACTTTTCGCGCCGATCCGTCCTACCTCCCATACTGTCATATTCGCCTTGCAACCCCGAAATTCTCACGCTACACTCTCCGCCTGTTTTACTTTTCTCTTCCGCGTTGTTCCCTTCCGATGTCCCCTGCTCGCATTTTTTTCATTCCGTCTTCTCACCAATCCGTGCATCCTTTTCTGCTGTTACCTTTATCCCGGACCAACCTCACTAACCGTTCAATCACTTGAAGCTACTCTCATCACCTTTATTTCCAAATTCTTTCTCCTAATTTTCGATTCTCACTTTCCTGCTGCTCCTTCTTTGCTCCTCATTGTGCGTTTCATCCACCGGCTCCAGCATGCGCTACGAAAGCCGGCAGCTGGACCGCGTCTCTCACTGTCCCTCCCTCGCAATCTCGCGTTCTATATTCATTGCGCCCGCGCATAACTCATGCATTTTCTCCCCTCGCCCATTAAGCATTAAGTGATGGCAGCGGGACGGAAGTCCCTCCAGCCGGCTTCGCGTCCTCCCGCTTTCCGGCTGCCCTCCCCGCCACGCCCCTCCCCTCGCCCCGCTCCGCGCCACTCCCCGCCGCCCGCCGCGGAAGGCAGAGGCCAGAGGCAAAAACGCGTCAACACAGCATTAATTACACGGTAGCCAGCTGGCGGAGGGTGGAAGAAACGGAACCCCCAGAACGCGCGCCTGATGCTTCGGCGTCCACCCGCTGCCATTGCTAGCGCCCGCGCTCCCCGTGCAATGGTCATCCCTTCCCGTGCTAACTGCCTTCGCTTGTCTCCCACACTAGACGTCTTTAACGATCACTTATTAACGCGCTTCTTTTCGCGCTGAAATCTTCTAAGCATCTACAGCAGGGGTTCTCAAACTTTTTAAGCGGGGGGCCAGTTCACTGTCCCTCAGGCCGTCGGAGGGCCGGAAAATATAGTGCGATTTTTCTAACTCTGTCTCTCAAGCCCTCTCTCTCAAGCTGATCACACGGCATTCATCGGTACTGCCGCTAGATGTCGCATGGTCGTAAGCACTGCTTGATACGGTCGCGATCATGCGATATCTAGCGGCATGACTGAGACTTCATCCCTTCCGATGTTGTTTTTGAATTTTAATTAAATATATTAAAATGAGACTTTGACGCGCATTATTTATTTATTTATTTATTATAATCGCATCAACCCAAAGTTCTTAGCGACAGCTCAGTATTTTGCATTAAGGTTCGATATTAGATTTCACATTAGATATATACACAGTACAGTGCTTACAATAACAAAGAAATTATTTTAATTCTACAAAACTTGATACCCAATCATGAATGGTATGTTAATATACATAGGATATCAATTATATTTTATTAAATATAGTGAACGTTTCGCGGAACAAAAAAATCTTGCAGGTGGTAAGTAATCCATTAAAATGGAATTTTTCCTCGTAGTAACACAAACCCATCTCAAATTTAGAAAGAAGCGTGGCGTATGGGCAGCGCTGAAAGCTATAACCCTCCGCAGTCACGGAAGCCCCGCGGGTGGGGCGGGGCGGGACGGGGGGATGGGGTGGGGCGGGACGGGTGGTGGGATGGGATGGGATGGGATGGGGTGGGGTGGGTGGGGTGGGGCGGGGCGGGGCGGGGCGGGGCGGGGCGGGGCGGGGCGGGGCGGGGCGGGGCGGGGCGGGGCGGGGCGGGGCGGGGCTGGCACGGAGAGCAGCAGCGGAGCATCGCGACAATCACCGGTGGCACAAAGGCAAACGCGCAAATTGAAACGGCGAGCGGCGTGTTTTTGCTGGCTGATCCCGTCGCGCGGCAATATGATCTAGGCTGCTTTTTACCGAGTGCCGCGCGCGACGCCCGGATCCCATCCCGCCCAACGGCGCAGTCGCTCCTAAGCACCGGCGGATTGAATGTTGAGCAGTTTTGTCTGCGTTACGCGGCGCTTTGTTGTTGAGATCAGGTTACGTTCAGCTACTGGAGGTTAATGGTTTTGGTGAAGCGTTTCCCAATGTTCGGGCTTCATATTCGTCCTTATGTGCTGATTGCAAATACTGGCGTTACAAGGAACTTATAATGTATGTTTTGTTTTCCTGTTGTTTTGTAATTAGTATTAAAATCTGAAGAGTAATGAAAATTATAAGTAAATTAATATTTTAATTAAAAGTAAATTCTCACAGCATTTTTCCATTTATTGCTTTTGCAGAGATTTGCTTAAGTTAAAGAGAACAGATTTTTTGCATGTTTGTCTCCATTTTTTAAATAAACATGTTATCAAATGCACTATCAGTTTTTTCCTTCAAATTCCATTAATAACTGCCCTCAAGGCAAAAATAATTCATTTATAGAGACAAAATTGCATACAACAGCACAGATGAAGCCGGTACACACTGACATAATAAACCAAGCACCCTCGGCATCAGTGCATATTCGGGTCAGGGGCGCGTTTCATGCGATTGCTTCAACCTCTCTCGATTAAATTTGAAATGACTGTCCCATCAATATTGTTATGGGTACACTATAAACGTACTATGGAGCGATTTAATTACCTGCACTAACCTGCGCAAATTAGCACTGGACCCCAGCAGCCACCCGCACTGTTTAGAGGGTATCATGTGCGAGTGACAAATTTGCATGTGCCACTAATGACTTACGCAACAGCAATTTCCTTTTTCATAACCTACACGATTGTAAGTGGATGGACTCTAATCGGACAATTCAGTGTGAAGTTGAATGGTTCTAAAACCAAAAGAAAAAATTAAAATTCTGCAATCTTAAAGTAGACGCAAACGTTTGGTAATCTGACATGCTTATCCAATGTTGAAAAGTTTAAAAAATATTTCAACACTTCACATCCTAATTTATTCTTCTTTTTTAAGCATTTAACCGTAGGTCCATTCTCATTGGTCCTTCCACCTTTGTTTTCGGTCTTCCCACAGACCGATTTCCTTTATGGCGGATTGTGTCACCTCTTTTGGAGTTGTAGAATTTTCCATTCTTTTGAAGTTCTAATTTCTTAACTATGTTAAATTCATCAAGGCAAAAAATGTATTTTTTACACTACAGAGCTTACAAAAGCACAAAGATTTATAATCAACTAAAAGGATAAATTTTATTTTACATTTTTTAATTAATTTTTTTAAAGTTCTACCGTGCACAGGGTCGATAGGGCAACGATTGTCGGTGCGGACGAGGCTTTTTAAAGGTTGATTACATTATTCCCCATAAGGATGCGCGCGCTCTGGATCGTTACGGCCGGTATGGGACGAGCCGCACCTTCCGTCGTTTGCAAAACGTCAAATGGAAAAATACTGAAGTGCCGTTCTCTCCCTACCGATGAGGTCATCAGCTAGTCCACGCACAGGTACCGAGTCGGGACGACCTTTCCACCGTTTCAGTTGTGTGCTTACGTGGAGCGAACATGGATGTAGAACCAAAATTATTTAATAAAAACATCGATGTTTTCAAAACATCGATGTCGAATCCTTAGTTGGAATCTGTGTCCAAATATAATTCCCAAGCATAAATAAATAAGGAATACACATCACGTAACAATTTAACTTTTATCTGTCTCAGCATATTTCACTCCTGTCCGGAGATAATCAAAGAATAAAACTATGGAGATAATCAAAGTATAAAACTCATTCTCCTGATCACAAAAACAAACTTTGGGGGATATAATGACAATAATCGCAACCTGTGGAACATAATGGGAGGAAATAACACACTTGCCAAAGGGAAAAAGTGTGTTACGTAGTATAATCAAAGCATTATAGTTCTTTGTACAGTAAAATCTGTCTAAACAGGAACTTGTACAAGCCATTTCTCTGGCCCGCGAAGTTAAATGGAATTTTACACACCAATAAACGGAACCTGTCCAACTCGGAAACTGAACGGTTTTTCATATCCTACAGGAGGGAGGGGAAAAGTTATAAAACAGAATTCTTGTGAATTTAATGCAGTTGTCAGAGAGACGCGAGATATTTTGAATGAAATGAATGTATCTGCAAGTCTGTTTTAAATTCTGTACCCCTGTGACTCGCAGTTCAGTCGTGGCAGACGCACATTGAAGGAGAAGGGCGTCAGCTGTCTTGCCCTTCGGATCGGTTGTCTCTCAAGGCGTAGGCCGTGGGGAATTCCCTCCCTCGCGACTCTCTGAGCAGGGGATCAACTACTAGCTATTTAGCGACCACTATTGGATTTAACGTTATGGTATGAGGATGAAACGATATCGTGACGATAGGGGGGGTGAAAGGACGAACACATAAAACCATGCCCGAGGCGGGACTCGAACACGCGACCCCACGGTCCGAGATCACTACGGAACTACTGACAGCGATCTCGGCCAAGGGGCCGACTATTTCAACTTTCAGCAAAATACAAGATAAGTAATAGGTTACGTCAGGCCGACGTCACGGGCGAGTGCGCCAACCAGGAGCTTAGATGTTTTTCACCCGTAGGCGATAAAAAGGAACCGTAGCAGCATATTATTCGTTCCTAAGATGGGTCTTTAACCTTATGAAAAAATAAATTGATTACTTCAACTTATAAATAATAATAACAAATAAATAATTTAATTAAACTTATAAATAATAATAACAAATAAATAATTTATTTAAACTTATAAATAATAATAACAAATAAATAATTTAATTAAACTTATAAAAAGTAAATTAATAATAAACTGCAAACCCAAGCAAGACCTTCTTGTGCTCTTCGCGACGGCGCGAAATGTGGGTTGCAGAGCAGCGCGCCAGTGGCGAGCGCGCGAAACAAGAACAGAGCTGGAGCGCCGTGGGGAGTTCACGCCGCCCGCCTTTGCGCGCCGCTTCTTGCTTGTTTCCATATCCAGGAGACGGCGAGGGTTAAAATAGATCGGATCGTAAATGCGCACTTAGGGCAGCGAGGAGCGCGCGGCGCAATCAGCGCGTTCTTGCGCGCGAGGACGGACGCGCGCAAACAAGAGAAGGTAGCCGCGCGTGACGCACGGGCAACGAAGGTCGCGCTCTTCTTTGCGCGTACCGGTGAAAGGTTAAAGAAGCGCGGCTGGACGGCCTCTTTGCGTTGGTCGGTGATTGAAAACTTTCGTATTCTATATATTTTTTTTAAATTTTATTTTACATTTAAAGACAGTACAACGTTCAGCCGTGAGGCTCTTCAATTGATTGGCCGAGCAACTTTGCATCAGAAAATTGTGAAGGGGGTAACCGTTTGTTACCTCCCTGATAGTGATTTCATTTGTTGTACCTTCAACCAAGGTTATTGCGAGGGAATTATGTTAGAGCAATGACAGGATTAAAAAGAAAATACGATGGGAGGGACAAGTAATTGCTAGAAATGTTCTTACCTTATCTAATATCAGAGAGATATTGAAGGAAAATATGGAATGGGAGTCTGTTTCTTAGGCGGGAGAGTGGGGGCTGATCGGTTCCTATTTCGTAAGTGACTGCTCCTTGTACATGATTTAAATTATTGAAAAAATTATGTGCCAGCTTTGTAATAAAAGAAGTAATTGGTTCTATTGCAAGATCGTTGTGGAGGGTCTTATTGCTGACAAACCAGGGGGCATTTACTATTATTCTTAAAATTTTGTTTTGGAAGATTTGTAACTTGTTTAATGTGGTTGGGGCAGCTGAAATCCAAACAGGGCATGCGTAGGTTAATATTGGCTGAAGAAATTCTATATTATATTGCGATTTTGCGATCGTGCGATACCTGCCGGCACGACTGAGAACGTCGCGAAATACCGTGACATATTCCATATATTCCATCGTGAAGACGGCCCTTGAGAAGCAAAATTAGAAACATCGCAGTACAAGCCGGTGCCCTCTGGGTGAGATAAGTGGTGGAGGAATTTCCCAGCTAGGCGACCTATGGTGAGCTTCGAATCTCACCGTCTGGTGGAGGAGCACTGCAACCTCCAGACAAAACATTCACTAAGCTAACAGGACCATAGCAGTTAACGTCCCCGGAGACATTGTCAATCAATCAATAGAGCAAGCAATCGACGAAGTATAGTGCGATGTTTCTAACTTTGCCCCTCAAGGACCGTCATAACGACTGAATATGTGACGGTATTTCGCGTCTATGTCACTCGTGCCGCTAGATATCGCGTGATCGCGACCGCATCAAGCACTTCTGCGACTTCTAGCGGCACGACTGAGAAAGGCGCGAAATGCCGTGTAATATTCCATCGTGGCCGTAGGGACTTGAGGGGCAAAGTTAGAAAAATCGCGCTATACTTCGTCGATTGCTTGCTTTATTGATTGATTGACAAGGTCTCCGGGGACATTAACTGCTATGGTCTGTTAGCGTAGTGAATGTTTTATCGCTGGAGGTTGCAGTGCTCCTCCGTTTGATGGTTAGATTCGAGGCTGACCATAGTTCGGATAGCGGGGAAATTTCTCCACCAGTTTTCTCATCGGCCTATACTACGATGTTTTTAACTTTGCCCCTCAAGGCTCGTCTTCACGATGGAATACGTCATGGTATTTTGCGATTCTCTGTCGTGCCCTCAGGTATTGCATGATCGCAACCGTATCAAGCAGCGCATGCGATTATGCGACTTCTAGCGGTACGAAGGAGAAAGACACGAAATGCCGTGTGATATTCCATCGTGGCCATACGAAATTGAGGGGCAGAGTTAGAAAAATCGCACTGTAACCCGGATAATCTCTACGCTCCCTACTGCTCTCCGGACATGCGTGATAGGATAGTGCATGTATGTGTGAGAACAAGGGACGAGGCGAGGACAAAGTCCAGAAAGAAAAGATCGTGCGCGGTTAATGGACCGTTTCAGAGGATACTACTCCAGCATTCGGCTGGTTCTGCTAGAAGAAACCATGGAAACGTACCGATCAGAGCAGCCGGCCACCAGAATTCTCCTCCAAACAGCGACTAAATTGGACTTAGCTTTATAGATGATGTAAAAAATCCACCACGGTCGGGAGTTGGGCAACGGCAACGGCAATGTGGACTTTGAATTAAACTAAGCCAGAATATTATGATCCCCAGCATATCTACGTGGTGCAATTCGCATCATGGCACGTTTGTTCAACTCAACTAAAGTAGATCTATATTGAACTGGGAGACAGTCACCCAAAGAGAGACATGATCAAATCTCATGGAAATCAATGTCCACCAATGTGATGTGAACCATTAAGTGGCATTTGACCCTCATCTTATGTGGACAGCGAGTGAGTAGCAGGTAAACCACGTGGCCAAGAGTGACAGATACGGGGAAACAAGTACGCATAATAGGGTAACAGGGGGCAGGGGGACAGGTGGAAAGGCGATGGGACAAACTATCAGGAAGAGAGGCGAACACAGAGGGAGACACATGAATCAGGAGAAAAGACATGCCAACAGTATAATATGCAGATTGTGGATCGGAGAAAAGGGCAGATAATCGACCGTGGAGGTCAGATAGTCTGACGGAGAGGAAAAGGCAGACTGTAGGACATACAGAAAAGGGCAGAAAGTCGGACAAAAATAAAAGGACAGACAGTCAAAGAGAAGGGCAGACAGTCGAATGACGAGCAGACTGGCAAAATGAAAGACGGGGAGCGTGGATCAGTCCCGCTGGCGGACAGGCAGACACGCGGACAGGCGAACAGACAAACCGGCGAGTCACTGCTCTCTATCATTCACATGAAGTAGGTTCAGTAGCCAGATAGTTTTCCCTGCAGAACAATAAAGTTGATTGAGAAGTACTTCGCTTGACAAACTGAATGGTCGGCGCCCCCTCCACCACGCGCTGCAGCGGAGGCCGTAGAAGCCATATACCTGCACGCGCCACCGATCGTCAGTCCGCGGCGGGCGACGCTCCCACTGACAGCACAAGGACGCTCGGCGCAGTGAGTCGACACACGCAGTTTCGCATTTCACAATTTAAACCTTTAATGAACTGGGTTGGTTGGGTTTTCCAAATTATTTCTAATATCTTTATTTGACTCACAAAATTAGAAAGAAATTATGAATTTTTAGTATTTCTAGCTTCTTTATATTTGAAGAAAAATTGTTATAGATATAGATATAAGGTTTATTCTATAATTGGGCTGGTGTTGCCCGGTGGCAGAATACAGAACATACAAGTACGTTTACAATTACAAAACACAATTAACAATAAAAACAATATATAAAAAATCAATATAAAAACAATATATTTGTTTTATATATCTTTAATTATATTTCTTTAACTATATTTCTTTAAATATCAGTGCAGGTTTCTATCAAGACTTACTAAACATTGTTAAATTGTTAAAGAAACAGGTTGTTGCAGATTATTTAGAGCCGAAATGAAATATTTATTTACAGTTACATTAAAACTTATAAACCTTAACTCCAGAAAATTTTAAGAAATATTTGTGATTTTTTTCGTATTTTACATTTATTTAGAAATGTAACTTTCGTACACGTTTTAAAAAGACGGTGCGCGAAATAAAGCTTCTCCTGCTCGATTTTGCTGAGCGAAACAGCGCGAGAAACATCTTTCGCAATGGCACGCTAAAAATATTGTCATAGATTATTATTACATTTGCGAGGTTATTCAAGTAATTGTTACGTAACTTACTATTGTGTTTACGTAATATTTTGGTGATCAACCGAAAAAAACATCTTTATTTCATTATCCTAATTTATAACGATGTCTATGAATCTTGTAAACTCTACGCCGCATGTTTGTGAGTTCTGTGTTCTGTAACAAATAATATGATGTTTATAATTAATAAAACGACTTGACAAGTCGCCCCAATTCAAAATATCGTAGTATTCAGCGTTTGTTAAACTGTCGATCAAATCTGTCCTCCCTTTATCGTGCATTGCTAATAGATTTCATTTCATCTGATTTGGCAGTGTGATAGAAACAGCGCGCCCAAACAACCAGAGGACATTTCAGGTGTCACCACTTCCTACGGCTGTCGTCTCTCGAAACCAATTCCGAAATAAAACTTCCCACCGGACTCGGGGAGGTGCTAAAACCCGCGCGGCGGCGAATCGCGTGTGAGCGTGCGCCGATCGATTCCCGCGTGCGGCGCCGCGTGCGGGCACGCGCGTCGCGAGAAGAGGCGAGGCGAGCGCAGCGCGATGCCCGCGTTGGCGCCCGCGACCGCCGCCGCCGCCGCGCTGCCGCTGCTGCTCTGCCTGGCGCTCGCCGCCCACGCCCCCGCCCCCGCCGCCCGCGCCGGCGCCAGCGAAGAGAGCGCCGACGAAGCCAGTGAGTATCCACGTCGGTGGTTCCTAACCTGGGGTATGGAAGAATTTGCCTAAAAATAAGCCAAAGCGACAGTTCGCTAAACAAGTGAACATCACATGTACTAAGGTCCGATTAAATTAAGAAGGTGATTGACATTTGTGAGTGGAGGGGAGCGACGTTGCCAGGTCGCAAACCACTGAGCACGTGTTACCGGGACACGAAAACAAACACTTCAAAAAATACGTGTAAAAGTGTAAAAATACGACAAAAGCCTAACCTGAACGCAACTCATCACAACACAGTACACATTGCGCGCGCAGCACAGGCAGAAACGCCGGCGGCGCGGCGGCAGGGAAGTCGCTGTGCGATGCTCAAATGTTCCCCGTGTTCGGCAGTGGCAACTGAGCGACCTGACACGTCACGTTTTGTCTCTCTGGTTGGCAGCCGCCATGGAAACGGGAGAGGCGTCCTGACGTCACACAGAACTGTCCAATCACCTTCTTAATTTAATCGGACCTTAGTTCAGAGAAGTATCCCTCCGCCGCAACAGCTGTTCAACCACTCCTCTTCGTAAATTGGTTTGTTTGTTTATAGTTCCCGTTAAAACATCACAGCTTCTAATGGGTCACACCCGTGTAATTATATTAAAAAATAAATTGATAAAACGTAAAGCACGGAACGTTCTCGATCACAGCTCGTCACCGTATCACAGGAAACACGTGCACCAGTACGCATCTCATATTCAAGACTCGATTTTAAAATAAACATAATATTAATCACATAAAAAATAAATTCAGTGTAATGTTTATAAAAAAATAATTTTACAGACGAGCACATAGCACTGCACTTCATAATTTCAATTATTTCTCATGGCGAACTATAGTTTCGTCGGACGAGATCATTACAAAAGGAAACGTCAAAGCCATTTACAAGTTAGCCAACTGCAAACGAACGGAGGAAGAAGAGTCTAGTGGCTGAAGGACACAACGACCACAAAACTTTCAGTTATGTTGCCAGCACTAGCTGTCAACACGGTCCTTTCTTATAAAATCGCTCTATACGCGTATCTCTCCTCGAGCAGATGTGCACAAGCGCCCCCATTTGAACCCCTTCTTGGGGCGCCGGGAAGCTGATTACTGATCAGAATTGTCGGTTTAATGCCAAGTGCGAGAACGAATTTTTATTCACGGAGAGAAATGGTGCAATAACGTGTCTCGTATGTCAGAAGATGGTGTCGGAGAAAGAGTAACAGCAAAAAGTAAAATAAACATTTTAAATTGTCAAGAGTATTACTATCAGATATTTCTGAACTAAATTTATGAAGTGTGTATTATTATAACAACGAGAATTGTTAAATTTTCTGTTATTGTAAGTTACGTCACGAATATTTTCAACATCAGTTGCAACAGTAAAGATTGTCCGTGAAATGTGTGGAAGTTGTCGAGCAATTTTTTCTGAAATAATATATATACAAAACCTCCTCTCTCCAGAAACTACAGCCGTTATTTCAAGTTTTAGTTCAACATAATTCAACGCATTTCCGTCTTAAGAGTCGCAGGGCTTTCCTCCCACCGAGGGCTCGGGCAGCGGCCACTTGCCCAAAGGTGAAAGTCTTTCATTTGAAGCCAGTGGGGCGCGGAAGGGCTGCCATGGCCGTTGTGGGACGCGTTGCTGGAGCCCTTGTGCAAGGTACGGAAGAGGTAGGGTAGAGAGGTACGGTAGAGGTACGGAAGGGGTCTGGTGAGGGAACGCAAACAAATTTCGGAAGTGGTCAATTTCAATATTTGCATTGCTTCATAACAATGCAGCTCACGGACCCCTACCTCCAGTTGTCATAATGTCCTTATCAACACATCATTAATATTCCAAACAATCAACGTTTATATTACCAAAAAATCATTCATTTTTGGAGGTACGTGTATGGTGGGCCGGGGAGTGGGAAAGAGGTACTTACAATGAAAATCTTTCTCAAGGGGTATGGCAGACCAAAGAGGCTGGGAACCGCTGATCTACGCTAAGAAACTAGAAGCGCTGACAAAAATTATTCTATCCACCTAGGCACCTTTCTCTTCATCAATCCGATGGACCGTCTAGCGGACTGACCCGCTCGTCCACCACCCCGCTCGTCCACCCCGCTCGTCCACCATCCCGCTCGTCCACCACCCCGCTCGTCCACCACCCCGCACGTCCACCACCCCGCTCGTCCACCACCCCGCTCGTCCACCACCCCGCACGTCCACCACCCCGCTCGTCCACCACCCCGCTCGTCCACCAACCCCGCTCGTCCACCACCCCGCACGTCCACCACCCCGCTCGTCCACCACCCCGCTCGTCCACCACCCCGCTCGTCCACCCCGCTCGACCACCCCGCTCGTCCACCCCGCTCGTCCACCCCGCTCGTCCACCACCCCGCTCGTCCACCCCGCTCGACCACCCCGCTCGTCCACCCCGCTCGTCCACCCCGCTCGTCCACCCCGCTCGACCACCCCGCTCGACCATCACGCCCCTCCAACTCAACCAAGCTTCCACTCCGCCCCGCACTACATCAATATCACAGAATTATCATATTTCCGCCTCTCAAAATATTCCATTTTTAGAAGCGACTTTTCGTCAAATTTCTATTTCTTATTTTATTCTATAAGTGTTAAAACATTACTATAAAACATCGGAAAATTCCTTCAATTGAGAATTAAAAGAATCATGAATATTTCGATTGTTTCCTATTTTTCATTTTTCGACCATTTATGTAGTTTATTAGAAAATTCCGAAGAACTTACACTAACCTTGATATTTCGGATGAACTAATAACATCGTATTTTATGTATAGTATATGAAACAAATAATAAACGGTATTAAGTAGCTCTAGGAACTAAATGGAGAGAGAGATACCATAATAAAGCCTTGAACATTATAATTAATGTTTCATATATCACATTTTTTCATAACTTAATAACTTGAGTAGCCTCAAAACTCGTCGAAATGTATTGCCTTGAATTAATCCTAGTAATATAGGAGAGATAACAAGAGAATAAACGAAATTGACTATTATGACCCTATTATTCCAACTGTGTAATGAATTGTTGCGAATAAACTAGGCAGTATGTACCCAGTAAGTTAATTATTAATGTGCATATCTATGACGAGGCTCTATCAACTGAACTTCTATTTTGGTGCTATTACGAGGGTTTCATGATTAAAACACGTGTTTCTTATGGACTCCTGATTGATAATCCAGGAATGTAAGAGAAAATAAACCGTTTTCTAAAATATATGCGAACATTTATTACAACATTTTTGTAATGTTTCATATAAACGATTTTAAATTGAATTACAAACATTTATCCAAAAACCTTAACCGAAAATGTTTACAGTCTTTCATTCTTTTGTTAAATCACTAAAACAAACGAAAGTGATTATTATTGAAAAGAACATTTTTCAGGGTTTGTAAATGTTCATTAATATAATATGAAATAATCTGGTGTCGTCGAATGTAACATTTTCAACGATATAAAAAATATATTGATCAAAACTGTCTGTTCAATAACTATTCAAACGTCAAGTTTTATCATATATGAACTTTTAATGATTAACTAAAGAAATTGAAACAATGACTTACTTCTGAAAAGTAATATTTTTTAATAATAATTCAAAATTAGTAGCAAGAAAAAATGCAGTACTTTTCAAAATTGGTTTCGATACATGAACAACATCAAACACGCAGCCCGTTATTTCTGAACATCATAAAATTACAAGAAGTGCGTGTAGCGTCAATATAAGCACAGAAATGTGTCTCACCAACAAGATGGTTGTCTGTAATGAGCTCAGTTCAGATAGTGGACTATTATGATGAATAATTCCTGCTTTGTGTCGAATCAAAAACTGTCACGATCAATTCTTGTTTTTTGATTCGCATAAGGTAATGCGCAACGATATATGCACAATTGCATTGTGATGGAGAACGTTAAGATAATTGTAACAATACATTGTTTATCAGTGTCACAATAAATCAAGGAAATGCAAAACTTCACAATGTAACGTTTTTTCATTGCCGTGCAGTAGAAAGAATTAATGAGCAGAACTAATAATACAGCATGCTGTTTCACATAAACTATATTGCACATGAAATGACTAAATGAAAAAGTTTTAAATGACTTTAAATGTCAAGTACCTTAGCTTTAAAGAATTTTCTTCTGTTATGAATATTCTTGAACATCAAAATTATGAAATATGAACCACTCTTAGTGAAATTACTTACTATGAAAATGTTAAAGACAACCGATTTATTGACTGATTGCTCGTGATTCCAAGCGCGTCAACTTCGGAGGTCATTAGTCCCGTAAGTGCTAGTGCATGTTTTTCATCGTGAGGTGGCAGTGATCTTTCCCCGCTGAACGTCGAGATCCGGCGCCGACATACCGTCCACTAGCGGGGTTTTCCCTACACCACGTATCTCCCACTACCGGGACACCGCCTCAGCCGGGACAAGCTTTCAGCTCCCGACCGGTCTCTCGGCATGTGTGGTAGTGTAGTGCATGTTAGTGTAAGTGTGTGTGTGTAAGAGAAGAGGATAGGTCAAGGAAGAGGAAGGAAAGGTCGCGCGCGGTCTGTAGCCCGTTTGGTAGGGTACTACTCCGGCATTCGCCTGTTGCTGATCGGAGAAACCACGAAAAACTACCGATCAGAGCATCCGGCCGCTAGAATTCTCCTCTAGACAGCGACTGAATTCGACCTAGCTGATAAGCTAGTGTCGAAAATCCTGCCGCCGTCGGGACTCGAAACTAGGACCTCCCGGTCAGAGAGACTACACTGATATCCGTTGATGCATTGAGCCATCTCTCGGGTAAAAGAAACCAACTTTTTCATTATTTGTTTTTGTTATTTCTCTTTTAATTTTTGAGAAAGAATGTTTTAGTTAAACGAAAAAGAGCCCTTGTCAAACTGCAAATACTACCTACTTCCCTGCAGTAGGAAACGCCCTGTATACATGCGGCCAGATATACCTTCTAATGTTTGTGGTAAAGACAAAAATGAAAGAAAAGGACCGTGAGAGTAAATAGTAATAATATTTAACACTGATAGTACACTGAGGTGACAAAAGTCATGGAATACCTTCTAGTATCGTGTCGGACTTCCTTTTGCACGGCGAATTTCAGAAATTCGACGTGGCATGGAATCAACAAGTCGTTGAAAGAGATATTGAGCTCTGCTACCTCTGTACCGTCCGTAATTGCGAAAGTGTTGTCTATGCCGGATTTGTGCACGAACTGACCTCTCGATTACGTCCCATAAATGTTCGATGGAATTCATGTCGGGCGATATGAGTGGCCAAATCATTCGCTCGAATTGTCCACAATCTTCTTCAAATCAATCGCGAATAATTGTGGGGCCCCGGTTACATGTCGGATTGTCATCCATAAAATTCCATCAATGTTTGGGAACATAAAGTCCTTGAATGGCTGCAAAGGTCTCCAAGTAACTGACTGAACTTAATCATTTCCATTTTAATGATTGGTCGAGTTGGACCAGGAGACCTAGTACATTCCGCGCAAAAGCAGCCGACACCATTATGGAGCCACCACCGGCTTGTAGAGTACCTGATTGATAACTCGGGCCCATGGCTTCATGGGGCCTGTACCACACTCGAACCTTACCATTGGCTCTTTCAACTGAAATCGACCAAGCCATGATTTTCTAGTCGTTCAGGGTCCAATTGATGTAGTCACAATCCCAGGAGAGCCTTCTGCATCAATTGCCCATTAAAGCAAAATTTCTCCGCATTCTCCTACCGGATACGTTCATCGTACGTCCCTTATTTATTTCTTCGGTTATTTCACGCAGTGTTGCTGAACTGTTAGCACTGATACCTAGGAAGCGGATTTCTATGACTTTGCATATTTTGTCCGTTTGTTCAGGACATAGCTAAGTGAATTTCTCGACGTCTAATTAGAATATGATGCTATATAGATTAATATGTTGGTGCATATTTGTGCGTATTTGGCTGATTTTTCCTCTTGTGCATATTCGTGTAATTATAGGCGCATCTTCGGCGTATTTTGTTAAAAAAGAGACTAATCTATACAACATTTCATCTTTTCAAAGAATCTTATGTAATTGTGAACGTTCATTGATTCGAAAGAGCAAGTCACAGTTTGCGTTTTTGTTTCTGAAGATAAACATACTTGTGCAAATGTGGGATATTTCTTGAGACATATTTTTTAAACCAGCCAGAAGAAATTCAACAAGACATACAATGTACTTCACTAAGGTGAATATTTACTTTGATTATTTCTCTCGCGAAGTGGGGCAGATTATAATACGTTTGCAGAAAAAATAGATTCTTTTCATTCCAAGCAAATTTTCATTTCATTACAAGAATTTTATCAAGACAGGTTTGCAGAAGAAATGAAATATTGTTAATTTTAATTGCATATTAAAGGGCATATTTCAGAATTTTTAGGTCATAAATACATATTTTCAAGAGCATATTTCAAGATTTTTTAGGGCATAAAAATCCGCTCCCTACTGATAACACTACGAAATGATCTACGCTGCTGCTCTTGGTCATTAAGTGAAGGCTGTCGTCCAATTCATTGTCCATGATGAGAGGTTATATCTGAAATTAGGGTGCTCGGAATATTGCGGTGTATTAAGATATAGACAAAAAATTAATTTTCATGAGATACCGTTCATCATTTTTTTCGTCTCCATGTTTTTTTGTCTTTTTCGCGGAATGCTACACAATATTTTCGTCGTCTGTGAAAAAAGTATATTTAAGGTAATATATATTTTTTTCGGAATCTCATTACTTTGCAATGAGTGGCAGTATTTGCTACTGTGCGGACTTCAAGGTCTCTTGACTAGCCTCGGGGTGGAACACAACACTGAAGCATGGCGATGTTCATCAAGCAACTAAACACGTTTGAAAGCAGCATTATTACAAAATGTAAACAAATTTGCAAAAGTACTGATTAGACATTCTACCCACCTGAAAAGACTTAAGAAACTATCTCGCTACTTCTTGAAAAAATATGCTTTCACGAGTATAACGAGTGTATCTATGGCGATTTAAAAATCACCACCATTCTCAGAGGGAACCTCTGTCAGGGTACATCAAGTACTGCTGTTTTATCTGCAAGTGGAACAACAGAGAAAAAAAGCACCACTACATAAAGAAAAATTGACATATCAAAACTAGAATTGACCCAGGAAATAAAAAAGTCCTTCATGTGCTGTTGATTGACCCTGACAACGTAATTACGCCATCGGTTCACATGAAGCTCGAAATCATAAAAGATTTGGTGAAGGCACTAGAAAACGACTCGGATGCTTTTCAGTACCTGAGCGACATATTTCCAGAGTCGAGTTACGCGAAAGTGAAAGAAGGTGTGTTCACAAATAAAGAAGGAAATTGCTGGCCATTTCCAAGGCTTACTGAATAATTCTAAAAACAGTGCATGGATGGCATTTATATCAATTGTAGCCAATTTTCTTGGAAACTGGCTGCAACTGGCATCTGAGAAAACAAAAACAGTGGAGGCGCCTACAATGCGCCGTAGGTTAGGCAAACCTTTCATCATTTATGTTGAGCGTGTCACAGCACTTCCTAATATGAGCCCACTTGATTGGATTCCAATTAATATGCATTCAAAACCACTTGGGGACCATCACACCATAAAATATCGCTGCAATTGATGTCTGTACCTTTCCTTTAACCCTGCATTGATCTACCCCCTCCCAGACGGCCGTCCTTGATAATTTATAAATTAAATATAATATATTTTTATTATTACAACATTTTATAAATATTTATTATTTTATTATCAATGCATAATATTACAATGATAATATGAAAGATAAAGCATCCATCAATGTTGTCTGAATACTTTAAATACGAGTCCTCACAATTATTTAAATATTTTATTTACAATGACCACAATTAGCAAAAAAATCCAAATGTATCGTTTCAAAAATGAGTTCTAGCCAAGTTGTACGGATCAGTCTTTCTTCGCAGCATGTACAGATGCAGAGTTCAATGTGACGGCAGCGAAAGGAGAGGTGCTGCCCCTACCGGACGGGACGTGCGGCAACTTGTGGTGTGAAGGCGGGGCCCGACGACCTCGTTTTGTCACGCACGTGTGAGTACCTTCAGACGGACTGACCACGTGCATGCTACAGGGGAAAAGCTAGTGATTACGTTGTAACACAACTCTCAATTACTACTAACGAAAATAAACACTGAAGTACACTACAGATGTGTAAGATCGTCAAATTAGT
Organism: Acheta domesticus; assembly: GCA_031308135.1. NCBI lineage: Eukaryota > Metazoa > Arthropoda > Insecta > Orthoptera > Gryllidae > Acheta > Acheta domesticus. The sequence goes on along the minus strand of JAHLJT010009355.1, from coordinate 10,208,515 downwards.
TTTTATTTGATTTTTCGTTTATTTTTTTATTTGAATTTGAGATACTTTCCGGGTTTTTTTTTTGTATGTTACACGCACTATACCATTGACTTATTTCCAATCTTCATTCACAATGACGGAATTAAAATAACAGGGAATCAGTATGGCGAAATAACCAAGTACTTGGGATGCTCATAGGTATTACATAAATTCCATGGAACACACAAGAAACAACAATCAGATAACTTACAGATAAACACAGATCTATCTGTTACTTAAAGGAACATCTTCATTAAAATTTACGAATTCTGTCATTTTCTAAAAACATTTCATACTTACTGTATCATGTTTTCAACAGGTGCAAATATTATTTCCTATCTTTCATGAAACTTTCTATCTTAATATATGAACTAAAGTGTGATAATTTGATACTTCATAATTGCTTCAGTCTAATGGTAAATGTCCTTTACAGAAGTTACACGAAGGTATGAATGCAAGATATAAATAAACGTGTGTATGAATGGTCCAAGTTTAAAGAATTAATTTTTAAATAGATGTTCACATGAGTATATCCAAAGAAGTGAATAATGTCACAAGAGCAAAAAAGATTATGAAACAAACCTAAAAATATTAATCTTTCAAATGGCGGAAACATTTGGAGACTCATTTACATATATGCAGTGGGTAAAATGAAAAATAACCATATTTATTTAATTTTTACGTATTGGCATGATATAAATAACCAGTAAATGTCAGAAATAGGTATTCACTTAATTACATTGCCCACGTTAGGATCTCTTACAATTTCTATTGCTGTAATCCGTATTTCTAACAATCTCAAAATTCCCTCCAAAAATATCATTCTAAGCATTTTTGCATTATTTGCAAACATGACCACAGTGATTACTCGTCGACTAACATTTGGTGAAGATCGCTTTTAAACGTTTCATTTTATTCGACAACTGAATCGCAAACGTATTCTGTGTTCGAATTGACAAGAAATGTTTTCCCGATTTATTTTCTGAATTCACGAATAGATTAAATACGTAATCCACGCCACTGTGAGTCGCCTGTCTCTTTGCAGATGCGAAAAAGCCCCTGACAGCAGCTGCCGAGTGGAGCCCGGAGTCAAGGACGCTCCATATCCTGCCTGCTGCGACACCATCACGTGTGCAGGTACTGCAGTTTTGAAGAGGCCATTCTCCCGACAGTAAAATCAAAGTCGGTTTTATTGATTTGTTTGATGGCGCACGGCCCCAATTGCACATCGCTGTTGACTTCGAGCCAGAAACGCGGCGAGCTGTGTGATAGGGTCATGCTTCGATGCACAATACCTTCACTAATTTAGCAACCTGTTTTCTATACAATATATCATTAATTTTTTAATATTTCTCAGAAATAGAAACGCTGTCAACTAATGTCAAGCAATTAATTCTTTCCAAACACCTTGCAAGAGATTCCTTCATTATCAAACTTATGATCAAGCACAAGGATTCGTCAATGTCTCTGAGAAATAATTTGGTTTCGTAACTGAGACGATTAAATTAAAAATATAATTACATGCATCTAGCTGAGTGAAGTAAAAACGTGCAATTTTTTCCTCAAACTTGTGCGTGTGATTTTGTGAATATATTTTTGTTTATGTGTGTTTTGTTTATGCATCTTTGTATTTGTGCGTGCGTGTGTGTGGTGTGAGTGTGTGTGAGTGTGTGTGTGAGTGTGTGTGTGAGTGTGTGTGTGAGTGTGTGTGTGAGTGTGTGTGTGAGTGTGTGTGTGAGTGTGTGTGTGAGTGTGTGTGTGAGTGTGTGTGTGAGTGTGTGTGTGAGTGTGTATGTGAGTGTGTGTGTGAGTGTGTGTATGAGTGTGTGTATGAGTGTGTGTGTGAGTGTGTGTGAGTGTGTGTGTGAGTGAGTGGTGCAGCGTTCGTTAGGTGGTTTTTTAATATTTGTAATATTTAAATTTATTATATTTTCCTCAGAATACTCATTTTTTATCATGTTTACCCTCTTTTTACACATCAGAATTCCTTGCAAAATAAATATTACGATTCAAAAGCTGTAGAAATGAGCTCCTAAGACTATAGTATTTGCAGAGGAAACAACATGAAGTGCACAGGTTGCAGATAATGTCCGATTATGGGTAATTTAGAAACCTGTTAATAATATTATTCAAAATGCATTAATAATGTCCAAAGAAGGATTAGCTCCGACGAATTTCGGATTTTTGACGGATAAACTGCACATTAGTCAAGAAGAGGTGACCAGTGTTGGTAGTGCAATACAGTGACGAGTAATAGTAGAAATTACGTGGTAAACAAACTGTGATCAAATTGTGAGCAGGAAGTTTCTAAGCCTACTGAGAGAAACGGTGGCCAGTTTCAAATTCTGCTGCGTCAGTCTTAAATTTCTATTTACACGATACACTTAACCTAACTTTACTCTATACCTCAATTGAAGCTTTGCTGCGTATTTCCGAGTTGGAGGGCGGAGGTGCCACGACATTTGGCCTTCGCGACTTACATAAAAAACTCGAGTCTGTGCAATGTGTAATTCCTGAAGTATTTTATGCCAACATACTTATCGCGATCCTCACACACAGACGATCACTTTACTTCAGTGTTGTTAAGGTCGATGCCAGGAGCGAGAGTCCGTGGCAATCGTACCACGACGAAATCGCCCCTCCACGCAGTTCATTACCCCGTCACCAGAGACAACGACATCCCAACTAAAACGGCGGGTTTATTATCAGTTTCCTTTCCCGACGCTAGTTGCGCAGAGAAGCTCGTGGCATGGTACAGTGTCACGACGCATGCCACTGCCACCAGTAGAAGACCTTGACACCACTGCTTTTCTTGAACCAGCCTTCAGAGAATAATTAACGAACTGCCATATGATGTCTAAATGATCCGTTCATTGTCATCCACACAACTTTATCCAAACCGTCCGTCTTCCGTTCATATTACCCATAGCGTGTACATGAAGGGACGTGCGCGTGTCGGCAGGGCACCGCGTGCAGCACGGGAAGTGCGTGGACCGGCGACGAAGGCGCGTGGAGCGGGGCAGCACGTGGGCGCTGCCCGGCGGCGAGTGCGGCTACATGGAGTGCACGGGCTACGTCTTCGACCCCCCGCGGCCGCCCGCTTCACCTGGGGCTGGCGCAAGCACTCGTAAGCGCCCCGCCCCGCACCTCCCGCCCCACCCGCCCTCCAGGACCACGTCTACCCGCCAGGGTGTGCGCCTCGCGACTTCAAGTGTTGTCCCCTGTCGCTCGTATTTGTCCAGATCAGGGTCTAAGACGTATAGGTGTGTCAACAAGCCGCCCATTGCAGAGAGAAAATTTTCTGAAGCCCACTTTCAAGCTAGTTCCTCGTTTGTCCGTAAGATGTGTCCGTTTTCCTTAGGTTCTTTGGCTTCCTCTACTTCTCATTTTACCATCGCTACTAATGGTATTCTTAATAGCATCATCATCATCATGAATGAAAATATTCATTCCAATAATATTGAATAGTATCATATCTACAGTACATAAATACTATTCAATATTACAATATACATATGTTTATTATTTAACAACAATCTACGATGGTCCCCCTCCCCCAATGATTGGCTGGATCCGCCCCTGTAGACTTAACAGCATCCCTGGTCTGGCTATTTCCATTTATAATGAAATGCGAGATGTTAAGCATTCTTCATACATCAATTCACAAAAACCTGTTTCAGATACTAACAACGGAAGGGACTACTCTTAACGTTTTACTCCCCCTACCGGTTTGAGGTGCAGCACGCTCAAATGACGTTTGATCGCACCGACAGGAATTCAGTAATTCAGGGATCCTATTCTAACAATCGACAGAAGAGTTTATTATTTACTGGTAAATTAATTAATTTACCAGTAATTCTGGAACATCTTCGTGAAGTTACAGTACAAGAGTAGTGTGCCAAATTATCTTTAAAAAAAGATACTAATTGTTTCGTCATCAGAATTCATTTCCAACTCCCACCTCGATCATCTCAACATTTCTACCTCTCAGTGTTAAGACTCAGTGCCCCACTGTCGCTCGCCAGGTGCGCGAGGCAGGACGCCAGCAAGCCGGGCTGCGCGGCCGTGGAGGGGTCGCGAGAGGAGGTCTTCCCCGCGTGCTGCCCGCGGGTGGTGTGCGTGGTGCGGCCGCAGGCCGCCACCAGCGAGCGCCCCGACGACTCGGCGGAGGAAGGGCGCTGACGCCCTCGGCACGCCCAGGCAGGTATTCGATCATAATTGGACGGCGTTATGCATCAAGCGGCTATGCGACATCATACACGTTTTGAGATAATCGGGTTCAAAGGTTTTATTTACGTTTTCAGCTCTCAAAACTAATTTAATTATTTCATTCATTGAAGCCCCAAACTACACAATCGTGAGTGGAATATCTGGCGCTTTCCTGCATCATGTGAAATTAAGAACAGCAGATTTGAAGATCTAGGTTTATAGCCGGTTCTTGCGAAACATAAAATCCCTGATGTCACTGATGGCGATTACATTTTTCATTAATTATAAGGCTACTCTCTCATTCTGAATCAGTGAAAAACTACTGATTGACAGTGACTATTCACTGATGGTGTCAGTTATAATCCTGCCACTGACAATCAGTGAACTGAACTGAAGAAATCAGTGAAAATCGGGTCCACTTTTGGAATAAGTGAAACTTCACTGTTTGAGTCAGTGAAATCTGTGACAACTAATTGAACGTGACGACTGAACGATCAGTGAGTGATGGCACGGCACTTTTACCACTGACGACCAGTGAAATGCTGGCGGTCTTTATGAAAAGATTCGCATATTTGCTGATTGTCAGCCAAACGACCCATTTCGACTGAAGATATCAGTGACTTCGGCTTTCACAGATTGAATCAGTGACAATTTCACTGATTCAGATTCAGAGAGTATTTTTACAGATTTGGCGCCAAAGTTTGCGTACACTTAGAACATGGTCCAATGCAACTGATGGCGTCCGCATCTCATTTTTTTCAAAAATGGTGCTTAGCCGGTTGATGCATAACACCGTCCAATTAAAGATTTGTCCACGTGTTCTTGCGGAAGGACACAGCTAAGTGTATCTGGATTCGGAAGAAGGGTGTGTTCTACTTTTCGTGGATTGGCAAGAAAACTAAGCATCACATGAAAACTTCGTACCACTTCTATACTTCTGTTACGTAGTTTGAAGGAGACCCAAACAACTCTGAGGTAATCAGAGTCTTTACCAGTTTGAGGTAGTATATAATAGGTAGAGTGTAGTAATGATTTTTACAAAATTTCAAACTTCAAGCAGTAAGATACAGGATTTCACTCCATGTCATCACCAATACTCCATGTAATCAGAGTCTTTACCAGTTTGAGGTAGTATACAAATAGGTAGAGTGTAGTAATGATTTTTTACAAAATTTCAAACTTCAAGCCAGTAAGATACAGGATTTCACTCCATGTCATCACAAGATCATTGTTTTCATGGTGAAAAAAGTAGGTCAAGAAACAACGAGGTAAATATAGCAAAAATGAGGAGTTCGATAAAAGAAAATAATTGGGAGGATCTGTAAGGGTTGAAGAAAATGATTATTTTTTTAAACTGTGCGTAGTACGTGAAGATTATAATGACATTTTTAATTTGCATAATAATTCCACGATTCGAGGTTTTGATGTGATGCCATTACAATATCCTTTGGCAAGTTTTGTCTTAAACTCATTCAATATGTTCAAAATTCAACTTATTACAATATTCTCTTGTTGCAAATTTTCTGAACGCGAAATGTGAAAAAAATATTATAATGCGATCCATACGTTTCTTTCTCATGATCTCCTTCGCAGGTTCGTCAACAAGAACTTTAAAGCAGAACTTTAAACTTAAAAAGCAGTCTGCTCAGTACACCAGGGAGCTCCCCAGCAATACTCAACATCAACATCAACACCATTTGTTGAACCAGTGTTAATTATTCAAGAAATCAATAATATATAATGTTTTTCTTATAGATATCCCAATTAATTAAAATTAATCTTTTTTATTGACCACTTTTCGCTATTTTACTATGTCAATCAATGGTGAGAACAACAGACACCTACTAGCGTTTTCTCTCCTGACAGGAACTAGGAGGGAATACAAATAACACTAACTTTTATTTCGAAATATCCACGACGGAACGATGCTAAATAACATCGAGGTGTACTTCGGGATGTAGATAAAATATTTTTTGATAAATAGTGCGCTTTTTTATTAGTATTCTATAAAATACAACATTAACATAAGCACCAAATTCTAACAGCTGACGAAAGAATATTGGAGACATTGACTTGACAAGCAATAAAATTTAGACATTTTTCTCTCCAGCTCAGAACACTGTGTCCACGAAACGCCTGACAAAAACAAAGCAGTGACATTTCATCACAAGAAGATTACTATTTTCAAGATGATATTCAGGTATTTCCGCTCTCACAACAAAAGTGTATATGTAGAAAATCCAAACTGTAACTCACTTATGTTTTTTAACGCTTTAATTTTTTTGATTAACTAAATCATTCATTTGGTTGTACATCCCTTGTAACAATGTATTTCCCAACACTTTCAAATGAAGTTTGTATGATAAAGACTTGTACAATCTCGTAAATGTGCTGGTACACGCTATAGAATAAAAACATTTGTAATTGTTTTTACATTAAATATTGTTCCACTTTAATAGAAAAATCCCAGTTTACTTAAAATTTCAGGAATAAATTCTAGTAATACGACGTCTTAAAAATATAATGATTCTCTTTCAAAACTTAAATAGAAATGTAACTATTTCAATACGCTAAATCACGAACTATATTCTGTTCAAATATAGAATTCTGATTCAGCTCAAATAGAGAATTGTGGTAGATATAATCAAGATATCGTTTAGATCTTTTAAATAATGATAATGATATTAATCTATTATCTCTGAACCCCCTGAATAAGCAGATCCGTAACTTTACCGCAAAATGAAGGTATTACTGGAGTATTCTAATTATTCTCTATATTTGTATTTAGTTAGATAAATTAAATTCCTCCTGATTCCCTAGTAATCGGCGCATGTGTAAGTTGAACTGTTTACTCACACCAGAAGATTACTTCGAACATTCGCGTATGCATTTCGTGATTCCATGCCTCCTCGGTATTTCGTATTTCCGACGCAACAATAGCCCCCTGCGCACGGAATGCATTACCTCAAATGGCACGCGTGGCGCCTGCATTGCAACCGGATCTCTGACTAGCTGCCGGCGTTCATCGTGGCCCTCTGAGCGCTCTGAAAGGCCCAGTCGCGCGCCGCGCGGCTCCGAGAGCAGACCAAGGCACGCACGCACGCACGCACGCGCGCACAGGCGCCTTCCGACGCGAGGAGCGCGGGCGGCCCCGCCAAAGGCAGCTGCAGTGGGCGGTGGGGCGGAATGGGGCAGAAGCGCTGCGGGCACGAAGCGACGTCGGTACGGACACTACAGGGCGATTCGCAACAATGTAGTAAGATCTATGTCTAAGAAGTATGCATCATTTTTCTTTGCATCAAAAATAGAACTTAATGAGGTCTGAAACTTACGAAACCTGCCAAAAAATAATAAATAAATACATAAATAAATAAATAAAAGAACTCTCAGTTCAACAAGTTTGAAAAATGAATTAAGATTTGAACAATGTATTAAGATCTATGTCTAAGAAATATGCATCATTTTTTCTTTGCATCAAAAATAGAACTTAATGAGGTCTGAAACTTATGAAACCTGCCAAAAAAATAATAAATAAATACATAAATAAATAAAAGAACTCTCAGTTCAACAAGTTTGAAAAATGAATTAAGATTTGAACAATGTATTAAGATCTATGTCTAAGAAATATGCATTATTTTTTCTTTGCATCAAAAATAGAAGTTAATGAGGTCTGAAACTTATGAAACCTACCAAAAAAATAATAAATAAATACATAAATAAATAAAAGAAATCTCAGTTCAACAAGTTTGAAAAAAAGTCGAGGACGCTATTTATATCAGGCGTCATTGGAAAAAATGCGCCCAGTACCGCTCGGGAAACGCAAGTTTCTGTCTTATTTGTTCCATTTAATTATGAATCCATGGGACTGTAAGCACTTTGGAAAGCATTATTTTAAAAATTAAAACACTTCCCTTCCTAGAACCAACCATCGAGCAACCAAGCCCTGAGCTATACGGTTCAACATGTTTCCCTCAAGCTGTGCGTGGGTAATTATTGTAATATTGTTAGGCGTTTGTTTGCAAAAAATACCTAGACCGTGTGGTTACATTGCATAGAATATCAAATTGTCATTTTAATTTGAGATTTTGCACGTTTCTAACAACCACAGGGAAGCATGTTTTCCATGCGGCTACCCGAAAGAGGTATACCTCCAAAAATTTACCCGAAGGTCCAATGAAATCTCATTCTTTAATTTACTACTTCATAAACGCTAATCTGGGTTGTCACTTGGGGACCAAAAGTTGAGTTTAAATGCCTAAAATCCTCCATCTCTGAGGTAGGCAAGACAGCCATTTGTGTTGCAACGTAATGAGTGTTGCGTATTGCATGTTCGACGCTGACTTCTTTATATCATAGTGTACGAATTTCTACATTTCTACTCAAATAATTTTAAAGTCTAACTGATAGTTCAATCCTATTCTACTGTAGTATATTTTTGGACTTTTGTGTCGCTGACATCTTATACATCGTACGGAACAGTCCTCCTTCCTTAATGTATTACATATAGAGAAGATGGGAAGAGGATACCAAAATTATTCCAATTAGATCATCCAATATCCAATTGTTTAAAGGATGCTGAAAATAATATAACGACTCTCCACATCATCAAGTTCCATGTGTGTCAGGAACAACTAAATGTTCAAAGATTTTTATAAAGAGAGAAGATTCCTACAAAAATAATAAATATTACAACTCAATGATGATTTAATACAAATCTTTTTGACAACTAAAACAAAAAATAAACATAAAAATAACATGTGTAGCATTAAAAACTAAAGGAAAGCAGAATTTTCCGTAAGTATATTCCTGTATTGTATTTTGAACACAGAAATAAAGTGTTTTTATAAAATGGTGCCCTCCAGGTGCCACCCTACGTATTCTTTTTTGCTATCATAGGACTCAGTTCTATTTCAATAAAAGTATTCGGAAAGCATACCTCCAAAGCATACCTCGTTGTCTTTGTGCACAGAAAATATTCAAACCTGAAATATATTTTGGAGGCAACACAAATGTGCTTTCCTTAAACTGAGAAGTAATTTATATGTACTTGGTAGTTCAAATTTTACTTATTTTAGACGATGAATAACTTTCTTAAATTCTGAACTTTTGTGACTTTTTGTAAATTTCGGACAACGTGTATGACATCGATAGAAGTGCAATGAGTTGCAAATGGATGGGAAGCACGTAGCGGATTCGATGGTGTAACGGTTAGCGTACCGGACTGTCATACCCAAGTTCGCGGGTTCAAGGGCGAAAAAATCCTTTGTACGCCTTCCTTCGGAGGGGAAGTAAAGCCGGCTTGTCCCATGTTAGTAGATTTACTTGCATGTAAAAGATCCTCAAGCCTAAATGACGCCTCTGAGCTAAATTCAAATCGCCTTTTTCGTCACCCGAGATAATACCTTCTTTCTCCGCTAGTTGGTGAAAGGAGCGTAGTGAAATTTGCGTGGTCAGGCGGAAGAGCGGGCCTGATGGCCCGAGTCTCGCCACGTAAAATAAGGCATTAACTAACTAACTAACTAACTAACAAGAGCTCGCTTTGAAGATCAATTACAATATAATAGTTAAAAATAAAAACGAATAACAAAAAATAAAATAGGCAATATTTTCTCCAATAAAACTCTTCCTTTCATTACACAGTTCACAAAATCTAGCACACGAAGTTCCAATTAAAGTACACGGAACACGTGTTATTAAAGCTAAAGTAATGACTACAAACGCTGGAAAAAGTCCTTGGCGCGTTTCCACTTCCGGATCGAAGGCACCTCCACTCAACATCGCATCCAGAAGTCCGTTTCTTTGAAGAACAAATACTCGATCGCGGGTTAGGTAATGGGTCATAATCGTGTAGCTAGTGGAACTTGGAAAGAACAGTAAATCTGCCCACTGACGCTTTTATTCGCTCGAAACTGTTCTTCGTGCGCAGCTTTACGCCCCGGAGTCGCCCAGCCAACCAGTCGCCGCCGGCAATAAATCCGAGGGGAAATCATCTGCACCAGAATAACCTCCCGTGTCGCCGCGATGGTTTTGTTGCGGGGCTGGGGGAGAGGCAAGATTTCCGTCCTATTCCGTTCGGCTTCGTGTTTGCGCATTCAAATATTTCTCTCAGACTGTTTTACACGTGTTAGGAACACGATCGTTTTTCCATCTCCAAAAGAGCCTTTCGCTGTGGGTCACGTATACACATTGATTTGACACACATTTGCGAGTTAAGTGATACGTTCACCATGTAGGAAAAAATATGTCAAAATCGTGCCTAACAAAATCACTGAATATTTTTAAAAAATTGAAACAGTTTTTACTTTATCTCGTTTCATCTGACTTGAAACTCCTCTTCGTCAACTTCCAACCAGTAACAAGGTGCAATAGTTTTCGTCTGGAAATCAGAGATGAGTTAACACACGCATTCTGATGAGACAGATGACAGGTGCCCCAATTGAGTGTTACATGTGTGTTGAAGGAAGACTCCAAGACTGTATCCTATGGGAGAAGCCTTTTTGAAACAATTTCACTATCACGTAGAATTTACAATGTCTTCGGGAATAAAGCTCATGATGTACAGTGCACATCACATAGAGGTATACAACTCATAACAGATTATTAACGGTATTAACGGATTACTCAGAACATTTTAAATAGTCAATAAATAATATACGAGTTAGTACTTTCATTTCAAAAGAATTTGTATTTATTTTCGTGCACAGAAATGGCTTCTTTTCATATTCTCATAATATAGCGATTTTTATCATTGCTTCCACAGTAATATCTCATGGAATTTACAATTTTTTTAGTACACACTTTCGAATACTATCTTGACTTGGTTTAGATATTAAAGCGAAAGTCTGAAAAGGAATAACCTATATACTTAGTGTCAGTACAAGATCCTATATATAGTATCCTGTATATCAGTACAATATCATTTTAGAAGACTATCACTGCCTTGTATTCAGAAAGTCAATACGGTGTCCTGACGTGCAAACGAACAAATAGCAAATAATGGGCAATTCGGAAGACTGAACTCAATGCTATTCGAAAGCTATTGACATCTGAAATTTATACACGATTCAGGATGATGTTCTGGTTGTGTTTCAGGACTCAGATCAGGTGAAGGTTTTCGGGCGTAATTCAGTAGTAGGTTCTGTTCGAATTTTAAAATGCGGTGCAGAATGAGGTTTGAGATGGAGTTCGGGATGCAGTTCGAAAACAGAAAGACGACGTAGGACGAGACGGCACGAGACGAGACGGGACGAGACGGGACAAGACGGGACGAGACGGGACGGGACAAGACGAGACGGGACAAGACGGGACGGGACAAGACGGGACGAGACGGGACGAGACGGGACGGGACGAGACGGGACGAGACGGGACGGGACGGGACGGGACGGGACGGGACGAGACGGGACGGGACGAGACGGGACGGGACGAGACGAGACGGGACGGGACGAGACGGGACAAGACGAGACGGGACAAGACGAGACGGGACAAGACGGGACAAGACGGGACGGGACAAGACGGGACGGGACAAGACGGGACGGGATGAGAGGGGACGGGACGAGACGGGACGAGACGGGACGAGACAGGTCAGGATAGGACGGGACAGGACAGGAGGGGACAGGACAGGAGGGGACAGGACAGGACGGGACAGGACAGGAGGGGACAGGACAGGAGGGGACAGGACAGGACGAGACAGGACGAGATGGAGCAGGAAGAAGCGGGAAGGGGTAGGAAGGAGCAGGTGGACGGGGCGAATTGCGGGTGTCACGAAGCGTGACAAGACTGGATGGAGTGCTGTTAGACGGAACAGGACGGTTGGCGAGGCGAGGCGCGGGGAGGCGGGGCGGGGCTGGGCGGTCGTGGGCGGAGGGTCGGGAGGCGGTGTGTCGAAGAGGGGTGGAATGGGGAGGCACGGGGTGGGTCGGAACGGGAGCGAAAGGATGGGGGCGGGACGGGGGATCTCCGAGAGGGACGGGGGATGGGGTACAGGAAGGGTCGGGGCGGGACAGAGTGGGGTTGGCGGGGCCGGGGCATGGCGAGGGGCGGGGCGGGAGGGGGCAGTTGGCGTCCGCCGCCGTTCCGCTCCGGTGGCGCGCTGGCCGGCGCGACGCGAAGACGTGCGGTCGTAAAGTGCCGCGTGCCTCCCTCCGCCGCCCCCGCCGCCCGCACCCGCTTCCCTCGCCCGCCCCCGTCGCTCTCGGAGCGGCGTCGATACGGGCAGAGGAGGGGGGCGACCACTTCACTCGCCAGAGCGCGAGGGAGGGAGACGGATGGAAGCCGAACCGGCGGGATATGCAAGGATGTCCTGTGGTGACAGGGAACCAGGAGAGAAGAACACGTGGGTTGCCGCAGGTGTCTCGACGGGGCTGGGGCGGCAGAGCGGGCGGAATAGTGGGTGGGTCGGTGAGGGTTGGTGTGGAGACTTCAAAGAGGAAACGGGGGTGTTGGGAAGTGGGGGCTATATCAGAGCGGCCGAGACGTTTACGAGCGCCAAGTCCGCGCTCGATCAGCGACACATGTGCTCTCTGGATTGCGGCCCCCGCTGCCACCCACGCGTCACACTTGTTATACGTCCGAGCATCAATGTTAGGCATTTGGCCCGAACTTCGTCCATTGCGCATGAAATTAGCGAGTTAATAAAATAAGGTAAACGTGAGATGGGTACAGAGGAATGTTTATAGAGATTTACAGCTCTTGAATAGCTCATTTAACTTATTACCAAGGTAAATTAATGTTCATGGATTCACGTGAGTGCTGTGCGATTTCATTTTGTCTACGAGTAATGGTTGTCTACAGATAATTATGTAATATACATTTTAGTTATGAAGTTACAGCACTCGAAAGGATTGTAGCAGGTAAGGTGAAGATAGAAGAAACGTATTTTCTGCAATTTAACTCTATAATTGAAAAATTAAATGCCACTCATGGCATGTAGTAGCAGAATCTGCTCATCTATTGGGCTGCACATAAAAATAATAAAACAAATCTTATCATTATTTTCCTTATTAGCATTCCGAAGTACCAAACCAGTTTGGGCCTTGACTTGACATTTGCATACTAGCGTGCCTGCCGCAGTCGTTCACAGGACAGACAATTTCTTTCATTTAAAAGGTGCATTAGAGTGCTACAAAATACTGACCTACGTTGTGCTATTAACATCACAGACATTGCTACTAAGTAATACGTTCTTGAATAAATAGAATTATACGAAATTAACAAATAATTTAACTACCATTACATTATACATAGCTATTAGGCGGCAAAACGCCTCACTCGATTTGTTATTAATTCATGTTCTCGGGAAAAAATAGAAAAATGTATCATTTTGCTCCATTGGTTGCATTAAGTATTACACAAATGCAGATATGTTGGATTGCGTCTGATGCCAAAATTCCCTCTCTCTCAAATTCCCCCTTCGTCTCACAGAATTAGAAGTTATCTCAGGTTCAATACAAATTTCGATTATCGAGACAAAGGGGATATATTCAAATATTGACTTAAAACTGACAATAACTTTTTAATAATAAAACAGACTTCGATGAAATTTCCTTAAGCACAGAATCCGCTTATGTTTATAAGACAACCTAAAGAGGAAGACCTGAGAATGTGAGAAGTGTTGAGGTTTGAGCGTCACAGTACAGATACATGGAACAACGTAACGTAAGTATAAAATTTATTACATTTTCACTACATAACAAATATACTATCACATGTTAACCAAGGTATCTATGAGGTGATTTATAAATAGTATTTCTACGTTGATGTGTGACTTTTTTTAATTTTAAAAAGAAGATGTGATCAACTCCATTGAAATTCCATTTGTTACGAGAGTAAAACTAAAGGGCTCATAAAAGTAAAAACAAAACACAGAAAAAAATTCAACGCACATCGAGGTTCAATAAATGTTTTTTAATTATTATGACTGGAAGAGCAATATTTTGTGTTTTTATCGTCTCCGCGTAAATTCGAGTATTTGACATCGTGTCAGAACTATCTTTGCAACTTGTATTAATTCTAGATAGATAATTGGTAAATTGAACTATAAAACCTTATTACAGCAGCTAGAAACAATAGAAAAAAGTTTTATTCTGACAGCAATCGAGATTAAAATTTACAAAATCATTTTAAAACAAAGAGGGTTATCCCAGCATGCCTATCTTTTAAAACATGGACGAAAATTGCATGTTATGTCCGGCATACGAGTTCAACGTAACTTTCCTCTTTGTAGTTCGCATACACAATATTAAACAACGAATCTGATTGTCGGTCGCCTTTCCATGGGCTAACTTTTTCTTATTAAATTTAAAATATAACAAGTATATACGCCCAAAGTTCTCGTATACTTCATTTCCTTCTCTCACAGTTGATATGTCCTTTATATTTTTACTCTTCTTCGTCTTCGTCATCCTTCAGAATTCCTAATCGTTTGGCCACCGATTTCACGTTGCCGATCACCTCTTCCTGCACCAGGTTGAAACTCATCGCCAGCAGCGCTATTCCAAAGAGCAAATAAAGCGAACAGAGCGCGATGCTCACTTTGCCGTCGTCGTTCCTCACGTGCTGCGCGGGCACGAAGTCGCCGAACCCGATGGTGGTGAGCGTGATGAAGCAGAAGTAGGCCGCGTCCAGGAAATGCCAGCCTTCCCACTGGTGGAACAAGTAGGCCCCGCAGAAAATATACGTCACCACCAGGAAGACGCACAGCCAGATGGGCACGGGTTTGCTGATGCGCTGGCCGCTGCTGTACGAGTCCTCGTAGTCGTAGTCCTGGTAGCTGTAGTCCATGAGGTCGTCGTACTCGGGGTCGTCGCGCATGCGCGACAGTCGCAGGGAGCGGGAGCGGGTCGTCTGCGACTGTTGCCTGCTGATGGCGAAGCCCATGGGCGTCATGATGCGCGGCGCGCTGGCGGGCGAGCGGGGCGGATTGTAGGCGCGCGGCGTGCCCGGGTACGAGCTCGACGACGACGACGCGAAGACCCCGCGGCGCGGGGCGGCCTGGGGCGGCGCGGAGCGCGGCGGCTCCGAGATTTGGGGCGATGGCGGCGGCAGCGGGGGCGGCGACGGCGGCAGCGGCACGTCCACGGCGAGGTGGTGGCGGGCGTGGGCGCTGGCGTCGCCCGCGGGCGTGGACGCCGCCGCCGGCGCCGAGCCGCTCGTGGTCCGGGAAGTGCTCCTTGTGGGACGCCTGGTCTTGCGCGCCGTCGACTCGGAGCGCTCCAGCGCGTACTTGTTGGCGAAGACCGGCGTGCGCGCCGCCGCCTCGGCGTCCAGCCCGTCGCGCAGCTCCACGGCCGCTGCAACACGCCGCACGCGGACGCTCGCACATCGCAAACGACATGCCAAGCTCACACACAGTCAGTTCGTTGCAAAGATCATGTACTTTTAGAAGCAGCAGGGTAAGTTCATGCTTGGTCTCTTGGGCACACGTTGGCAGCCAACAGGCAGTTCATTGCAAACATCATGCGACGAGCGTTTACGGAAAGCAATATGAGGCGCAAAGTTCATGCACTTTTAGAAGCAGCAGGGTAAGTTCGTGCTTGGTCTCCTGTACACTATATCCAAGTTGAGGTATTCGTGCAAGAAGTTGGAAAGCATGGGATAAACATCACACATGCACACGCACAAAACACTATTTTATTAGCGCTGATCACAAAAATATTTGAGTAGGTTCTTGTTCGAGGAAGATATTTGCAGAAGCGTACATATTTTTTTTACTGGACAAGTATAATTGAAGGTGCAATGGTTCGATTTGTTGATTTATGAGATTTTGAAATCTCGTGTCAAGAACAATTAACAGCCACAGCGGTGCTGTTCAGAATAGCAAACGTAGATGTGTAAATATGCATTATCAACTGACAAGTTACCTGATCCAGTGCTATCCACGCGTGTAATTGTGTGTTTGTTCTGATTCAAAAAACATTGCAAAGCATTGCAGTTATATTGCACTTAAATCGCAATGGCAGTGATGCGTTTCCTTTCCTCTAATGCAACGGAGATGATGCATACTCATATGACTGTGCTCTTGTTTATGCTTCTTGTGCATGCTTCAGAAGCTTTTTGAACGATTAAAACCCAGTGGCGTAAGTAAACAAACTCCCGTAGTAGAACAGGTGTTTGGGGCAATTTGCATGCAGAGCCAGTGAATGATTCAGCATTGCATGAAAGCCAATGAATGATATGAAAGTCACATATATTTTGAAAAAAATATAAAACCACCACAAAAGCGCGGATCATGCAGACATTTAGTAATTCAATTTTGCAAAATTCTTAAATAATTAAAATTATTTTTCATACATAAGTATATTTATTATACACAATTTGTGTTTAATGTATTATCATTTAAAACAATTCACTAATCTTTCAAATATCTATAATAATGGTAGAATTTGAAAAAGAAACATCCTAATTTTTTGACGTTTTTAACTTTAAATTGTGATTTTTTCGATATGATCAACCAACACTTTGGAAAGTCTGTCTCTCCCTTGTTGTAAAGAAATATGTCAGAATAAAATAAGGTAGAAATACAAAATTTATCTTTCAAATTATGAAAGGAAAAACTTGAATAATTATTGCATTTGTAGCAATAATTAGTTTTCGAAATAATAATACTTTTCATGTGTAATAGTTTAGCCATCTATTACAAATGAAATAGGTAAATAACATGAAGTGACCATTGGTTTATGAACCGGGTATAGAACTTTATGTAGAAACTTCCAGAGCGGAATATAGAAAAACAAGTGAAGGTGATCTAAGAGAAAACGAGTATTTCAGGCGAGCATGTGAACGCCGTGGTTAATTAATGGTTGCATGTTACTAGTCAACGCACAAAATTATAAGGAACACAATAAAGTTTGTTTCAGCTAAATCGGGTCACAGAAACGCATAATATCGCGAGTTTTGTGATCATGACATTGATTTTAACATGTTACAGAACTAAAACAACAATGGTCGTGACGTCCCTTCAGAAAAGTTTGGATATATTAATAAATTAAACGAAAACTAGTGTGTCTACCGAGATTTGGCATATACCAAAGTATTCCGTGGAATACGGGCCAAATTATAAACGTGGTGACACAATTTTAGGACGCCGAACATTAATAGATAAACATTATGTTACATGAGTTAATTGAGAAATAAACGAGCGATGTTTGTAGGCATGAGACGCACGAAAAAGCATTCTTTTAACAAAATGAAGCGAGAAAAGTGATGTCTAAGAAGTGGAATGGATACGAAATTTTAATTGGGAATTTTACAATATAATAAGACAATCCAGGAAGTGTTAGAAATTAATAATAAACTATTTTTATAAGTTATAAAGCAGAAGACAGTAGAGGCGCTATTGTTTTGTTCGGAAAAAAGCTATAAATGCTTTAGGACAACAATGGGAGAGAGACGAGGGAATAGCTTGGTAGCGAGAGGCAGAATCCGCGTCGCTTGTTGCAAGAATAATTTAAAAAATTTGGATTTGTAATTTTTGATGAAGTGTTCTCTTCTGGACTCGTACTAGTGAACTATTATAAACTGTGAGAGGAGTGAATAACTTCGTGGCGAGTTGTACTCCGCGTCACTCGTGATATTATTTTAACACGCGAACTTATAAAATTTCGAGAAGGTGTTGCTCCTTCGGACTTGTATTCGCAAGGTGGCGGAACTGTATGCCGTGTGATGTGAACTATTTTAGTGGTAATATATAAAGCTATGCCACGCGCGATCCTAATTTTGAGTTTTGTGAATTTTGAAAGTTTTTCCACTAATGTTTGGAACTGGTGTTACTTCGACCATTGAAAAATCGAAGCGGGTGTCGCCGAACGAGGTGTGCCGAGGTGCAGCAGACTCGAGCGCGTCTTTGCATATCGTCGCCGTGGTCAGTGCCAATTTGGGGGGCACTGGTAATTCGGCGCTAGCAGGCAGCAGTGGAGCAGAGTTCTTACGCATGACGGCGTGAGATCGTGTGTGTGTGGACCTGGTCGCCGCTTGGTTAACAACGCAAGGGAAGTGGAATATTTTTTTTTGTTTTGCAACACTCCAGTGAAGTCAATGACTTTGATTTCTTTGCTCTTGGGAAGAATAAATGGTTTACAAAGCCAAAACTGGAAACATTTTGGGGGGATTGCAATGTAATGGGTGTGGCCACAGTATTGAGCTCATTATTTCGTAATAACATTTGGGTATAATATGTTTATTGATTTTTGTGATTTTTATGATATCGTGTTTTGTTGATGTTGTGTGGTATTGATTCTTTTATGAGGGTATTAATGTTTCTGTTGGTTAAAAGAAAATAAACAAACGAGATTTTGAGTTCTCGTTTTGATGTTACGTAACCGGTGTTTTTATCACATAGCTAGCTGATCCTGGTCCCTGCATTGGCGTGGCGCTTGTGTTCTGTAGAGAACAAATCACGGCCCGCCCTGATAAATTTATGTAAACAGGAAAACTCCGGATAGTAAAAAGGGGGGGCACAGTGGTGTGCATTGTAGATATTACAGGTGATCAGCAAGGAAGTTTTTCGTGATCAACAATAGGAGTTGAGAGGGGAGATTTTCATTACATTAGTGCCCAGTTCGTAGGGCGTTTTAGTAAATAGGAAAGGGGGTTTTTTCGTTGCATTGGCGCCTGTTTAGTGGGCGTGATCGATATCAGTACAGTGAGAGGGGTTTTTCGTTACATTGGCGCCCAATTCGTGGGGCGTGATTAGCAAACGCAACGCCGGGGTAGGAAACCAGGACAGGTTGTTAATAGCTAGCACGTGATAAAGAAATATAACAAAAATGGAAACACGAAGTGGCAAACTAATTAGCATCAGGGAAGGATCTGATTCCGAGGACGATATCTGCTTGTGACGATGGTGAGGATTATCAGCGGTTACCAAATTTGGAGGTCGAAGGGGAAGATAATGTCGCGTTAGTCGCGAATGAAATGGCTGTTGGTCAGGTAGTTGGGGATGGGGGTCATGATCCCGGTGAAGTAGCGCGTACCACAGCTGAAGAACGAGGCGTTACAGAGTCGAGTCTGAATGCTATGTTACAGTTGTTAATGGCAGAAATAAAATCGGATAATGCCCGTCGAGAAAACAATTTGCAAGCCAAGATAGAAGAAAGTAATGTTAATTTGCGCCAGCAAATGTAGAGAATAATATCAGTTTGGAGAGTAAATTAGAGGGCAGGAATGGAGTCATTAGATTCTGCATTATTGCAATCCGGAACGACGTCAGTGGCTTGAGAACCGAGACGTTTGCGAAGATTTCCAAGTTGGAAACGACGCGAAGATCGCTGAAGAAAGATAGAATCGCGGGTTCGCAGTCCAGGAATCCGTTAATATGCAATTTAGCGCAGAAGTGGGCAAAGTCAAGTCGTCCGTATTAGCCGTCCAACAGGTGGTAGACGGACATCACCGCCAGTTCGATGACATTAACAAAAATTTGCAGGTCGTTAAAGAAACAACACAACGGCAGGACGCGCGATTAATATTACTCGAGGATTCCATGAACGGGATAGGCGAGAACATTATGTCAACAGTTCAAAGAGAAATCAGTAATCTGAGGCCGGATGAATTAGAACAAACAAGAAGTGTCAATGAAATGCTCTCCAAAAAGGTAACTGAGTTAGAAGAACGTATGTACGCGGCGCAGAGGTCTGCGAATGTTGGGAACGTGTCAGTCACGCGGCACTCCCGAATTATTTACGCTTCCACGGAGAAAGCAAGGAACAGCCGTATTCTTTTCTAACGGCGTTAGAAAATTATTTTCTTGTGAACGGTACGCCTGAGACGATGAAATTAAGATTCGTGGAGGGAGGCGTTAAGTTCGAAGGCCCAGTATTGTGGCAGGCTCTTACACCGACTCCGAGAAGTTATGAAAGAGTGGAGGGGGAAATTCTTAGAGCGTTATTGGAACCAGCATCATCGGTTCGAGTTAAGATATCGCTTGATGTCGGAAAAGTACCGGAAGGGAAGTGCAGAAAGCATGTGCGATTTCGTGACGCGCAAAGTAAGTGCGTTCAGATTTGTAGCGAGAATTTCGATCCCGCTGAAATTATTAGAATATTGATACGACAGATGCCGGGTAACGTCCGTAACTTGTTATGGAATAATATGCCGGAAACAATAGATGAGCTGATCGAGCGTGTTAGTCGGTTCGATCAGACGAATGATGGAAATGACCAAGATTCCCCAAATGAGAGGTCACGCTTTGGTAATAATGGGGGCGGTACGAATGGATATAACGGCACGAAGTACCGACAGGAAAATGTATGCGCGGTTGAAGTGCGCACGGGAGAGAAAGCCGCCAAGACAAGGTAAGCCACAAGGTGGGCCGTCACAACAGCAACCAAAACCAAAAGAAAATGGTGGGGGTCGTCAAGATATGAACCAAGGTGAATCGGAAGCGAAGAGGAATGTAGACAGAAGGCCGGAAAACTAGATAGCTTTGGTGCGGGGAGGGTGGCCCGAACCCAAATGACGTGGAAGGGAATCAGGTTACGGTACTAGCAACAACAAGTGTAATGGTCGCGGGAGATGACTTGCTTCGTGAAGAAAACAATGGAAGGTGCGAAGCCGAGCAAGTGTTTAGTGTTGAAGGGCACGTGCTATGGGAGACAGGTGTATGCGTTGGTAGATACGGGAAGTAGCATCAGTGCAATATCTGAAGAATTGTGTGAGGAGTTGAAGAGGGATGGACAAGAGCTGGTTGAATTACCAACGCGGAAGCTAAGGGTCGTGATGGCGAACCGGAAGGCAGCAAGTACCACGGGAAGACAAGTTTGGTTGGAATTCTGCGTGGAGGGACTGACCATCGAGGTAGCGGCAATAGTGGTCCGAGGACTCGTACGCGAGATTATCATCGGAATGGACGCATTAAGGGCCTACCAAGCCGTCGTAGACGTAAGCACAGGTGTAATTACATTACGGTTACGAGGTTGTATTGGTGGTGGCTTAGTGGTCGCTGAAGATGATGAGGCGGCGGTCGATGGGGACGAAGTGCAGGCTTCGATGGAAGAGGTTCTCCAGGGCGTGGAACGTGCTGTGGAAGGTGTCGTTGACAAAGAGAACGGCCCGGAAGAAATTCGGCAACTCTTGGAAAAGTTTGTAGACGTGTTTCACGAGTCATCAGAGGCAGTGAGAGGTTATAAATTTCGGTTGGAGATCAGTGATGCTACACCGTTTGTGACGAAGCAATACCCTATCCCATACGCGCACCGGGCACAAGTGCGACAATTGATAGCTGAAATGGAACAGAAGGGCATCATTAAGAGGGCTATCACTCCATATGTAAGTCCCATTAGTAGTCGTGGCAAAGAAGAATGGCAGTATAAGGATTTGCCTCGACGCACGAAAGTTGAATGCCGTAACGATTCCCCGCTACGAAGCACCACCCACCATTAATGATATGATCGTGAAGTTAGGAGGGGCGGCTATCTTTAGCGCCCTTGATTTTTCGTCAGCGTATTGGCAAATTGCAGTTGAATCCGGATCCCAGAAATATATCAGTTTTAGGTTCGAGGGAACTGTATATTCATTTACACGGTTGCCATTCGGATTGAAGAACTCGGGGGCGGCGTTAATCCGCTACTTGGATGACGTCATCCCGGCTGAGTTGAAGGAGACGTTAATAACGTATGTGGATGACATCGTGTTATTTTCACCAGATTTAAAGGCGCATTTGCGAGATTTAAGGCAATTGTTTGAGATTTTTTCGAACCTACAACCTGAAATTAAATATAGAAAAATGTAAGTTTTGTCAACTTAAAGTACAATTTAGGGACACGAAATTTCCGGTGAGGGATCGAGATTCAGGAATGTAAAAAGGAAATGATTCGAAAGTTGCCACCGCCTAAGAATATCCGTGGACTTCGCCGATTGTTCGGTATTTTAAACTATTACTCTCGATTTGTTAAGAACTACTCACAGAAGGTAGTGCCGCTGTTACACTTGCTTCGCAAGGGGAACAGGTGGAATTGGACGCAACAATGCCAGGAAGCTTACGAACAGCTGCTACGGGCTTTTGAAGAGACGTACGTGGTACGTTACCCCGACTTCCGTAGGCGAATGTATCTGCAGACGGACAGTAGCGGATCGGCGCTGGGCGCAGTCCTGTTTCAAGTGGGCGATTACGGGCAACAGCAGATTATCGCGTTAGATAGTCGGTCCCTGAAGGGAAGCGAGGCAAATTTCGGTACCACAGAATCGGAAGCGCTTGCCGTGGTTTGGGCAACGCGGAAGTTTCGGGCATTATTAGTGGGCCGACCTTTTACGGTGATTACTGACCATAAGGCATTGATCTTTCTGATGAGAAGTCATACTCATAATGAGAAATTGCTTCGATGGGCTTTGTGGTTACAGCAGTTTCAGATTGATATCGAATACTGCGAGGGCAAGAAGAACTTACTCCCAGATTATTTATCCCGAATTAGAGTGGAGGAGAAAGAGGGTGAACAGAATCTGGTAGCAATAATACGCGTGAGTGAAATCGATCCACGATGGACAAAGCACGCGGTGATTGCCATGCAGCAAGGAGACCCATTTACACGGGAGGTAACGAAATTGGTAGCTGGGCAGCAGTACGATTCTAGCAAGTTCAAGAGCGTACGAGAACGGAATGCAGCTTTGTGGAAAAGTCACGATGGGATCATATTGCGCAAGACCAACGGTCCGGATAATCAATTCCGTATATGGGTACCGGAGAAGCAACGGAAGGGCTTGATAATATCTACACACGAGCATTACGGTCATTTCGGGGGAGAAAAGATCACGCGTATTTTGGCGGATTATTGTTATTGGCCGAATATGGGGAAGCAAATACGTCAATTAACAAGCTCCTGTGACGTATGTCAGAAGACGAAACAGCCTAATCGCCGTCAGGAGGGCGAGTGGCAAGCCATTATACCGCAGGGTCCACGTGATCTGTACGCCGTCGATTTGTACGGTCCGTTGCCGAAAACTAAGTTCGGTAACCAGTATTTATTCGTAGCTATAGACGTGTTTTCAAAATTAGTAAGAACTTTTCCCATTAGAAAACCGAATGCTGCGAACTGTGTCCGGCAGATGAAGGCTTTTATCGATATAGGCGGAAAGCCTAGACGAGTACTGCATGACCGAGGAAGCCAATTCACAAGTGACAGGTGGCGCAAGGAAATGACAACCTTGGGAATAGAAATTCATTTTACCGCAGTGAGGCATCCCCAAAGCAACCCCAGTGAGAGGGTGATGAAGGAGCTGTCGCGTTTGTTCCGAGTTTATTCGTCGGAGAACCATCGGGCGTGGTTTGAAGCAGTTCCCATATTAAACGAAGTACTGAATACAGTACCACATTCAAGCACCGGACGAACATCATGGGAGGTGCATTTCGGACAAAAGAAGAAAGGACCCTTTGACGAGATCGCTGTTCCTCCGGAGATCAGCGGTATAACGACAATCACGGGAAACCATCAAATTATCTATGACCAATTGAAGAAGGCAGCCAGTCGTAGAAAAGGGGCTCAAGGGCAGTTCTATCGGGGGGTGTATCGCGTAGGTGACAAAGTTCTGGTGAAGTCGCCTCACTCGTCATCGTCCGAGCAGAAATTGTTCCGGAAGTTCTTTCCTATCTTTGAAGGCCCATACGTAATTGAAAAGGTACTAGACAATAACAGTGTTGTTTTGTCGAACCAAGGACATGATTGTGGGGTCCAAAATTGGTTTAATATTAAACCGTATAAAGAAATGGTTGAACGATATAAGCCAAGGGGATAGAAGAACGGTTGTTAAGTGTATATTTTGTTGTGTTAAGTATGTAAGTGTATTTTAGTTGTAGTTTTTAGTATGTAAGTCATGTTTATAAGTAAGAAAGCAAGATTGGAATAGTGAGTGAGTGAAAGTGCGACAGGTACAAATCGCGAATTTGTGTCAGGTGAATGTACAATAGGTAATGCTACGGTCAAGGTGGTGCAACAGGTGCACGTACGATAGGCAGGGGTTAGAACCGCAAGTGTGAAGCGTAGCAGGTGCCACTGAGGCCAACAATTGATCAAGACATGACGAGTTTGCTGAGTTAGAGTAGTAGAAGTCGGTACATCGTGACTACGTCAGCGAGTGACCGACGTCTAGGGAGGGGAAGTTGTAATAGTTTAGCCATCTATTACAAATGAAATAGGTAAATAACATGAAGTGACCATTGGTTTATGAACCGGGTATAGAACTTTATGTAGAAACTTCCAGAGCGGAATATAGAAAAACAAGTGAAGGTGATCTAAGAGAAAACGAGTATTTTAGGCGAGCATGTGAACGCCGTGGTTAATTAATGGTTGCATGTTACTAGTCAACGCACAAATTATAAGGAACACAATAAAGTTTGTTTCAGCTAAATCGGGTCACAGAAACGCATAATATCGCGAGTTTTGTGATCATGACATTGATTTTAACATGTTACAGAACTAAAACAACAATGGTCGTGACGTCCCTTCAGAAAAGTTTGGATATATTAATAAATTAAACGAAAACTAGTGTGTCTACCGAGATTTGGCATATACCAAAGTATTCCGTGGAATACGGGCCAAATTATAAACGTGGTGACACAATTTTAGGACGCCGAACATTAATAGATAAACATTATGTTACATGAGTTAATTGAGAAATAAACGAGCGATGTTTGTAGGCATGAGACGCACGAAAAAGCATTCTTTTAACAAAATGAAGCGAGAAAAGTGATGTCTAAGAAGTGGAATGGATACGAATTTTAATTGGGAATTTTACAATATAATAAGACAATCCAGGAAGTGTTAGAAATTAATAATAAACTATTTTATAAGTTATAAAGCAGAAGACAGTAGAGGCGCTATTGTTTGTTCGGAAAAAAGCTATAAATGCTTTAGGACAACAATGGGAGAGAGACGAGGAATAGCTTGGTAGCGAGAGGCAGAATCCGCGTCGCTTGTTGCAAGAATAATTTTAAAAAATTTGGATTTGTAATTTTTGATGAAGTGTTCTCTTCTGGACTCGTACTAGTGAACTATTATAAACTGTGAGAGGAGTGAATAACTTCGTGGCGAGTTGTACTCCGCGTCACTCGTGATATTATTTTAACACGCGAACTTATAAAATTTCGAGAAGGTGTTGCTCCTTCGGACTTGTATTCGCAAGGTGGCGGAACTGTATGCCGTGTGATGTGAACTATTTTAGTGGTAATATATAAAGCTATGCCACGCGCGATCCTAATTTTGAGTTTTGTGAATTTTGAAAGTTTTTCCACTAATGTTGGAACTGGTGTTACTTCGACCATTGAAAATCGAAGCGGGTGTCGCCGAACGAGGTGTGCCGAGGTGCAGCAGACTCGAGCGCGTCTTGCATATCGTCGCCGTGGTCAGTGCCAATTTGGGGGGCACTGGTAATTCGGCGCTAGCAGGCAGCAGTGGAGCAGAGTTCTTACGCATGACGGCGTGAGATCGTGTGTGTGTGGACCTGGTCGCCGCTTGGTTAACAACGCAAGGGAAGTGGAATATTTTTTTTTTGTTTTGCAACACTCCAGTGAAGTCAATGACTTTGATTTCTTTGCTCTTGGGAAGAATAAATGGTTTACAAAGCCAAACTGGAAACATTTTGGGGGGATTGCAATGTAATGGGTGTGGCCACAGTATTGAGCTCATTATTTCGTAATAACATTTGGGTATAATATGTTTATTGATTTTTGTGATTTTATGATATCGTGTTTTGTTGATGTTGTGTGGTATTGATTCTTTATGAGGGTATTAATGTTTCTGTTGGTTAAAAGAAAATAAACAAACGAGATTTTGAGTTCTCGTTTTGATGTTACGTAACCGGTGTTTTTATCACATAGCTAGCTGATCCTGGTCCCTGCATTGGCGTGGCGCTTGTGTTCTGTAGAGAACAAATCACGGCCCGCCCTGATAAATTTATGTAAACAGGAAAACTCCGGATAGTAAAAAGGGGGGGCACAGTGGTGTGCATTGTAGATATTACAGGTGATCAGCAAGGAAGTTTTTCGTGATCAACAATAGGAGTTGAGAGGGGAGATTTTCATTACATTAGTGCCCAGTTCGTAGGGCGTTTTAGTAAATAGGAAAGGGGGTTTTTTCGTTGCATTGGCGCCTGTTTAGTGGGCGTGATCGATATCAGTACAGTGAGAGGGGTTTTTCGTTACACATGTACATTGATTTATGATTATGTAATAATAAACACAACAGCAAGTACACACATTAATCACCTGTCATCACCAACTTAGTCCTTGCAGTTCCGCAAATCATCGGTATTAATCTCAAAATTGGTTCCGCTCTTACTAATATCGCATAAACCGAACTGCCAACACGAAATAAAAATCAAGTAATTATTTTTTTCACTTCAACCATTGAAAGCAACACATTGAAAGCTGTGTATTGTTTTCTGCGAATCACTTCAGGGTGTGAGCGGAGAGCAAAAGACCGAGGCAGGTGTGGGGCTCCGCCAAAGCGGCGAGCGCGGCCCTGGCGGAACCGAAAACCCGCCCGGTCCACTTGCCAGCACACGAACTCGTTCCCCTTGAGATGAGTGACACAACAGCGACGGAGTTCGTTCGCGCCCCCCGCTTGCGCACTCACCGGCGGAAATTGGAACGAACCGGCCACTCGCAGCGGCAGAGCATGCACTTTCGAGATGAATGGCAATACAGTTATTGATACTACACGGTACATAAACATACGTACGTAAAAATCGAAATTTTGCCATTGAACAAAAAAATTGGAATCCTCTGCTTACGATCTCAAATTCACATCCATGGTATTAAACGAAAATGTTCTTTCCAGATCAGTAGCCATGTAATAACAAAGACCAATAATTTTGTTCTACGTGCGATGATATTCACGTACATTTCAAGAGAAATAAAGGCTTAACCACAGAATTTTAAACTTACCGAAAACTGAATGAAAAAACGTAACTTTTATAGAAAAATAAAGTCATCTCATTCAATCCATGAGTTAATGGAATAATTACACACCTTTAACACAAACTAAAGGTTAATTCGCAAACCATGCATTAGACACATATGGGTGGCTGGATTCATCTGAAAACGACCTCCCAGCACCACACAAAAAATACGGATCAAACATTCATGCTAGTGGGTGTATTTCGATGCCTGGTTCGTCTTGTCAGGCAAAGCAGGCTCTATTCTACTACTCAAATGATCTGGGATCCATACAAGTTCGGTATATTGGATAGTTTTATTGTTACTTAATGTCCTTTAGATATTTCAAAGAAACACAATTTTCCGTAAATATTTAGGGTTCTAATTTAACTTTTAGCATACTGAGTGCCAGCGAGTACTTCGTCGTTCTGTTGAGGTACAATGGTTTGTATTATAGTTTCAGGATTACGATGTAATGTAAATCAGGAAGCCAGGTATTCTACACCACATAACTTACCATTTAAACGAACTCTGGCGAATTTTGCGCACTCCGAAATTAGCTTACTTTTCTGCATTTAAAAAAGTCCAGGGGACGACGTTATGAAGCAAGGCGCATGAAGGTTACCGCCTCGAAGCGGACACTGACATGCGCCACTTCGAGTGAAACTCGTGCATCCCGAGCGTGCGTGACAAGGCGTTACCTGCGTTCTTTCTATTTTCTTTTAATTTTACATTCACAGACAGCACAACGTTCAGCCCTGAGGCTCTTCAGTTGACTGGCCGAGCAATTATTTATCAGAAAAGTGTGAAGGGGGTAACTTCTTGTTACCTCCCTGACAGTGATTGCATGTGTTATACCTTCAATCAGGGTTATTGCGAGGAAATTTTGTTAGAGAGCAATGACAGGATTAAAAAGAAAATAGGATGGGAGGGACAGGTAATTGCAAGAAATGTTCTTACCTTTTCTAATGTCGGAGAGATGTTCAAGGAAAATGTGGAATGGGAGTCTGTTTCTTAGGCGGGAGAGTGGGGGCTGATCGGTTCCTATTTCGTAAGTGACTGCTCCTTGTACACGATTTAAATTATTGAAAAAATATGTCCGGTTTTGTAACAAAGGAAGTAATTTGTTCTATTGCAAGATCGTTGTGAAGGGTCTCATTGCTGACAAACCAGGGGGCATTTACTGTTATTCTTAAAATTTTGTTTTGAAGGATTTGTAACTTATTTAATGTGGTTGGGGCATTTGAAATCAAAACAGGGCACGTGTAAGTTAATATCGCCAGAAGAATATATTTGTAGATGGTTCAAGTGGAATGAATTTTTAAAGAACGAGTTACCGATACCTAAGAGAACCGGACGTAAAGAACGAGAACCGGACGTCAAATAGTTAACGTTCTATTGGCTTCAGTTACTTGGACGAGATGTGACTGTCTCGTGTCCATCAGAGATAATGAATAGGTTAATTGAGAATGGGAAGGGGTTACCTGCGTTGGCGCGCGGGGGCGGGGGCGGCGGGGGCGGCGGCTGCGGCGAGGGCGGCGGGCGGCCGTTGCCGCGCGCGGAGGCCGGCACCTGCAGCGCCGTGTCGGAGCAGCGCGACCGCTGCGACGCGCGCCCGGGCTGCAGCCCGCCCGCCAGCGCCAGGTCGCCGTCGTCGTAGTACCTGCGCACCCACAATGCACTCGCACATCCACGAAGAGCTACGTGGATGCGAGATGAAGTATAGAAAACATACAGTGAAGGACGGAGGGCAATAAAGAAAGAAAAAAGAAACAAAAAAGAAAGGAACAAGGAAGAAAAGAAACAAGAAAGAAAAGAAAGAAAATAAATACAGAAAGCCAAGAAAGTCAAAAAACAAGGGAATGAAGAAACGAGAAACTTAAGAAAAATCTCAAACTTTTGTATTTGTATTTACAATGCGATTTTTCTAACTCAGCCTCTCAAGCCCCTAAGGCCACGATGGAATATCACACGGCATTTCGCGTCTTTCTCCGTCGTGCCGCTAGAAGTCGCATGATCGCAATCACTGCTTGATACAGTCGTGATCATGCGATACCTGGCGGCACGACTGAACGTCGCGAAATACCGTGACATATTCCATCGTAAAAACCGGTCTCGAGCGGCAAAGTTAGAAAAATTGCAGAGTAGCCACTGTGTGTTCCGCAATTGGCCTCGCCGCCGATAGATCACGGGCTTCCTCCTCGGTCACCAAACCGGGAACCCGCGACGTCTCGAATTCGCGCAACCTTCGTGACTTCACATAGTTAACGATTTCGACTAGTGTCGCCGATTTGGCGATAGTGGCCTTTCAATAGAACCTTTCAAGCATTCGCCAGGATGACCGACGGAAACCATGAAAACCCTGGTCGGGATGGCCGGTACTGGGATTGAACTCGGGCCTCCCAAATGCGAAGTCAGCGCGCTACGCGCTCAGCCACTTCGCTCGGCATTAAAAAGCTCAAGTAGGGTCGAACAATTGAGTATACAGAAGTCATAAAAATAGTAAAAAACTAAAGAATATCCTTAATTAAAAATTTAAAAATAACTTAAGCATTCAAGAAAACAGTAATTACAGTGACAGGTTAGGTTCACTCGTTTCTTCAATAATTACTCTTTCGGGCGTTACAGCTAGATCCTCTCGAAACGCAGAGACCAACAGAGAACTCTTTCTCTTCGATTCCTAGTGTTTACAAAGAAGATGCCAGCCTGGCATTCTATAGAATGGAAGCAATTGACCCATATCGACCGCAAGACTTTGCGGACTCTCGCAACTGTGAAAAAATGTAAGATTGCAAACACGGAGATATCCCGGTCGACCGCACAGTTCAATTGAAGTGAAAAGGCTTCAAGTCAAATTCAAGGAAAAAGATTATTTTACTTTCTAGCTCGTTTTTCACCCGCATTTGAGTCGGTTAGGATTTTAAAATTTTAATGGAATTCTTTAATGAATGAATAGACAAATGAAGGGATTCCAGAGGTCGAAAACGGGCCTTCTAAGGCGGTGAAAAGACGGAGGGGAAACAAAAAGAGGAAGAGAAGCAGAGAGAGTCGTGCGTAATCCTATTTCGTTCTCAGAATACGAACGGACTGAAAGAAATGAAAGAAAACCTGAACGAAAGAAATGAAAAGAGAAAAACTACAGATCGAGGGGAAGGAAAGAATCTGTTCCATTAGACTCCATATGAAAGACAGCGAGCTAAGTTAGGGCTTAAAGTGAAGTCACGAGGAAAAGAATCTGGGAATTTTTTCCCAGAGGTCATTTACGTTCTTATTTTCCTTCACATATTCAAGGAAAGGTAACGTACTGGTCTCGAAAGGAATCAATGCATCTGCCCACAACATAGTTCAAAAGACGACGCCCGGAGCAGATTTGTTATTATCATGTGACACATTTTCCACAGAATACATCATAAATGTATATGGCAGAAGATTCAATATCTAGGACTCTTTGTATCAATAATCCCATAACAGAATTAAATAGGGAATAAGGCGTGGGAAAGAAAGTATTAAAAGAGAACGGATTAAGATGTTCAAGCCGCAATGATGACGAACTGCAGTAGTTAATGATGATGGTGATAATGATAATGATGAGCAAATGAGAAAATATTGACACGCGACAAGAAGTGGTAGAAAGTGTTACCAGGAGCTGTTAGAAAGAGGACGATTTAAAAATAGAAAAGGCAGGCTAAAGGGACAGCTGTAATAGCACTCAGAATGATTCACTGGATTTGTCAAAACAACGATGAAGGGAAAAACAGCAACTAAGACTCAAGCAACAGCCACTGGTCGCCGTAAAAGCAGGAAGGCCACATCGTCATGAGAGCGACTCTTGGAAGGAAGACCCCGCCAACTCGGACGAGAAGAAAAGAGAAAGAGAGCGAATGTGCGCAAAGACGCTGCGAGCGGCGGCTTCCTGTTGACGGAGGCCGCCGGCCGCGCACTCACCTGCACTCGGTGTCGGAGTAGGAGGAGCGCGTCATGGACTCGGACAGCGCCAGCGCGCTGTCGGCCGAGCGCTGCGACGTGCGGCCCGAGCGCCGGAACGACTGGTTGCGCGACTTGCCCGAGAAGCGCCCGCTGCAACCACACACACGCCACAGCACCCCTTAGCAAGCCACACGGTGTACCCACTCCGCTTAAAACCAGATGAAGGAGAGTGCTACATTTATCCTTGCCCGCTGCTAACACACACACACACACACACAAACACATACACACACACACACACACACATACACACACACACATACACACACATACATACGGCAACCCTTATTACACCACACGATATACACACTTCGCTTAAAATCAGATGAAGGAGAGTGATAGCTTTATCCTGGCCCGCTGCAACTACACACACACACACACACATACATACATATGGCAACCCTTATCACATCACACGATATACACACGTCGCTTAATATCAGATGAAGAATATTACCTTTCTCCTTGCCCGCTGCGACTACACACACACACATACACACACACACACACACACACACACATACATACATACATACATACATACGGCAACCCTTAGAACGCCACACGGTGTACACACTCCGCTTAAAACCAGATGAAGGAGAGTGCTAGCTTTATCCTTGCCCGCTGCAACTACACACACACACACATATGGCAACCCTTATCACATCACACGATATACACACGTCGCTTAGTATCAGATGAAGAAGAATATTACCTTTCTCCTTGCCCGCTGCGACTACACACACACACACACACACACACACATACATACATACATATGGCAACCCTTAGCACGCCACACGATGTACACACTCCGCTTAAAACCAGATGAAGGAGAATGCTAGCTTTATCCTTGCCCGCTGCGACTACACACACACACACACACACACATATGGCAACCCTTATCACATCACACGATATACACACGTCGCTTAGTATCAGATGAAGAAGAATATTACCTTTCTCCTTGCCCGCTGCGACTACACACACACACACACACACACACACACACACACACACACACACACACACACACACATACATACATACGGCAACCATTATCACATCACACGATATACACACGTCGCTTAAAATCAGATGAAGAAGAATATTACCTTTCTCCTTGCCCGCTGCGACTACACACACACACACACACACACACACACACGTACATACATACATACTGCAACCCTTATCACAACACACGATATACACCCTGATGAAGGAGAATGCTAACTTTATCCTTGCCCGCTGCAACCACACAAGCCATGCCAGCGGCCATTTATCCTTGCCAGCTGCAACCACTAACATCAACAAATTACAGATCATCCAAAACCATTTCCTCGGACTTGCCACTCATGCACCCTGGTTTATTTAAAAAACTCGTCTGTACAAAGAATTGAATTTACCCCCTACAGTTCACCATATTGTGCTCCTATCTAACAACTTCTCCTCCAAAATAACCTCAGTAACCCAAGCAACCCATTACGACTTGGCCACCACCTACCAGCTCCGAACTAGAATAAGAAATAGATACCCATTAGATTCATTCCTCAGCACTTTTTCAGACCTGAATTAATGCCATAGGTGCTCTTTTGAGTTTCCTATTTACGTGTAGTTACATATAATTTTAAGATTAACATTTAAGTTAAATATAAGTCGTAAAAAATACATATGATGTGGTATATATAATACTGAACTATGTATATTCATTCATTAATAAATGTACATTAAAAAACGGCAACCCTTAGTACATCACACGATATACACACTCCGCATAAA
This sequence comes from Acheta domesticus, assembly GCA_031308135.1. Classification (NCBI taxonomy): domain Eukaryota; kingdom Metazoa; phylum Arthropoda; class Insecta; order Orthoptera; family Gryllidae; genus Acheta; species Acheta domesticus. The sequence continues at coordinate 10,175,661 of JAHLJT010009355.1, read as the reverse complement.
ATAAGGTAAAGAAGAATGCTACCTTTATCCTTGCATTTGTTTATTTATGTCGTTTTAATTATTGACTGATTAGCGCTTCCGATTGATTACGTCAACGCTGTGGTCATCTCCCACCAGCTGTGCGTCTCCCAGCAGGGAAAAGCTCTAACCTCCCAAGTGGTCTCCTGGTATGTGTGGTGATGTGGTGCATGTAAGTGTGTTTAGGTAAGGGTGACGACAGGAAAAGGAAGAGGAAGGAAAGATGGCGCGCGGTCCGTGGCCCGTTTGTTAGGGTACTGCTCCGGCATTCGCCTGGTGTTGATGGGAGAAACCACAGAAAACCACCGATCAGAGCAGCCGGCCGCTAGCGTCTGAATTGGTCATAGCTGACAAGCTAGTGCCATTGTGGGGACTCGAACGTGAGGACCTCCCGGTCAGAGAGGCTGCAGCGCCGTCAGCTGATGCAACGAGCCACCTAAGCCGGTTCGTTTGAACTTCGTTGCTCTGCATTGATTCATTACTTTGTTTCCGGGCGCTTCAACGTCTATGGTCGTTAGCTTCGTTCGCGTAGGGCAAGGCCGTCAGACGATCGAGCACGCCAATGGCCTTCGCAAAGGTTTGGGGCACGCGGCGATATCAGCTTAGCGAAGTCACTCGAGTTACAGGCGGGAAGCAGGGGTGAGAAAACATCGTGCGAATGTGGCGAGTTGGGTGAAACACACCAGTTGGTATATCATAAGAGACATTTATTAATTTTTACGAACTTTAAGTGGAAATTGACATGTAAATAAAAACTACAGTCATACAAGCATTGATCATTACACCACAGAAGTATTAACGCACGTTTCTACTTAGTGTTAGAGAAAGCAATATAAGAGAATTATTAATTCTAATGAATATTTGTGAGAAAATAAATATAAATCAAAATATATATTAAATCAAGATAACTATTGTATATCATAATTTCATAAAAGCACTGACACTATTATTGAAAATAAACATTTAAAGAAATACGATGTGCATATCTTTCGTGTGAAAATGAACGCAATAAAAGCACTTAAAAATTATAGAATAATGATGAATAGAGTCCGGAAAAATATGTAGAAAGTCAAAAAACGTGAAAAAACGTTCATAAATATGTAATGAAAACAGTAAAAATATATAATAAGTATGTAAAATCGGATACATTATGTAATATTAAAATACACTAAGTTTTAAACACTTTTACCTAATACAAAATTGCATTTATGAAAACTTTCCTAAAAACATTTTAAAATAATACAAACGTTTTAAAAATCATTTGGAGAGCACAAGTTGATGTACATTTTGCAGTATATAAGAGCCCACTTGAGCTAACTTTTTATACGTCTTCTTGCGCCCCGCCACGACTGCCTACTGTGCATCCCTGAGAAATCGGAGCGCGAGTTTTCCTCGGCCGCGGGCCCTGCGTGCCCTAGCGGAGCGCAAGCGCGCTCCGAGCACGTACGTGCTCCGTTTGACGGCCCTGGCGTAGGGCATGCTATATCCCGGGGTGTGGAAGTGTTCCTCCCTCATAAAGGGAGATCGGGATCGACCAATACATCAGCTTGCGGGGGCTTCCCCTTCCCGGTATATTCGCCAACGCGGCACCATCCCAGTCGGGATAAGCTCTATGCTCTCGAATCTGTGTGGTACACCGAGTGTGTGGTACATTGTGTGTGTGTGTGTGTGTGTGTGTGTAGTGCGTGTGTAAGGGGAGAAGAGGCGCCAAGCATGAGGAAGGAAAGATTGCAAGACTGCATTTCAGTGGTATCAACGTCCCCTACTGGTGGCAGTGGCACGCCTCGCGGCACCGTGCCACGTCACGAGCTTATCTGCGTCACTAGCGTCGGGGGATTAAACTATTAGTAACCCCGCCCCGTTTTACAATAGTGATGGCGTTGTCTCTTGCGGCGGGGTTATGAACTGCATGGAGAGGCGATTTCGTCGTAGCACTCGTGCCACGGACTTCCGCTCGTGGTATCGACCTTCACAACACTGCTGTATGTGGTTAGTCCGAAGGCCAGAGTTCATCCGCCCGTAAGCCATTGAAAAGCGTACAAAGATATTCCAAGCTATCATTCTTTGTACTCTCCCCGTAGATTAAACACACGGAAAAGAGGTTGAATGGTACGAAGGGGGGATAAGTACTGAGTACTGTAGAGAAAAATCCTTCATAGAAAAACACTTTCATCTAAATTTTTCCTTTATTAATTTACAGTTGTTTCGACTGCTTTGTGCCATTTTAAAGTTCCTAGTGGATGCCACTACGTAGCAAGCTATGTATGTCAAAACGTCAGCGATTCCCAAATATTTCGCTTTTAGTGTCCTCACTGGATTGCAAATTTTCGACTTAACAATAATCAAGATTGAAAGAAGATCTTTTAGACTTTTTTCTGAAGACAAAACGTTACTATTAGGGTAATTCTGTGAAGATAACCATTTCTCGGAAATCGACATATTGTTTTCGACATCCATCAACAAAGTTTTCAACATCTAAATATTTTGAGTAACTAAAACTTAAATATCCATCTTCAGAGGTGTATGATGTAAACCTCCGCGCATTTATAATAATTAAATTTAAAAGAGATACAAAAGGGCTGAATTCGGGAGTATCGTGTAGCCAAATTCGTCATTTCAGGAGTGCAGGACACAATGATGCCTACCTCAAACATTGATTAAATACTTTCTAGGGAGTAATAATGTTCCAAAGACTAGTAATTGTTTATAACATTTAGACTATAAGTAATGGGATATACCATTCTCGGAACACTGTTGAAATTGTGAAGATGCGCCCTCGCAGTATCCTTTCCGAATGTTCGCCTGAAATCTTTGAAATCGAGAGTATTTTACATTCTCTTCATTCACGTGAATCGGTTTTAGGTTGGGCAACGGAAATATCGTTACATACGTTTATAAGAAAATTCTAAACGTTTAAAACTGTGACGTTAATAGTGAAATGGGATGAAAATTTACTACATGGGTAAGTTATGTACGTTTGTGCCACTCACTTATTCTGCGCTCATGTTATGACTCAGAGAATGACATAGAACATTCATCGTGCTCTACTATCTCAAGAAAGGTTATCGCTTCGGCGATTGACACTTTCCAGTGTATGAGTCGGCGACGTTAAAACATCAATGATCAGCTGCATGAGAAAACAATCCGTTTTTCACACGTGTTTATCGCAAAGGCCTTCACAAGAATAGTTACTACAAATATGTTCTAAAATTAGTCTCAGCTTCTCAAAAAAAATCAAGTGAGGTAGAAATCAGATCACAACCAGAGGAAACCGAGTATAGTATGTTTACGGTGACAACACATATGCACCCTGATAAAGTTCTTGGGTGTGTAGATGAAGGAGATCCCTTTAGGAAAGCGTAGGGTTGTGGTGAATCCAAACCGGAATACTCAATAAAACCTGTTGAAGCTCTTTATTAATAATTATATTTTCTAACATCTTCCCCCAATTAGACCATCATTAAATTATTATAGTACGTACCTCCGGCAGCTAATATCGTATAAGAATAATTAAAACTTGTTTAAATCTGCATACACTAACAAATGTTAGGTCTGGATAAATGTTTTTTAACTAAACGCAAATAATTGTCTGCTTAAACCGATTAGAAAGATTATCCACCGACGTTAAAAATTAAAATAAGGTTATACATAAAAAATAACACAACAAATGCATTCACAGACAATAAATTTACGAATTTTTGAGAATGAATCGAATCTAGTTAATCAAAGTAGTTTTGGGAAACATTAAGATTACACACCGCACAGTTCGCATATAACATTCTTTTTAGTCTTTAATAGTTTATGCACTTGAGATGTTTACACATCTCAAGTGCATAAAAATAGTAAATGTCAAACGAAAATACGTGGCCAGTCAAAAGGACATTCAGGAACATCCAATGTCGCAAGGGAAAGGAAGTACTGGCCTCTATATAGCACAAGATACAGGTGAATTATAAAATTCTAGGAACTCTAAGTGACGAGTTATAAAATCACTCTAGGAAACTAGAATAGCAACAGTGTTTCAACCGCATCACATTTCTTCACACACAATATAAAATGTATCACTACCTTCAGTTTGTATTATTAATGATAAGGGTGTAAAACAGTGTTTCGATTTCAGTTCATTAACACAAATGTCTCCTTTTTATCAAAGAAGGTTTCCCCAATCCCCTTATCCCACCTACCCAGACGTCTATCTGCAATCACTTTGCTTGAGTTAACAGTGGCGAGTGCAGAGAAACGAGTAGCGAACAATTCTTTAGTTTCTTTATAAAGTGCTAAATACTACATACAAAGAGTGCAATCAGTTTGTGATTATAATTTTATGCCCTGGTCTCCGCCAGAGCATTATCCAGTGGACAAAGTTATTAACGCGCTCAGTCTACTGACCTTTACGCCATCGCAGTGATCGTGGATCGAAGTTTAGACTCAACACCGGAAGCAATTGAAAATATTCCACTCACTTTAAACTATCCTGAGTTAGAGCAACAATGGAGATGGATGCAAAAGCAACAAAAACAGTTACAACAACACTTTCTCGAGCAGAGCATAAATATTCCGCAGCTACAACATCATCCAGATTTTCAACATGCTTCGCAGTTTCAACATTCACTACCAAGATAAGCAGTCAACCCCACAAGAAACCGTAAGTAGAGAATCAAATATTAAGGAACAGAACTCTGCCAAAAGACAAGAATTAATTGATTCTCGAGATAAGTATAACGTTCCAGTGTCAAATAGAATACGAAATGTTTTACGGAAGAAGAACCTTCAAAGAGACAGACAATTACCCCATTAGTGAAAAATCCCACCCATCGTGTGGTAGGTAAAAAGCTACCACACGAATTTAGATATTAAATCAGTAGCCATGAACGACTTTTATCACCAAAACACAACATACTGCGATCAAGGTTTTTTTACAGATATAGAGGACTTAATAAACTTAAGAATTTTTTTGAAGTAAAACGTGTCATTACGTATAGGGACCTCCAGTGAAAATTTTAGTTATGCTAAAAGGAAATACTAGAATCATCCTAACAGAAAATTATGCGAAAAACATAAACCTCATATCATTCCTAGTAATTAAAGTATCTAGTCCTAGATAATAAGCATGACGCCCACTACAAACATGTGCGATGGCATTAATCACGACTGGAGTGGTGCGATCTATAAATAACAAATTTATGATTTTATCATCAAGTTTACCTAGGATTAACCTATTCCCTGTGCAATGTAAAACTGCAATTCATTTGAGCATTCTCAGACTAATTGTCATGTAACGTCCAGGTGTGTTCGCTGTGATGGACAACATCAGTATTCTAAATGTACTGTACCAAAAAATTCCGAACCAACTTCTTGTAATTGCAGCGGACGCACATACCGCAATTATAGAGGCTGCCGTGTAGTTCAGTAACGTTGAGTATTTTCTAGATAAAAATCTTAATAAACCACCACAGTCAATTGAGAATGTGAGCATCCTGCTATATATTTAAATAATCAACACTTCCCTTCTCTCCCGCAACATAAGCTATTAGCTTGGCAAACAGCTCCGTTACCTTTAAGTCAACAACCTCAATTTGATGTAGTCCAACTCGTAAATACAACAGTAAACCAAGTTATCACAGCAATGATACCGCAAATTCAAAACATAATACAGTCGGTAATACCAATCCTTCAACAAGACAAATAGAATCCAAGAACTAAAAAGATCAAACTGAATCGCAAACGATGCCAAAAGTCAACAAATAATAATCGAATATAATTTTTTTCAAAATCTCCAGCCATCCTCCTCTACAAACTTGGCAGAAATTACCCAAAACCTAATAGACAGTGCTCACGATTTCCAAAAGATAAATTCAGACCCCCATAAATATTCGATAGCATTAACTCCTGACATCCGATAATAAAATTTAAAAATAAATAAACAAATGTAACCCTAGTTATTGTACTCCAAGACAAGTGTAAGTCCATTTCACAACAGCTGAACTGAATTATAAAATTAATCTATTAAAACAGCCCGTAAGATCCGGACAATTTGCGTGAGAATGAATGACAAAGTATTATTATGTAAAATGTTAACGCTCCTGAAAGGCAGTATTGCCGAACCGGAGGTAATAAAAATGTTCTTTCTTTAAAAGAATTTTTAATCGTGATAAAAGTTTGTGCAATACACGAGTCACATTGACTCGTTGGTCATCAACACTATCATTCATTTCATGCCTTAGTCACCATACAAGATTGGAACGTCGTTATTTTGGTTTCTCCTAACTGGCGGCATGTGTATAAACTCCGATAAGGCCCGCTATTGGTCACTCCGCAATGCATATCAGAATTATGACTCCAGGCGTAGAACGTTCCTCGTCTTGTTGCTGGTCGTACAGGTAGTGGTTCTAGCGCCATGTAAAGCACAAGTCACGGAAACATGTTCATTTGAAAAATTGGTAATCATGTCTGTGGATGTGAAATCTAATGTATCCGGACCCATAATTGTCCACGTAAGTATTCTCAAGTTATTTTTGCACTACATAACAAAATTAAGGTTTTATATTCTCTACTATAAGTTTGCCAACACATTTTTAAATTTGCTGATTAAATGTATTTATCGATTAAAATCAATATATTAAAAGAAAACCATAAACGTCTTTTTAGCAATATTTCAACGTCCTGTAATTAGATGAGATTATATAAACTCTGAAAAATTAAACATATATAAACCGGTTTGCGAAAAGTATTTATTTTATAACAAAAATAAAAATACATGTAATGCGTTCCTTTGGTGGTTCGCTTACTCAAAAGATATCACATGATGGGTCATTTTAAGTTGTCTCCAATAAATGCCTGTGATTTGTTTCTGACAGGGACGTGTTGAACAACAAACTTCCAATACACAATGGGACCCTGGGGATGGAGTTCGGGGCTACAATGTGCTCAGGGGCCGATCAACCTCGTAGCAAGGTCATGTATTTACGATTACAGATGAGGATAGCATCATCATTTTGTGCAAAAAATAATAATTATATAAATATCCGGTCTCAACTAATAATATTGATTGATTGATTCGTGTTTCCGGGCGCGTCAACTACTCAGGGCATTATTCCCGTAAGTGTAGTGTGTGTCTTTTCTCGGGCGGTGCCGATGATCTTTTTCCCGCTGGATGGCGAGATCTGGCGCCGACCTACCGTACTACCAAGGTTTTCCTCTCAACCAGGTATCTCGCACCAGCGGGACATTGCCACATCCGGGACAAGCTGTGAGCTCCAGACCGTTCTCCCGGCATGTGTGGTAGTGAAGTGTATGTTAGTGTGTGTGTGTGTGTGTGTGTGTGTGTGTAAGAGGAGAGGATAGGACAAGGAAGAGGAAGGAAAGATCGCGCGCTGTCCATTTGTTAGGGTACTGCTGCGGCATTCGCCTGGTGATGATTCGATAAACCACGGAAAACTTTCAGAGCAGCCGGCCGCTAGAATTCTCCTCCAGACAGCGACTGAATTCGACCTAGGTGACAAACTAGTGTCGAAAATCCTGAACCTAGGACCTCCGGTCAGAGGGACTGCAGTGACACCAGGTTGACGCACTGAGCCATCTCTCCCGGTCAACCCACAATGAGTGGTAACTTGTTTCTAACGGAGGGTGGAAACTGTGCCCGCAGACACGGCGCACCCGTCCGCTGGCGCCGCCGCGGCTACACGTGGGAGGTGGGGCGTGGGCGCGGTGCGCGCGTCGGCGGCGCCGTTGGCGTGGGGCGCGGCGCGGGCGGCCTGCGCGGCGGAGGGCGCGCACCTCGCCACGGCCGCCTCCATCGCCGAGGCGCGCCTCCTGTGGCGCCTGGCCCGCGCGCTGCGCCCGCCGCCGCCCGCCACGCTCCCCGTACGGCGTCTGGTACGGCGCCTCCGACCAGGAGCAAGAGGCGCACTTCGTCACCGTCACAGGTACTCACTCGCCTCTCATACGCCTCTGGCGAATCACGCGCTCAATCCATGAGGGATTGAGAGGTTACTAGATAACGCGCACCCCCTGCTCGATTTGGTCTATTTGCCTTGTCGCACTCTACGGGGAGATTTCACCGCTCGGTTTTTGCCTCTGGGTAAGAGGTTCCAATCCCGCTCGATCCCAGAAGGCGCACTTCGGTCACAAGGTAATCCACCTCGCCTCTCATACGCCTCTGGCGAATCACGCTCGATCCATGAGGGACTGAGATGGGTTACTAGATAAGGCGCCCCCCCTGCTCGATTTTGGTCTAAGTATTTGCCTTGTCGCACTCTACGGGGAGGCTTCACCGCTCGGTTTTTGCCTCTGGGTAACAGGTTCGAATCCCGCTCGATCCATAAGGGATTGAGAGAGTTACTAGATAAGGCACACCCCCTGCTCGATTTTGGTCTACGTGGTGTTTGCGTTGTCATACTCTACAGGGGAGACTTCACCGCTCATTTTTTGCCTGTCTAAAGAGGAATTCTGCTCTAATCCATAGGGAGTGAGAGTTCGTTGCTAGAGAAGGCATATCCCCCGCTCGAGTTTCGTCTAAATGTGTTTTGCGTTGTCGTACTCTACGCGAAGACTTCACCGCTCGGTTTTTGCCTCTGAGTAAAGAGGTTCGAATTCCGTTTGAATCCATAAGGGATTAAGATAGTTATTACATAAGGCACATCCCTTGCTCGATTTTGGTCTAAGTGTGATGCGTCGTCATGCTAGGCGGAGAAGACTTCACCGCTCGGTTTTTTCCTCTGGGTAAAGAGGTTCGAATTCCGCTCGACCCATAAGTTAATTACTAGATAAGGCACACACTCTGCTCGATTTTGGTCTAAGTGTGTTTGAACGTGATAAGTGAGTGTGATAAGAGCTTGAGACAGTAAGTCTACAGACCACCCCCAACAAGTCTGTTTCTAGTTTGGTCGAGGGGACGAGGTTTTCCAAACCGCCAGTAGCACTGTCAGTGTTTCATAATTTTTTAACCCCCTCCATCTGGACATAATAAGAGAAAATATTTAATTACATGCAGAAAGTAGATTCATCTTTATAGTCGGGTCCGGGTTTCGACAGAAAACATAGAGTCATAAAAAAATCAGAAAAAGAATCTATGTTAGTGAGACAAAAGTACATATAAATTTATTATTTAAAAGGCTTATATCTGTGCTCTCAATAAGATTGGTTATGTCCCCATAATGTTATACATTTTTTTCATGTTGGTAATTATTCCTTTTGATCTTTATTTTATTGAAATAATAACAAAATAATTTTTTATAATTACAAATTTTCAAAGGATTAGTTCCAATATGCTTGAATGAAGACATCAAATAAAACCACGAAGAAAACGTGTCAATAGATTCCGGGACACCCTAACGGTTACGCATTATTGCTGACAATTAAGCAATTTATATTTCTTACAAGTACAGTACTAAAATAAGAGTTTTTGTGAAAATTCGCCGTTTTCTCGGCGCACGATTATTTAACATTTCTCTTCTTACGAAGTTCCTTCATAAGGCGAGAAAGTAAAATCATGGTATTTAGAGGTAGTAAAGTATTCAATTGAAGTATGAATAAACAATTTCAAATGACGAATCTACGTCTATTTTTAAGATGCACTAAGAAAAATTACATATTACTTGAAACACAATATCAATTTGCAAAGAACTTCAGGCTGATAATTTTAAATCATCAAATAAATAATCACCCTTCATTAACACATTCTACTGGGACATACTTGGAAAATAATAAATGTTTATTATGATATTTTTCACGGTGGCCTCTAAATGATACTGGTTTGCTTCATTTCAACATCTCACACCGAATGGAGGAAAAAAAGAGAATTGCCTTTTATGAATCAAGACAATGGGTTACTTGACGACGGAGAATGCAACGGGCCCTTGGATACATTTGCAAAATTTCTTTGTAAATAGTCTACGCAAGGTGAATTGCTGGCTCATTAATTAATTTATATGTAATGATATTATTAATAAATAATTCTTAAAAAAACATTTTAATTGCAGTTTGAAGCACATTGCCGAAGTACACTACGTTTATTGGTGTTTACACCAGACCTGCACAACGCCTGCTCCCGCGGGCATTCTGCACTTGGGAGCCGCTCGCCTGCCCGTGGCAGCGCCGAAAGTGCAAGTAGTGGGGAGTAGGAAGCTTTGCGGGGAGGGGGGAGAGAAGTCTGACGTAGCACGACGCGGCGCGTAGATTGAATGCCTGGGCGTCTAATACAATGATCCATGCTTCAAAATTATATGCCCATTTGTTTAAATGGATTATGTCTAGTATTTCAAGTTACCAGGGTCATAATTCACTGTTTACGTTCTGTGCACTGCTGTATATCCACCTTTGTATCCACCACTGTATGTATTTTCATTTTCTAATTTTTTTAAAGAAAATAACATGCTCATTGTGACTCTTAAGCATTATTTTAAAGCAATAGCTTTAAAATATATGCTTATATAAAAGAAAAATTTATTTAATTCTAAACACAAAATTGCAATTTAATAATTGATTGTTCACCAGGAATGTTATAATCTCCAAATCATAGAAAAATGAACAAAATCATGAGAGCAATCTCTCACATCAAGATTGACATAAAATAGAATATGTGGCAATTCCCAGAAGGGTAATGTTTAATAGCACATTTGTGCCATTTTTCCCATTATGAAACTGAATAAAAGAGATCAACGAGCAAACTTCTATCACGATATGTTACGGACAATCATAATATAATCATGGGTATTGGTTAAATAGAATGCAAAGGGCTTTATATTTCATATTAGTTTATTGCTGTCAGCATAATTCATTAAAATAGTTTATCGCTGTCATCATCAAAACAAAAACAATTCAGTATCACAATTTTGTGTTTAGCGCAACACTAAATTTGTGATTACATCGTAGCAAAGCGAATTACATTATAAGCCCTACAACGCAATTATACTACTTGGTGTCGATATCTAATACGTATAATTCGTTGTAGTTTCATATTTCGCCCTGTCATATATCGAGCACAAACATTTGCAATATAACACAAAAGACTATATTACTTGAACTGTATATGACCGTCATGTTCTTGCCGATTGCTCTTTAAATTTACGCGGTATCTTTCGAATTGCGCATTATGATTGGTGGATATCACTCCTAGATTGGGTCTCATCCCACCCTTCATCGATTTTCGCATTTGCACCCGAGTGCCCGCACGCAGCTCCTGAAGTTAGTGAAAGTGCAAAATGCTGTGCAGGTCTGGTTTACACGATATGACCCGCCCCTGTACAAATGCATCATATCCGCAGTAAAGGTATGGTTACCTAACGTACTATGGCTATAACTACCTGGCTGGTCATCCCACCAACCGCAGTGCGTATTCCCACCCACACCTGGTACCACCAGTGACAGGAGCAAATGTCTTTAAATACTTATTCAGCTCACTAGACAGATACGACTGGCCGAACGCATTAATACACCAGACGACTATATAGAGATAGAAATAATAAAATGAAAAATTAAACTTTTTGCGTAAATTAAAAACTAATAATTACTACGGTATTGTCATTCAGAAAGCCATGTCTCCGTGTCTTTGATCAGAACAGACAGAAACGGCGAGGCACAAAACAGTCAGAAACTATAATACGAATGTGAATCTGACTACGAATGTGTAAAAACATCTTCAACAAAGGGTAAAAAGAGCATTAGTTCCGGAATAAAAGATACATTGATCTAAGTAAAATACTTTTTTTTCTAATTTTCACAGCCACAACCCTTATTAAGCTTTTTTAAACCGAGTAATGTTCCATTAGACAGCTGCTATGGTCATTAGTTCCATAAGTGTATAAATACAATTTGATGTTAAGATCCTACTATACTTTATATTGTTCCTGAATACTGTCAATATTGTATTTTAAATTATTGTTACTATTAGCCTATAATGTATTGTACTCCTCTGGTGTTAAAAATGATTTTATACTTATGTAAAGTGCTCATGTAAACCGAATGTACCTTGTTGTAACGTCTCTGGAATAACTTCACGTCTTCCGCCTACTTTTTCTTCCTCCTTTTCTTCGCTTCTTCTCCCTTCCCTTTGCTCACAAACTTCCCCATTTTTCATTATGACTCGCCCCCCCTCCGAACATCTTTCTCTTCTCTTTCTCTACTGTGTATATATTCTGCTCTTTTAATGTTCGGCCCTAAGCCGCCATCCTGATTGAGATTTTTCTGGGTTTACTCAATCGCTTAAGGCGTACGCCGGGATGGTCCCTTGTATTGCACTCCCAGTCATAAATGTACAGTTTGTCCCCCTTTTAGCCTCTCTCCTTTCTTCTTTCTCTTTCGACCTGTTCTTCTTCATTTCCATCTGCATTTCCACTCTCTTTCACTTCTCTCTTTGTTCTTAAAATGTTCGGCCTTTAGCCGCCATCCTGATTGAGGTTTTCTGGGTTTACTCAATCGCTTAAGGCGTATGCCGGGGTGGTCCCTAGTTTTGCTCTCCCAGATGTAAATGTACAGCTGGCCCTCCCCCTCTTAAAATATATTCTCTGTATTAATGTAGATTGAAGTGGTTAGGCGGAAGAGCAGGCCCTATTGGCCTGAGCCTCGCCATTAATAAGGCATTTTATTATTATTATTATTATTATTATATTATTATTATTATTATTATTATTAAGATGTAGTACTTATTATATCTCGGAAGGTGGCCGAGTTGGTGCCTTCCCCGGTGGAACATGAGATGTGGCGTCAATCCACATGTCAGCTTCCGGTGTCTCCCCTCATCTAGGTATCTCTCCCAGCGAGGCACCGCCCCCCGACGGGAGAAGCTCCAAGCTCACAACTGACCTCTCGTCATATGTGGTAGAGTAGTGCTTGTCAGAGCAAGTGTATGTGTGTTTGTAAGGGGAGAGAAGAGAAAAACGCCGGATACCACATAATTTCAATCTATCATCAACTTTCCATAAAAATAACCAGGTGGGCCAAAATCTGGTTGTAGTGAGCACTTATTTTTATTTTTATGACTAAATTGTATAGAATTTTAAAACATTATATGAATTTATTTCTAGAAGTAAAAATTACAAACCTTGAAGACACTTGACAAAGAACAGTTTGTCAAAACGTTGGCGCAAATGAATGTGAATTTTAAAAATTATTTTTATATTTTTTGGCATTAAACTCTCTTAATCAAAAAAAGGGCCTATTTTCTTGATACGAGAAAGGAAAGATTGCTGCGCGGTTCGTGGCTCTTTTGTTGAGGTACTAGTCCTGCATTCCCACGGTATAGATCGAAGAAGGCACCGAAAACTGTCAATAAGCGCAGCCGACTGCAACAATTTTCCTCCAGGCACCGGCTGAATTCGACCTACCTGTTTTCCTTGTCTCAAAATTGGCCACCGATGTGACTAAAGCACTTGGACTAAGGGTATTTCCTAAAATTTTAACATAAAATATTTAGGTGAATGAGAACTTCGTCAATAGAGATGTTCAATTTAAAGAATTATCTTCTTTTGTGCATATATCTCCTGGGAAATCTCGAAAACTGTAGACGCCGGTATTTTCAACCTGAAATTAAGAGCACGCACCACCACTTTGAGCTCCTTCGCAACGCCCTCTACGGGGAGAAAATTGAACCGAGAGGTCCGAGGAACGCGCGTTGAACGAGGACGGCGAGAGGCGGGGCGGGGGAGCGGGGCGGAGCGGGGGGAGAGGAGTGGGACAGAGGAGTGGCGCAGAGCGCAGGAGGTGGGACGGAGCAAGGCAGGCAGAGCTGGGAGGGAAGTGACGCCAGCGGCGGGACGGGGGTGTAGAGGCACGGGGCGGCGCTGGGGAGGCGTAGGGGGCAGTGACTCCGGAGGGGCGGGGAAGGGAGGACGCGGGAGCCGGGTGCCAGTGGGGGGACGGGGTCGGAAGGGGCGAATTGGAGAGGGGCGCGGGGGCGGGGCTGGGCGCGGGTCGGGGAAGGGCGCGGGGTCGGGGAAGGGCGCGGGGCGGGGCAGGGCGTGAGGGCGGGGCGGGCGCGGGGGCAGGGTGAGGCGCGGGGGCAGGGCAGGGCGAGGGGGTGGGGGTGGGGCAGGTCGCAGGGACGGGGCAGGGCGCGGGGCGGGGCAGGGCGCGGGGGGCGGGGCAGGGCGCGGGGGCGGGGCAGGGCGCGGGGCGGGGCAGGGCGCGGGGGCGGGGCAGGGCGCGGGGCGGGGCAGGGCGCGGGGGCGGGGGCAGGGCGCGGGGGCGGGGCAGGGCGCGGGGGCGGGGCAGGGAGCAGGGCGGCGCGGGGGAAGGGGCGGGGCGGCGTGGGCGCTGTTACATCAATAACTTCATTTCGGGGGCCCGAGGTCGGGGCAGAGCTGTAATCAGAGGTCTTCTCTCCGCCACAACAATCCCAAACTTGGACCGCGCATTATGAAAGTGCGGTTCCTTTCAATTAATTTAATTATTACATTGTTTGGGAGCGGCTGCTTTTGCAATAAGCTACTTATTGTATGCGCTGATGCCACTGGAAGTGGGTGGAAGAGAAGGAATTAACGAAGCGCTGTTCTGTTGCGTGAACGTGCAGCTAGATCACGTCGAATACTGGTGGACCGTGGGAATCCCTATGTAATGGAGTGTTCAAATATTGACAATTGCGTACACAAGAGCAGATATGAAAGGTGGAGTGGTGCGCAGGAAAAAATGAAAGAAAATAAAAAGAATGCGAGACTGGAAGTTATTAAAAATAAATCAGGCATAAAGTCAGAGAGGGAAATTACGACAGAAAGGACGCATATAAGTGAATGAGATAAAGGAAAGTGGCGGAATGAGAAAAAGAGAAAACGGTAAAATGTGAGAAAGAGAGAACGGCAGAATGATAGAAAGAGAAAGAGAGAGGCAGTTTGAGAGAAAGAGAGAGAGGCAGTTTGGGAGAAAGAGAGAGAGGCAGTTTGGGAGAAAGAGAGAGAGGCAGTTTGGGAGAAAGAGAGAGAGGCAGTTTGGGAGAAAGAGAGAGAGGCAGTTTGGGAGAAAGAGAGAGAGGCAGTTTGGGAGAAAGAGAGAGAGGCAGTTTGGGAGAAAGAGAGAGAGGCAGTTTGGGAGAAAGAGAGAGAGGCAGTTTGGGAGAAAGAGAGAGAGGCAGTTTGGGAGAAAAAGAGAAATAGTAGCAAATTAATAGGAAAAGATAAACAGTCACTTACGTCTGTTGTTTTTAATACACCAACATCTTTAGTGAAATAGGTACGAATGTGACAAACTCTAACAGAAACATAGAAACGTGTGGTAGAAACGTATAGAAACAGATGAATAGTGAGTAGCAACACTCGCCGAAAAGGATTCACCGTATTAGGTAGGAAGGAATTGCGAAAAAGTGCGAAATCCATCTAGAGAAAGTGGAAGTAAGGTGATTTTCCGGTTCCTGGTTTACGAGTGAACACGTTAGGCGATCTGGTTGTGACTCCAGTTTGAATAGCCGCCGGAATTGCTAAGGCAAAGCGCTCTTCCTTCTCAATTTAATCCACAGAAACTACAATTATAATCGTCAAAGAAGTCTCCTATATCTGCTCACTCCCTTTGAAGCATATGTGGTCACAAAATGAGGTTAACCACTAATTATTATTGGGTTCATTTATTTTAGGTCACTTCAAAAACTTGAGTACCGATCCCAAGATAGCATTTGACACAATTTTCATTTCTATTAAAGATTACACGTTTTTAGATTTTAGTAATACTTGTTCATAGATTTTAAATGGTGAATAATTTAAAAACATTCGGATTGGTTGAAGTTGTTCGAATGTTAAGTCTACTGCAAAGCACAAACATTTCTGAATATTCAGAAATACGTCTAGTCGAACATTAGTGAACCGTAATTAGAATATGGGCAGAACATGAAAGACCATGATCTTATGACAGCTATCTACGGAAAACTGCGTTTGTAAGAGGCTGCAGAGCTTAGAAATTTTGAATTTTATCTGGAGCTAAGTTTTCAGTTTATCCATCGCTGCTTATTTTACCTATCGGACAACCTTAATAAATTTTTAATGAACATAATTCTCTCTATGAAATATTATAAAACAATTATTTGTATTTAATAATATCTTGTACGAGTGGAACATTGTAAAAAACTTTTTACAAAATAATATATTTAAATTGATTTATTGAAAGCTTAAACACAACCCTCGCACGCTACAAGACTTGCATTTCTGTCAATACTCCACAACTTCACAAACAAATATTTCACGGACTGAGGAGCCCAGTGCACGAAGAGATAAACAGACCGTAAACGTCCATGCAATGTGTTGACGTGAGCTAACGAGAGTACGCTCCCACAAGACAGAAGATTGCGCAGAACAGCATTGGCACGCGGCAATGACTGACCGGGTACTGTTGAAAGAATCCGCGAAGACTATTAATATACTCTATCTTCTGCCCGTCTCCCAGCATCTAAGGCACGTTTCTCAAATGCGTTCCCATGGCAGGGAAGGGAAACTTATTGTGTCGTCGCTTTGCACGTCATAATGCTCGGGGCAAACAACGGCAGCCTCGTAATAGAGGGAGTGTATATCTCTGACGGGAATAAGATTCTTTCGATATTAGAGACCTGGAATCCATGGTGACGCAGGGTCTACAGGAAGCGCATAAATATTTATTTACAAAACAGAATGTTCTCACAGGAATCAAGCGTAGTTAATCTGTTAAGTTTTATATTTTGAAATTCCTGGACACTCAATGTGAGGAAAATAGAAAACATTACAAACCACGTGGCGTGAATCGCTCATATTAAGTCAATGGAATACGTTATAGACTTCATACTTTTACTAAACGATATTTGTTAAAAGACTTTCATCATTCATACAAAACAAAGAAAATTATCATCCTTAATAGAATTAGTATCATAAAACATTCAAACCAGGGCACTGGAATACAATTTACATTCGTTATAATATATTTACAAGAGTAAGATTAAAAGGGTGGTGCTGGGGGTGATAATGAAATTGTTCTTTGGATTTTCGTATAAACAAGTAACATTACGTTTGCCGTATTACACTCACACAATAGTTGTTGTGTGGGTGTAATACGGTATAACAGAATATGTTTGAACGATTACTGTGTAAGTAGAGTACTTCGCATTCTACACTTTTTTTTGAGTTTTTGATTCTGTCCAATTAAAGCTTTTGTGGGCTGATGTTACTATGCGAATCATATCTGGTATATACTCCAACCCACAACGGTAGCGGTTTACGAAAATGCAACACCATACAGCTTCACCGTACCAGTAATTGAGAGTAAGCGCAACCGAATCCGCCAAAGTGCCAGAAATTTACTTGATGTGTTTTACAACGGTGAGTTAGTCGCGTGTGCCAGAAACAAATTCATAGTCCTACTATTGAGATAAAAGGTATCCCTGATTGTTCCCAGGAGAATGTCGGAACAGCACCCTATAGAACGGGCCATGGGCCGCGCGGTAACTTTCCTCCCCATGCCCTATCATCATCATCATCATCATCATCCTCATGTGATTTCCCCAAACCCGAATAGAGCGTCTTCG
>JAHLJT010009355.1:10094592-10157176 GCA_031308135.1 Acheta domesticus | reverse complement strand
TCCAAATTCTTTCTCCTTAATTATTCGATTCTCACTTTCCTGCTGCTCCTTCTTTTCCTCCTCATTGTGCGTTTCATCCACCGGCTCCAGCACGCTCTACGAAAGCCGGCAGCTGGACCGCGTCTCTCACTGTCCCTCCCTCGCAAATCTCGCGTTCTATATTCATTGCGCCCCGCGCATAACTCATGCATTTTCTCCCATCCGACCCATTTAAGCATTAAGTGATGGCAGCGGGACGGAAGTCCCTCCAGCCGGCTTCACGTCCTCCCGCTTTCCGGCTGCCCTCCCGCCACGCCCCTACCCTCCTCCCCCCCGCTCCGGCCACTCCCCGCCGCCCGCCGCGGAAGGCAGAGCCAGAGGCAAAAACGCGTCAACACAGCATTAATTACACGGTAGCCAGCTGGCGGAGGGTGGAAGAAACGGAACCCCCAGAACGCGCGCCTGATGCTTCGGCGTCACCCGCTGCCATTGCTAGCGCGGGCTCCGCGTGCAATGGTCATCCCTTCCCGTGCTAACTGCCTTCGTTTGTCTCCCACACTAGACGTCTTTAACGATCGCTTATAACGCGCTTCTTTCGCGCTGAAATCTTCTAAGCAGCTACAGCAGGGGTTCTCCAAACTTTTTAAGCGGGGGGCCAGTTCACTGACCCTCAGGCCGTCGGAGGGCCGGATAATATAGTGCGATTTTTCTAACTCTGTTTCTCAAGCCCTCTCTCTCAAGCTGATCACACGGCATTTATCGGTACTGCCGCTAGATGTCGCATGGTCGTAAGCACTGCTTGATACGGTCGCGATCATGCGATATCTAGCGGCATGACTGAGAAAGACTCGAGGTACCGTGACATATTCCATCGTGAAGACAGGCCTTGAGAGGCAGAGGTTAGAAAAGTCGCACTATAGTAAAAACAAAACTATGAACAAATTCTTATACACACTGCAAATATCTTAGTTTGAAGTGAAGAATCAAAACGGGAACAAATACAATATTTAAAAGGAAGTAAAATTAAATCAACAAACTTGATTTAAAACCATCGATTTTTTTGCCATCCCTAGACACCCCAACACATAATAAAAAAATGTGCGTATTTTAAGAAAAAATTCTTTAAACCATAAAAACACGGCGAGCCGTATAAATGTCCTCGGCGGGCCGCATGTGGCCTGCGGCCGTAGTTTGAGCATCCCTGATCTACAGGAAAGGAACGTACTTCCGCATGAACAGTGACAGTATTCAAATGTTTATTTTTTAAGATACGTTCATTTAAATGGTTATTAGTTCCCGGTAAGTCTAGTGCGTTTTTTATATCCGCAGGGGGGGCGGTGTTTCGTGTCTCTTGAAAGGCGATAATCGGCACCGATACACACGTAGGCTAGCGGAGGGGGGGGGGCGTCGCTCGAAGTATCTCCCCAGCGGGGAACCGACCCAGTCGGGTTACGCTCTAAGCCCCAGACTTGTCTCTTGACATATGTGGTAGTGTAGTTCACGTCAGAGTGTTGGTGTGTCTGTAAAGGGAGAGAACAAGGATCGGGAATGATATATTGCACGTAGTCCATGGCTCATTTCTCTATGTGGTACCTCTCCGGCATTTGCCCAGTAATGATAGGAGATACCCCATCGATGGGAATCAAATCCTAAGACTTTCCGGTATTCAAGGATATGCCGGAAATATTCAAGAATAAAAGTAGGTTTCATCAACTTTAATATTCGAGAATAAATTGTTTAACAGTGCTTCAGTTTCCAGTAACGGTTTTTCAAAGCAGTGTAGCAGTCGCAGCCGCCTCTGTTTGGGGACATACGTTCAGCACCTGCATACTCTCATCTCTCTGAGAGTTTGAAAAGGCATCACTTTCAAACACACGGGCCTCATAAATGCAGTAAATTATGTTTGCACATTAAAAAACGTATAAAATATAACCTTCGGGAATCTGATTATTGAACTTTAAATAAAATAAATGTGGGTGTCATTAATAGAACATGTCTTTTTTACTCTAATTCCCTTCAACAACAACAGTTACATAGTAAGCTAAGAAAACTATTGGTGTCCTACGTTCAAGGCAAAAATACATTTCCTACATGAATTTACTGCAAAAGTTTAGAACTTTTTGCACATGAGATACTTTATTATGCACTTCAGTGCTTCAGGCATTGAAAAGCATGTTCAAATAAGTAACATTTTTCACAACGTAACAAATTTCATATTAAAAATCTTATAGTGACAGAAAAAAATTGTTTTGAATTTTAATTAAATATATTAAAATGAGACTTTGACGCGCATTATTTATTTATTTATTATAATCGCATCAACCCAAAGTTCTTAGCGACAGCTCAGTATTTTGCATTAAGGTGATATTAGATTTCACATTAGATATATACACAGTACAGTGTTTACAATAACAAAGAAATTATTTTAATTCTACAAAACTTGATACCCAATGTATCAGGGGCAGGGCGGGGCAGGGCGGGGGCAGGGGCGGGGCAGGGCGGGGCAGGGCGGGGGCAGGGCGGGGCAGGGCGGGCAGGGCGGGGCAGGGCGGGCGGGGCAGGGCGGGGCAGGGCGGGCGGGGCAGGGCGGGGGAAGGGCGGGCGGGGCAGGGCGGGGCAGGGCGGGGCAGGGGCAGGCAGGCCAGGGCGGGCAGGCCAGGGCGGGCAGGGCAGGGTAGGGTGGGGCGCAGCGGGCGGGGCGGGGCGGGCGGGGCGGGGCGGGGCGGGTGGGGCGGGGCGGGTGGGGCGCAGCGGGCGGGGCGGGCGGGGCGGGCGGGGCGGGCGGGGCGGGCGGGGCGGGCGGGGCGGGCGGGGCGGGCGGGGCGGCGGGGCGGGCGGGGCGGGCGGGGCGGGCGGGGGGCGGGGCGGGCGGGGCGGGGCGGGGCGGGCGGGGCGGGCGGGGCGGGGTGGAACGGGTGGGGCGGGACGGGTGGGGCG
Organism: Acheta domesticus; assembly: GCA_031308135.1. NCBI lineage: Eukaryota > Metazoa > Arthropoda > Insecta > Orthoptera > Gryllidae > Acheta > Acheta domesticus. Next base: position 10,154,260 of record JAHLJT010009355.1, on the reverse strand, counting down.
GGGCGGGACGGGTGGGGTGGGGCGGGACGGGTGGGGTGGGGCGGGACGGGTGGGGTGGGGTGGGGTGGGGTGGGGTGGGGTGGGGGTGGGCGGGCACGGAGAGCAGCAGCGGAGCATCGCGACAATCACCGGTGGCACAAAGGCAAACGCGCAAATTGAAACGGCGAGCGGCGTGTTTTTGCTGGCTGATCCCGTCGCGCGGGCAATATGATCTAGGCTGCTTTTTTACCGAGTGCCGCGCGCGACGCCGGATCCCATCCGCCCAACGGCGCAGTCGCGCCTAAGCACCGGGCGATTGAATGTTGAACAGTTTTGTCTGCGTTACGCGGCGCTTTGTTGTTGAGATCAGGTTACGTTCAGCTACTGGAGGTTAATTGTTTTGGTGAAGCGTTTCCAATGTTTGGGTTTCATATTCGTCCTTATGTGCTGATTGCAAATACTGGCGTTACAAGGAACTTTATAATGTATGTTTTGTTTTCCCTGTTGTTTTGTAATTAGTATTAAAAATCTGAAGAGTAATGTAATGAATATTTGAATTAAAAGTAAATTCTCCACAGCATTTTTCCATTATTATTGCTTTTGCAGAGATTTGCTTAAGTAAAGACAACAGATTTTTTGCATGTTTGCCTCCATTTTTTAAATAAACATGTTTTCAATGCACTATCAGTTTTTTATTCCTTCAATTCCATTAATAACTGCCCTCAAGGCAAAAATAATCATTTTATAGAGACAAAATTGCATACAACAGCACAGATGAAGCCGGTACATAACCTGACATAATAAACCAAGTACCCTCGGCATCAGTGCATATTCGGGTCAGGGGCGCGTTTTCATGCGATTGCTTCAACCTCTCCTCGAATTAAATTTGAAATGACTGTCCCATCAATATTGTTATGGTACACTATACACGTACTATGGAGCGATTTAATTACCTGCACTAACCTGCGCAAATTAGCACTGGACCCCAGCAGCCACCCGCACTGTTTAGAGGGCATCATGTGCGACGTGACAATTTGCATGTGCCACTAATGACTTACGCAACAGCAATTTCCTTTTTCATAAACCTACACGATTGTAGGTGAATGGACTCTAATTGGATAATTCAGTGTGACGTTAAATGATTCTAAAACTGAAAGAAAAAATAATATTTCTGCAATCTTAAAGTAGACGCAAATGTTTGGTAATCTAACTGGCATGCTTATCCAATGTTCAAAGTTTAAAAAAAATATTTCAACACTTCACATCCTAATTTCTTCTTCTTCTTCTTTAAGCATTTAACCGTAGGTCCATTGCGTTCTCATTGGTCCTTCCCCCTTTGTTTTCGGTCGTCCCGCAGACCGATTTCCTTTATGGCGGGATTGTGTTACCTCTTTTGGAGTTGTAGAATTTTCCATTCTTTTGAAGTTCTAATTTCTTAACTATATTAAATTCATCAAGGCAAAAAATGTAGTTTTTACACTGCAGAGCTTACAAAAGCACAAAGATTTATAATCAACTAAAAGGATAAGTTTTAGTTTACATTTTTTAGTTAATTTTTTCTATACCCTTATATTCTTTTCTGTGACTCTCCAAGCCTACCGTGCACAGGGTCGATAGGGCAACGATTGTCGGTGCGGACGGGGCTTTTTAAAAGTTGATTACATTATTCCCCATAAGGATGCGCGCGCTCGGGACCGTTACGGCCGGTATGGGACGAGCCGCACCTTCCGTCGTTTGCAAAACGTCAAATGGAAAAATACTGAAGTGCCGTTCTCTCCCCTACCGATGAGGCCATCAGGTAGTCCACGCACGGGTACCGAGTTGGGACGACCTTTTCCGCCGTTTCAGTTGTGTGCTTACGTGGAGCGAACATGGACGTAGAACCAAAATTATTTAATAAAACATCGATGTTTTTCAAAACATCGATGTCGAATCCTTAGTTGGAATCTGTGTCCAAATATAATTCCCAAGCATAAATAAATAAGGAATACACATCACGTAACAATTTAACTTTTATCTGTCTCAGCATATTTCACTCCCTGTCCGGAGATAATCGAAGTATAAAACTATGGAGATAATCAAAGTATAAAACGCATTCTCCTGATCACAAAATCAAACTTTGGAAGATATAATGACAATAATCGCAACCTGTGGAACATAACGGGAGGAAATAACACACTTGCCAAAGAGAAGAAGTGTGTTACGTAGTATAATCAAAGCATTATAGTTCTTTGTACAGTAAAAATCTGTCTAAACAGGAACTTGTACAAGCCATTTCTCTGGCCCCGCGAAGTTAAATGGAATTTTACACACCAATAAACGGAAACCTGTCCAACTCGGAAAACTGAACGGTTTTTCATGTCCTACAGGAGGGAGGGGAAAGTTATAAAACAGAATTCTTGTGAATTTAATGCAATTGTCAAAGAGACGCGAGATATTTTGAATGAAATGAATGTATCTGCAAGTCTGTTTTAAATTCTGTACCCCTGTGACTCGCAGTTCAGTCGTGGCAGACGCACATTTGAAGGAGAAGGGCGTCAGCTGTCTTGCCCTTCGGATCGGTTGTCTCTCAAGGCGTAGGCCGTGGGGAATTCCCTCCCTCCCGACTCTCTGAGCATGGGATCAACTACTAGCTATTTAGCGACCACTATTGGATTTAACGTTATGGCATGAGGATGAAACGATATGGTGACGATAGGGGGGTGAAAGGACGAACACATACAACCATGCCCGAGGCGGGACTCGAGCACGCGACCCCACGGTCCGAGATGACTACGGCACTACTGACAGCGATCTCGGCCAAGGTGCCGACTATTTCAACTTTCAGCAAAATACAAAGATAAGTAATAGGTTACGTCAGGCCGACGTCACGGGCGAGTGCGCCAACCAGGAGCTTAGATGTTTTTCACCCGTAGGCGATAAAAAGGAACCGTAGCAAGCATATTATTCGTTCCTAAGATGGGTCTTTAACCTTATGAAAAATAAATTGATTACTTCAATTTATAAATAATAATAACAAATAAATAATTAATTAAACTTATAAATAATAATAACAAATAAATAATTTATTTAAACTTATAAATAATAATAACAAATAAATAATTTAATTAAACTTATAAAAAAGTAAATTAATAATAAACTGCAAACCCAAGCAAGACCTTTCTTGCGCTGGTCGCGACGGCGCGAAATGTGGGTTGCAGAGCAGCGCGCCAGTGGCGAGCGCGCGAAACAAGAACAGAGCAGGAGCGCCGTGAGGAGTTCACGCCGCCCGCCTTTGCGCGCCGCTTCTTGCTTGTTTCCATATCCAGGAGGCGGCGAGGGTTTAAAATAGATCGGATCGTAAATGCGCACTTAGGGCAGCGAGGAGCGCGCGGCGCAATCAGCGCGTTCTTGCGCGCGAGGACGGACGCGCGCAAACAAGAGAAGGTAGCCGCGCGTGACGCACGGGCAACGAAGGTCGCGCTCTTCTTTGCGCGTACCGGTGAAAGGTTAAAGAAGCGCGGCTGGACGGCCTCTTTGCGTTGGTCGGTGATTGAAAACTGTCGTACTCTATATTACACTGCGATTTTGCGATCGTGCGATACCTGGCGGCACGACTGAGAACGTCGCGAAATACCGTCACATATTCCATTGTGAAGACGGCCCTTGAGAAGCAAAGTTAGAAAAATCGCAGTACAAGCCGGTGCCCTATGGGTGAGATAAGTGGTGAGGAATTTCCCAGCTAGGCGACCTATGGTGAGCTTCGAATCTCACCGTCAGGTGGAGGAGCACTGCAACCTCCAGACAAAACACTCACTAAGCTAACAGGACCATAGCAGTTAACGTCCCCGGAGACATTGTCAATCAATCAATAGAGCAAGCAATCGACGAAGTATAGTGCGATGTTTCTAACTTTGCCCCTCAAGGGACCGTCATAACGACTGAATATGTGACGGTATTTCGCGTCTATGTCACTCGTGCCGCTAGATATCGCGTGATCGCGACCGCATCAAGCACTTCTGCGACTTCTAGCGGCACGACCGAGAAAGGCGCGAAATGCCGTGTAATATTCCATCGTGGCCGTAGGGACTTGAGGGACAAAGTTAGAAAAATCGCGCTATACTTCGTCGATTGCTTGCTTTATTGATTGATTGACAAGGTCTCCGGGGACATTAACTGCTATGGTCTGTTAGCGTAGTGAATGTTTTATCGCTGGAGGTTGCAGTGCTCCTCCGTTTGATGGTTAGATTCGAGGCTGACCATAGTTCGGATAGCGGGGAAATTTCTCCACCAGTTTTCTCACCGGCTTATACTACGATGTTTTTAACTTTGCCCCTCAAGGCTCGTCTTGACGATTGGAATACGTCATGGTATTTTGCGATTCTCTGTCGTGCCCTCAGGTATTGCAATGATCGCAACCGTATCAAGCAGCGCATGCGATTATGCGACTTCTAGCGGTACGAAGGAGAAAGACACGAAATGCCGTGTGATATTCCATCGTGGCCATACGAAATTGAGGGGCAGAGTTAGAAAAATCGCACTGTAACCCGGATAATCTCTACGCTCCCTACTGCTCTCCGGACATGCGTGATAGGATAGTGCATGTGTGTGTGAGAACAAGGGACGAGGCGAGGACAAAGTCCAGAAAGAAAAGATCGTGTGCGGTTAATGGACCGTTTCTGAGGATACTACTCCAGCATTCGGCTGGTTCTGCTAGAGGAAACCATGGAAACGTACCGATCAGAGCAGCCTGCCACCAGAATTCTCCTCCAAACAGCGACTAAATTGGACTTAGCTTTATAGATGATGTAAAAAATCCACCACGGTCGGGAGTTGGGCAACGGCAACGGCAATGTGGGCTTTGAATTAACTAAGCCAGAATATTATGATCCCCAGCATATCTACGTGGTGCAATTCGCATCATGACACGTTTGTTCAAACTCAACTAAAGTAGATTCTATATTGAAACTGGGAGACAGTCACCCAAAGAGAGACATGATCAAATCTCATGGAAATCAATGTCCACCAATGTGATGTGAACCATTAAGTGGCATTTGACCCTCATCTTGTGTGGACAGCGTGTGAGCAGCAGGTAAACCACGTGGCCCAAGAGTGACAGATAAGGGGAAACCAGTACGCATAATAGGGTAACAGGGGGCAGGGTGACAGGTAGAAAGGCGAAGGGACAAACTATCAGGAAGAGAGGCGAACACAGAGGGAGACACATGAATCAGGAGAAAAGACATGCCAACAGTATAATATTGCAGATTGTGGATCGGAGAAAAGGGCAGATAATCGACCGTGGAGGTCAGATAGTCTGACGGAGAGGAAAAGGCAGACTGTAGGACATAGAGAAAAGGGCAGAAAGTCGGACAAAAATAAAAGGACAGACAGTCAAAGAGAGGGGGCAAGACAGTCGGATGACGAGCAGACTGGCAAAATGAAAGACGGGGGAGCGTGGATCAGTCCCGCTGGCGGACAGGCAGACACGCGGACAGGCGAAGAGACAAACCGGCGAGTCACTGCTCTATATCATTCACATGAAGTAGGTTCAGTAGCCAGATAGTTTTCCCCTGCAGAACAATAAAGTTGATTGAGAAGTACTTCGCTTGACAAACTGAATGGTCGGCGCCCCCTCCACCACGCGCTGCAGCGGAGGCCGTAGAAGCCATATACCTGCACGCGCCACCGATCGTCAGTCCGCGGCGGGCGACGCTCCCACTGACAGCACAAGGACGCTCGGCGCAGTGAGTCGACACACGCAGTTTCGCATTTCAGAATTTAAACCTTTAATGAACTGGCTTGGGTTGGGTTTTCCAAATTATTTCTAGTATCTTTACTTGACTTACAAAATTAGAAAGAAATTATGAATTTTTAGTATTTCTAGCTTCTTTATATTTGAAGAAATATTGTTATAGATATAGATATAAGGTTTATTCTACAATTGGGCTGGTGCTGCCCGGTGGCAGAATACAGAACATACAAGTACGTTTACAATTACAAAACACAATTAACAATAAAAACAATATATAAAAAAATCAATATAAAACAATATATTTTTTTATATATCTTTAATTATATTTCTTTAATTATATTTCTTTAACTATATTTCTTTAAATATCAGTGCAGGTTCTATCAAGACTTACTAAACATTGTTAAATTGTTAAAGAAACAGGTTGTTGCAGATTATTTAGAGTCGAAATGAAATATTTATTTACAGTTACATTAAAACTTATAAACGTTAACTCCAGAAAATTTTAAGAAATATTTGTGATTTTTTTCGTATTTTACATTTATTTAGAAATGTAACTTTCGTACACGTTTTAAAAAGACGGTGCGCGAAATAAAGCTTCTCCTGCTCGATTTTGCTGAGCGAAACAGCGCGAGAAACATCTTTCGCAATGGCGCGCTAAAAATATTGTCATAGATTATTATTACATTTGCGAGGTTATTCATGTAATTGTTACGTAACTTACTATTGTGTTTACGTAATATTTTGGCGATCAACCGAAAAAAAAATCTTTATTGATTATCCTAATTTATAACGATGTCTATGAGTCTTGTAAACTCTACGCCGCATGTTTGTGAGTTCTGTGTTCTGTAACAAATAATATGTTTATAATTAATAAAAAGAATTGACAAGTCGCCCCAATTCAAAATATCGTAGTATTCAGTGTTTTGTTAAACTGTCGATCAAATCTGTCCTCCCTTTATCGTGCATTGCTAATAGATTTCATTTCATATCTGATTTGGCAGAGTGATAAAAACCCGCGCGCCCCAAACGACCAGAGGAACATTTCATGGTGCCACCACTTCCTAGCTTGCACGGCTGTCGTCTCACAAACCAATTCCGAAATAAAACTTCCCACCGGAATCGGGAGGTGCTAAAACCCGCGCGGCGGCGAATCGCGTGTGAGCGTGCGCCGATCGATTCCGCGTGCGGCGCCGCGTGCGGGCACGCGCGTCGCGAGAAGAGGCGAGGCCGAGCGCAGCGCGATGCCCGCGTTGGCGCCCGCGACCGCCGCCGCCGCCGCCGCGCTGCCCCTGCTGCTCTGCCTGGCGCTCGCCGCCCCACGCCCCCGCCCCCGCCGCCCGCGCCGGCGCCAGCGAAGAGAGCGCCGACGAAGCCAGTGAGTATCCACGTCGGTGGTTCCTAACCTGGGGTATGGAAGAACTTGCCTAAAAATAAGCCAAAGCGACAGTTCGCTAAACAAGTGAACATCACATGTACTAAGGTCCGATTAAATTAAGAAGGTGATTGACATTTGTGAGTGGAGGGGAGCGACGTTGCCAGGTCGCAAACCACTGAGCACGTGTTACGGGACACGAATACAAACAAATTCAAAAAATACGTGTAAAAGTGTAAAAAATACGACAAAATCCTAACTCAACGCAACTCATTACAACACAGTACACCACTGCGCGCGCAGCACAGGCAGAAACGCCGGCGGCGCGGCGGCAGGGAAGTCGCTGTGCGATGCTCAAATGTTCCCCGTGTTCGGCAGTGGCAACCCTGAGCGACCTGACACGTCACGTTTTTTCTCTCTGGTGGCAGCCGCCATGGAACGGGGAGAGGCGTCCTGACGTCACACAGAACTGTCAATCACCTTCCTTAATTTAATCGGACCTTAGTTCAGAGAAGTATCCCTCCGCCGCAACAGCTGTCAACCACTCCTCTTAGTAAATGTTTGTTTGTTTATAGTTCCCGTTAAAACATCACAGCTTCTAATGGGTCACACCCGTGTAATTATATTAAAAAATAATTGATAAAACGTAAAGCACGGAACGTTCTCGATCACAGCTCGTCACCGTATCACAGGAAACACGTGCACCAGTACGCATCTCATATTCAAGACTCGATTTTAAAATAAACATAATATTAATCACACACAAAAAATAAATTCAGTGTAATGTTTTATAAAAAAATAATTTTACAGACGAGCACACAGCACTGCACTTCATAATTTCAATTATTTCTCATGGCGAACTGTATGTTTCGTCGGACGAGATCATTACAAAAGGAAACGTCAAAGCCATTTACAAGTTAGCCAACTGCAAACGAACGGAGGAAGAAGAGTCTAGTGGCTGAAGGACACAACGACCACAAAACTTTCAGTTATGTTGCCAGCACTAGCTGTCAACACGGTCCTTTCTTATAAAAATCGCTCTATACGAGTATCTCTCGAGCAGATGTGCACAAGCGCCCCCATTTGAACCCCTTCTTGGGGCGCCGGGAAGCTGATTACTGATCAGAATTGTCGGTTCAATGCCAAGTGCGAGAACGAATTTTTATTCACGGAGAGAAAATGGTGCAATAACGTGTCTCGTATGTCAGAAGATGGTGTCGGAGAAAAAGTAACAGCAAAAAGTAAAATAAACATTTTAAATTGTCAAGAGTATTACTATCAGATATTTCTGAACTAAATTTATGAAGTGTGTATTATTATAACAACGAGAAATTGTTAAATTTTCTGTTATTGTAAGTTACGTCACGACTATTTTCAACATCAGTTTGCAACAGTAAAGATTGTCCGTGAAATGTGTGGAAGTTGTCGAGCAATTTTTTCTGAAATAATATATATACAAAACCTCCTCTCTCCAGAAACTACAGCCGTTATTTCAAGTTTAGTTCAACATAATTCAACGCATTTCCGTCTTAAGAGTCGCAGGGCTTTCCTCCCACAGAGGGCTCGGGCAGCGGCCACTTGCCCCAAAGGTGAAAGTCTTTCATTTGAAGCCAGTGGGCGCGGAAGGGCTGCCATGGCCGTTGTGGGACGCGTTGCTGGAGCCCTTGTGCAAGGTACGGAAGAGGTAGGGTAGAGAGGTACGGTAGAGGTACGGAAGGGGTCTGGTGAGGGAATGCAAACAAATTTCGGAAGTGGTCAATTTCAATATTTTGCATTGCTTCATAACAATGCAGCTCACGGACCCCTACCTCCAGTGTCATAAATGTCCTTATCAACACATCATTAATATTCCAAACAATCAACGTTTATATTACCAAAAAATCATTCATTTATGGAGGTACGTGTATGGTGGGCCGGGGGAGTGGGAAAGAGGTACTACAATGAAAATCTTTCTCAAGGGGTATGGCAGACCAAAGAGGCTGGGAACCGCTGATCTACGCTAAGAAACTAGAAGCGCTGACAAAAATTATTCTATCCACCTAGGCACCTTTCTCTTCATCAATCCGATGGACCGTCTAGCGGACTGACCCGCTCGTCCACCCCCGCTCGTCCACCATCCCGCTCGTCCACCACCCCGCTCGTCCACCCCCGCTCGTCCACCACCCCGCTCGTCCACCACCCCGCACGTCCACCACCCCGCTCGTCCACCACGCTCGTCCACCCCGCTCGTCCACCCGCTCGTCCACCACCCCGCTCGTCCACCCCGCTCGACCACCCCGCTCGTCCACCCCGCTCGACCACCCCGCTCGACCATCACGCCCCTCCAACTCAACCAAGCTTCCACTCCGCCCCGCATACATCAATATCACAGAATTATCATATTTTCCGCCTCTCAAAATATTCCATTTTTAGAAGCGACTTTCGTCAAATTTCTATTTCTTATTTTATTCTATAAGTGTTAAAACATTACTATAAAAACATCGGAAAATTCCTTCAATTGAGAATTAAAAGAATCATGAATATTTCGATTGTTTCCTATTTTTCATTTTTCGACCATTTATGTAGTTATTAGAAAATTCCGAAGAACTTACACTAACCTTGATATTTCGGATGAAAACTAATAACATCGTATTTTATGTATAGTATATGAAACAAATAATAAACGGTATTAAGTAGCTCTAGGAACTAAATGGGAGAGATACCATAATAAAGCCTTGAACATTATTAAATTAATGTTTCATATATCACATTTTTCATAACTTAATAACTTGAGTAGCCTCAAAACTCGTCGAAATGTATTGCCTTGAATTAATCCTAGTAATATAGGAGAGATAAAAGAGAATAAACGAAATTGACTATTATGACCCTATTATTCCAACTGTGTAATGAATTGTTGCGAATAAACTAGCAGTATGTACCCAGTAAGTTAATTATTAATGTGCATATCTATGACGAGGCTCTATCAACTGAACTTCTATTTTGGTGCTATTACGAGGTTCATGATTAAACACGTGTTGTTATGGACTCCTGATTGATAATCCAGGAATGTAAGAGAAAATAAACCGTTTTCTAAAATATATGCGAACATTTATTACAACATTTTTGTAATGTTTCATATAAACGATTTTAAATTGAATTACAAACATTTATCCAAAAACCTTAACCGAAAATGTTTACAGTCTTTCATTCTTTTGTTAAATCAATAAAACAAACGAAAGTGATTATTATTGAAAAGAACATTTTTCAGGATTTGTAAATGTCATTAATATAATATGAAAATAATCTGGTTGTCGTCGAATGTAACATTTTCAACGATATAAAAAATATATTGATCAAAACTGTCTGTTCAATAACTATTCAAACGTCAAGTTTATCATATATGAACTTTTAATGATTAACTAAAAGAAATTGAAACAATGACTTACTTCTGAAAAGTAATATTTTTTAATAATAATTCAAAATTAGTAGCAAGCAAAAATGCAGTACTTTTCAAAATTGGTTTCGATACATGAACAACATCAAACACGCAGCCCGTTATTTCTGAACCATCATAAAATTACAAGAATTGCGTGTATCGTCAATATAAGCACAGAAATGTGTCTCACCAACAAGATGGTTGTCTGTAATGAGCTCAAGTTCAGATAGTGGACTATTATGATGAATAATTCCTGCTTTGTGTCGAATCAAAAACTGTCACGATCAATTCTTGTTTTTTGATTCGCATAAGGTAATGCGCAACGATATATGCACAATTGCATTGTGATGGAGAACGTTAAGATAATTGTAACAATACATTGTTTATCAGTGTCACAATAAATCAAGGAAATGCAAAACTTCACAATGTAACGTTTTTTTTCATTGCCGTGCAGTAGAAAGAATTAATGAGCAGAACTAATAATACAGCATGCTGTTTCACATAAACTATATTGCACATGAAATGACTAAATGAAAAAGTTTTAAATGACTTTAAATGTCAAGTACCTTAGCTTTTAAAAGAATTTTCTTCTGTTATGAATATTCTTGAACATCAAAATTATGAAATATGAACACTCTTAGTGAAATTACTTACTATGAAAATGTTAAAGACAACCGATTTATTGACTGATTGCTCGTGATTCCAAGCGCGTCAACTTCGGAGGTCATTAGTCCCGTAAGTGTAGTGCATGTTTTCATCGTGAGGTGGCAGTGATCTTTCCCCGCTGAACGTCGAGATCCGGCGCCGACATACCGCCCACTAGCGGGTTTTCCCTACACCAGGTATCTCCCACTACCGGGACACCGCCTCAGCCGGGACAAGCTTTCAGCTCCCGACCGGTCTCTCGGCAGTGTGATAGTGTAGTGCATGTTAGTGTAAGATGTGTGTGTGTGTGTAAGAGAAGAGGATAGGACAAGGAAGAGGAAGGAAAGGTCGCGCGCGGTCTGTAGCCCGTTGTAGGGTACTACTCCGGCATTCGCCTGTTGCTGATCGGAGAAACCACGGAAAACTACCGATCAGAGCATCCGGCCGCTAGAATTCTCCTCCAGACAGCGACTGAATTCGACCTAGCTGACAAGCTAGTGTCGAAATCCTGCCGCCGTCGGGACTCGAAACTAGGACCTCCCGGTCAGAGAGACTACACTGACATCCCGTTGATGTACTGAGCCATCTCTCCGGGTAAAGAAACCAACTTTTTTCATTATTTGTTTTTTGTTATTTTCTCTTTTAATTTTTGAGAAAGAATGTTTTAGTTAAACGAAAAAGAGCCGTTGTCAAACCGCATTTACTACCTACTTCCCTGCAGTAGGAAATGCCCTGTATACATGCGGCCAGATATACCTTCTAATGTTTGTGGTAAAGACAAAAATGAAAGAAAAGAACCGTGAGAGTAAATAGTAATAATATTTAACACTGATAGTACACTGAGGTGACAAAAGTCATGGAATACCTCCTAGTATCGTGTCGGACTTCCTTTTGCACGGCGAATTTCAGAAATTCGACGTGGCATGGAATCAACAAGTCGTTGAAAGAGATATTGAGCTCTGCTACCTCTGTACCGTCCGTAATTGCGAAAGTGTTGTCTATGCCGGATTTTGTGCACGAACTGACCTCTCAATTATGTCCCATAAATGTTCGATGGAATTCATGTCGGGCGGTATGAATGGCCAAATCATTCGCTCGAATTGTCCACAATCTTCTTCAAATCAATCGCTAATAATTGTGGGGCCCGGTTACATGTCGGATTGTCATCCATAAAAATTCCATCAATGTTTGGGAACATAAAGTCCTTGAATGGCTGCAAAGGTCTCCAAGTAACTGACTGAACTTAATCATTTTCCATTTTTTAATGATTGGTCGAGTTGGACAGGAGACTAGTACATTCCGCGCAAAAGCAGCCGACACCATTATGGAGCCACCACCGGCTTGTACAGTGCCTGATTTGATAACGTGGGCCCATGGCTTCATGGGGCATGTACCACACTCGAACCTTACCATTGGCTCTTTTCAACTGAAATCGACCAAGCCATGATTTCTAGTAGTTCAGGGTCCAATCGATGTGGTCACAATCCCAGGAGAGCCTTTCTGCATCAATTGCCCATTAAAGCAAAATTTCTCCGCATTGTTCTACCGGATACGTTCATCGTACGTCCCTTATTTATTTATTCGGTTATTTCACGCAGTGTTGCTGAACTGTTAGCACTGATAACTAGGAAGCGGATTTCTATGACTTTGCATATTTTTGTCCGTTTTGTTCAGGACATAGCTAAGTGAAATTTCTCGACGTCTAATTAGAATATGATGCTATATAGATTAATATGTTGGTGCATATTTGTGCGTATTTGGCTGATTTTTCCTCTTAGTGCATATTGTGTAATTATAGGCGCATCTTTGGCGTATTTTGTTAAAAAAGAGACTAATCTATACAACATTTCATCTTTTCAAAGAATCTTATGTAATTGTGAACGTTCATTGATTCGAAAGAGCAAGTCACAGTTTGGGTTTTTGTTTTCTGAAGATAAAATACTTGTGCAAATGTGGGATATTTCTTGAGAACATATTTTTTAAACCAGCCAGAAGAAATTCAACAAGACATACAATGTACTTCACTAAGGGATTATTTCTCTCGCGAAGTGGGGCAGATTATAATACGTTTGCAGAAAAAATAGATCTTTTCATTCCAAGCAAATTTTCATTTCATTACGAGAATTTTATCAAGACAGGTTTGCAGAAGAAATGAAATATTGTTAATTTTAATTGCATATTAAAGGGCATATTTCAGAATTTTTTAGGTCATAAATGCATATTTTTAAGAGCATATTTCAAGATTTTTTAGGGCATAAAAATCCGCTCCCTACTGATAACACTACGAAATGACCTACGCTGCTGCTCTAGGTCATTAAGTGAAGGCTGTCGTCCAATGCATTGTCCATGATGAGAGGTTATATCTGAAATTAGGTGCTCGGAATATTGCGGAGTATTAAGATATAGACAAAAATTAATTTTCATGAGATACCGTTCATCAACTTTTTCGTCCCCATGTTTTTTGTCTTTTTTTCGCGGAATGCTACACAGTATTTTCGTCGTCTGTGAAAAAAGTATATTTAAGGTAATATTATATTTTTTTCGAAATTTCATTACTTTGCAATGAGTGGCAGTATTTGCTACTGTGCGGACTTCAAGGTCTCTTGACAAGCCTCGGGGTGGAACACAACACTGAAGCATGGCGATTGTTCATCACTCAACTAAAACACGTTTGAAAGCAGCATTATTACAAAATGTAAACAAATTTGCAAAAGTACTGATTAGACATTCTACCCACCTGAAAAGACTTAAGAAACTATCTCGCTACTTCTTGAAAAATATGCTTTCACGAGTATAACGAGTGTATCTGTGGCGATTAAAATAAATCACCATTCTCACGGGAACCTCCGTCAGGGTACATCAAGTACTGCTGTTTTATCTGCAAGTGGAACAACAGAGAAAAAAAAAGCACCACTACATAAAGAAAAATTGACATACTGTATCAAAACTAGAATGGACCCAGGAAATAAAAAAGTTCTTCATGTGCTGTTGATTGACCCTGACAACGTAATTACGCCATCGGTTCACATGAAGCTCGAAATCATAAAAGATTTGGTGAAGGCACTAGAAAACGACTAGGATGCTTTTCAGTACCTGAGCGACATATTTCCAGAGTCGAGTAACGCGAAAGTGAAAGAAGGTGTGTTCGCAGGTGCACAAATAAAGAAGGAAATTGCTGGCCATTTCCAAGGCTTACTGAATAATTCTAAAAACAGTGCATGGATGGCATTTATATCAATTGTAGCCAATTTTCTTGGAAACTGGCTACAACTAGCATTTGAGGAAAACAGAACATTGGAGGCCCCTACAATGCGCCGTAGGTTAGGCAAACCTTTCATCATTTATGTTGAGCGTGTCACAGCACTTCCTAATATGAGCCCACTTGATTGGATTCCAATTAATATGCATTCAAAACCACTTGGGACCATCACACCATAAAATATCGCTGCAATTTGATGTCTGTACCTTTCCTTTAACCCTGCATTGATCTACCCCCTCCCAGACGGTTGTCCTTGATAATTTATAAATTAAATATATTTTTATTATTACAATATTTTATATAATATTTATTATTTTATTATCAATGCATAATTATTACAATGATAATATGAAAGATAAAGCAATCCATCAATGTTGTCTGAATACTTGTAAATACGAGTCCTCACGATTATTTAAATATTTTATTTACAATGACCACAATTAGCAAAAAAATCCAAATGTATCGTTTCAAAAATGAGTTCTAGCCAAGTTGTAAGGATCAGTCTTTCTTCGCAGCATGTACAGATGCAGAGTTCAATGTGACGGCAGCGAAAGGAGAGGTGCTGCCCCTACCGGACGGGACGTGCGGCAACTTGTGGGTGTGAAGGTGGGGCCCGACGACCTCGTTTCGTCACTCACGTGTGAGTACCCTCAGACGGGACTGACCAACGTGCATGCTGCAGGGGAAAAGCTATTGATTACGTTGTGATACAACTTTCAATTACTACTAACGAAAATAAACACGAAGTACACTACAGATGTGTAAGATCGTCAAATTAGTTTTTATTTGATTTTCGTTTATTTTTTTTATTTGAATTTGAGATACTTTCCGTGTTTTTTTCATATGTTACACGCACTATACCATTGACTTATTTCCAATCTTCATTCACTATGACGGAATTAAAATAACAGGGAATCAGTATGGCGAAATAACCAAGTACTTGGGATGCTCATAGGTATTACATAAATTCCATGGAACACACAAGAAACAACAATCAGATAAACGTACAGATAAACACAGATCTATCTGTTACTTAAAGGAACACCTTCATTAAAGTTTACGAATTCTGTCATTTTCTAAAAAACATTTCATACTTACTGGATCATATTTTCAACAGTTGCAAATATTATTTCCTATCTTTCATGAAACTTTCTATCTTAATATATGAACTAAAGTGTGATAATTTGATACTTTATAATTGCTTCAGTCTAATGATAAATGTCCTTTTACAGTAGTTACACGAAGGTATGAATGCAAGATAAAAATAAACGTGTATATGAATGGTCCAAGTTTAAAGAAATTAATTTTCGATAGATGTTCATATGAGTATATCCAAAGAAGTGAATAATGTCACAAAAGCAAGAAAGATTATGAAACAAACCTAAAAATATTAATCTTTCAAATGGCGGAAACATTTGGAGACTCATTTACATACATGCAGTGGGTAAAAATGAAAAATAACCATATTTATTAATTTTTACGTATTGGCATGATTTAAATAACCAGTAAATGTCAGAAATAGGTATTCTCTTAATTACATTGCCCACGTTAGGATCTCTTACAATTTCTATTGCTGTAATCCGTATTTCTAACAATCTCAAAATTCCCTCTAAAATAACATTCTAAGCATTTTCGCATTATTTGCAAACATGACCACAGTGATTACTCGTTGACTAATATTTGGTGAACATCGCTTTTAAACGTTTCATTTTATTCGACAACTGAATCGCAAACGTATTCGGTGTTCGAAATTGACAAGAAATGTTTTCCCGATTTATTTTCTTAATTCACGAATAGATTAAATACGTAATCCACGCCACTGTGAATTGCCTGTCTCTTTGCAGATGCGAAAAAGCCCCTGACAGCAGCTGCCGAGTGGAGCCCGGCGTCAAGGACGCTCCATATCCTGCTTGCTGCGACCGCATCACGTGTGCAGGTTACTGCAGTTTTGAAGAGGCCATTCTCCCGTACAGTAAAATCAAAGTCGGTTTTATTGATTTGTTTGATGGCGCACGGCACCAATTGCACCATCGCTGTTGACTTCGAGCCAGAAACGCGGCGAGCTGTGTGATAGGGTCATGTTTCGATGCACAATACCTTCACTAATTTAGCAACCTGTTTTCTATAACAATATATCATTAATTTTTTAATATTTCTCAGAAATAGAAACGCTGTCAACTAATGTCAAGCAATGAATCCTTCCCAAACACCTTGCAAGAGATTCCTTCATTATCAAACTGATGATCAAGGATTCGTCAATGTTTCTGAGAAATATTTGGTTTCGTAACTGAGACGATTAAATTAAAAATATAATTACATGCATCTAGCTGAGTGAAGTAAAAAACGTGCAATTTTTCCTCAAACATGTGCGTGTGATTTTGTGAATATGTTTTTGTTTATGTGTGTTTTTTGTTTATGCATCTTTGTATTTGTGCGTGCGTGTGTGTGGTGTGTGTGTGTGTGTGTGTGTGTGGTGTGTGTGAGTGTGTAGGTGCAGCGTTCGTTAGGTGGTTTTTAATATTTGTAATATTTAAATTTATTATATTTTCCTCAGAATACTCATTTTTATCATGTTTACCCTCTTTTTACACATCAGAATTCCTTGCAAAATAAATATTACGATTCAAAAGCTGTAGAAATGAGCTCCTATGACTACAGTATTTGCAGAGGAAACAACATGAAGTGCACAGGTTACAGATAATGTCCGATTATGGGTAATTTAGAAACTGGTTAATAATATTATCCAAAATGCATTAATAATGTCCAAAGAAGATTAGTTCCGACGAATTTCGGATTTTTGACGGATAAACTGCACATTAGTCATGAAGAGGTGACCATGGTTTGGTAGTGCAATACAGTGACTAGTAATAGCAGACATTACGTGATAAACAGTAATCAGACTGTGAGCAGGAAGTTTCTAAGCCTACTGAGAGAAACGGTGGCCAGTTTCAAATTCCGCTGCGTCAGTTTTAAATTTCTATTTAAACGATACACCTAAGCTAACTTCACTCTATATCTCAATTGAAGCTTTGCTGCGTATTTCCGAGTTGGATGGCGGAGGTGCCACGACATTTGGCCTTCGCGACTTACATAAAAAACTCGAGTCTGTGCAATGTGTAATTCCTGAAGTATTTTATGCCAACATACTTATCGCGATCCTCACACGATACAGGACGATCACTTTACTTCAGTGTTGTTAAGGTCGATGCCACGAGCAGGAAGTCTGTGGTACGAGTGCCACGACGAAATCGCCCCTCCACGCAGTTCATTACCCCGCCACCCGAGACAATGATATCCCACTAAAACGGCGGGGTTATTAGTAGTTTCCTTTCCCGACGCTAGTTGCGCAGAGAAGCTCGTGGCATGCTACGGTGTCACGACGCATGCCACTGCCACCAGTAGAAGACCTTGACACCACTGCTTTACTTGAACCAGCGTTCAGTTAATGAACTGCCTCATGATGTCTAAATGATCGGTTTGTCACACACAACTTTATCCACAAACCGTCCGTCTTCTGTTCATATTATCGGATTAATTAACGAATTATCTAGTCTTCGGACTTGAGCCATAACGTGTACATAAAAGAATATCGGCGTGTTGACAGGGCACAACAATTATCGAACTGCCAATAATGTCTAAATGATCCGTTCATTTTCATCCACACAACTTTATCCAAACCGTCCAGCTTCCATTCATATTATCCGGTTAAAGAACGAATTACCCATAGCGTGTACATGAAGGGACGTGCGCGTGTCGGCAGGGCACCGCGTGCAGCACGGGAAGTGCGTGGACCCGGCGACGAAGGCGCTGGTGGAGCGGGGGCAGCACGTGGGCGCTGCCCGGCGGCGAGTGCGGCTACATGGAGTGCACGGGCTACGTCTTCGACCCCCGCGGCCGCCGCTTCACCTGGGGCTGGCGCAAGCACTCGTAAGCGCCCCGCCCCGCACCTCCCGCCCCACCCGCCTCCAGGGGCCAGGTCTACCCGCCAGGGTTTGCGCCTTGCGACTTCAAGTGTTGTCCCCTGTCGCTCGTATTTGTTCAGATCAGTGTCTAAGACGTATAGGTGTGTCAACAAGCCGCCATTGGAGCGAGCAAATTTTCTGAAGCCACTTTGACGCTAGTTCCTCGTTTGTCCGTAAGATGTGTACGTTTTTCTTAGATTCTTTGGCTTCCTCTACTTCTCATTTTACCATCGCTACTAATGTATTCCTAATAGCATCATCATCATCATCATCATGAATGAAAAATATTCATCCCATTAATATTGAATAGTATCATATCTACAGTACATAAATACTATTCAATATTACAATATACATATGTTTATTATTTAACAACAATCGACGATGGTCCCCCTCCCCCAATGATTGGCTGGATCCGCCCCTGTAGACTCAACAGCATCCCTGGTCTGGCTATTTCCATTTATAATGAAATGCGAGATGTTAAACATTCTTCATACATCAATTCACAAAAACCTGTTTTCAGATACTAAGAAACGAAAGGGACTACTCTTAACGTTTACTCCCCCTACCGGTTTGAGGTGCAGCACGCTCAAATGACATTGATCGCACCGACAGGAATTCAGTAATTCAGGAATTCTATTCTAACAATCAACAAAAGAGTTATTAATTTACCAGTAATTCTGGAAGATCTTCGTGAAGTTACAGTAAAAGAGTAGTGTGCCAAATTATCTTTAAAAAAAGATACTAGTTGTTTTGTCATTAGAATTCATTTCCAACTCCCACCTCGATCATCTCAACATTTCTACCTCTCAGTGTTAAGACTCAGTGCCCCACTGTCGCTCGGCAGGTGCGCGAGGCAGGACGCCAGCAAGCCGGGCTGCGCGGCCGTGGAGGGGTCGCGAGAAGAGGTCTTCCCCGCGTGCTGCCCGCGGGTGGTGTGCGTGGTGCGACCGCAGGCCGTCACCAGCGAGCGCCCCGACGACTCGGCGGAGGAAGGGCGCTGACGCCCTCGGCACGCCCAGGCAGGTATTCGATCATAATTGGACGGTGTTATGCATCAAGCGGCTATGCGACATCATACACGTTCTGAGATAATCGTGTTCAAAGGTTTTATTACGTTTTCAGCTCTCAAAACTAATTTAATTATTTCATTCATTGAAGCCCCAAACTACACAATCGTGAGTGGAATATCTGGCGCTTTCCTGCATCATGTGAAATTAAGAACAGCAGATTTGAAGATCTAGGTTTATAGCCGGTTCTTGCGAAACATAAAATCGCTGATGTGACTGATGGCGTTTACATTTTTCATTAATTATCAGGTTATTTTTACAGATTTGGCGCCAAAGTTTGCGTACACTTAGAACATGGTCCAACGCAACTGATGGCGTCCGTATCTCATTTTTTTCAAAAATGGTGCTTAGCCGGTTGATGCATAACACCGTCCAATTAAAGATTTGTCCACGTGTTCTTGCGGAAGGACACAGCTAAGTGTATCTGGATTCGGAAGAAGGGTGTGTTCTACTTTTCGTGGATTGGCAAGAAAACTAAGCATCACATGAAAACTTCGTACCACTTGTATACTTCGTTTGAAGGAGACCCAAACAACTCTGAGGTAATCAGAGTCTTTACCAGTTTGAGGTAGTATACAAATAGGTAGAGTGTAGTAATGATTTTTACAAAATTTTCAAACTTCAAGTCAGTAAGATACAGGATTTCACACCATGTCATCACAAGATCATTGTTTTCATGGTGAAAAATGTAGGTCAAGAACAACGAGGTTAATATAGCAAAAATGAGGAGTTCGATAAAAGAAAATAATTGGGAGGATCTGTAAGGGTTGAAGAAAATGATTATTTTTTTAAACTGTGAGTAGTACGTGAAGATTATAATGACATTTTTAATTTGCTTAATAATTCCATGATTCGAGGTTTTGATGTGATGCCATTGCAATATCCTTTGCAAGTTTTGTCTTAAACTCATTCAATATGTTCAAAATTCAACTTATTACAATATTCTCTTGTTGCAAATTTTCTGAACGCGAAATGTGAAAAAAATATTATAATGCGATCCATACGTTTCTTTCTCATGATCTCCTTCGCAGGCTCGTCAACAAGAACTTTCTTAAAAAGCAGTCTCCTCAGTACATCAGGGAGCACCCCAGCAATACTCAACATCAACACCATTTGTTGAACCATTGTTAATTATTCAAGAAATCAATAATATATAATGTTTTCATATAGATATCCCAATTAATTAAAATTAATCTTTTTTATTGACCACTTTTCGCTATTTTACTTTGTCAATCAATGGTGACAACAACAGACACCTATTAGCGTTTTCTCTCCTGACAGGAAACTA
Organism: Acheta domesticus; assembly: GCA_031308135.1. Taxonomy (NCBI): domain Eukaryota; kingdom Metazoa; phylum Arthropoda; class Insecta; order Orthoptera; family Gryllidae; genus Acheta; species Acheta domesticus. The sequence goes on along the minus strand of JAHLJT010009355.1, from coordinate 10,133,536 downwards.
GGAGGGAATACAAATAACACTAACTTTTATTTCGAAATATCCACGACGGAACGATGCTAAATAACATCGAGGTGTACTTCGGGATGTAGATAAACTATTTTTTGATAAATAGTGCGCTTTTTTATTAGTATTCTATAAAATACAACATTAACATAAGCACCAAATTCTAACAGCTGACGAAAGAATATTGGAGACATTGACTTGACAAGCAATAAAATTTAGACATTTTTCTCTCCAGCTCAGAACACTGTGTCCACGAAACGCCTGACAAAAACAAAGCAGTGAAATTTCATCACAAGAAGATTACTATTTTCAAGATGATCTTCAGGTATTTCCGCTCTCACTACAAAAGTGTATATGTAGAAATCCAAACTGTAACTCACTTATGTTTTTTAACGCTTTAATTTTTTTAATTAACTAAATCATTCATTTGGTTGTACATCCCTTGTAACAATGCATTTCCCACACTTTCAAATGAAGTTTGTATGATATAGACTTGTACAATCTCGTAAATGTGCTGGTACACGCTATAGAATAAAACATTTGTAATTGTTTTTACATTAAATATTGTTCCACTTTAATAGAAAAATCCCAGTTTACCTAAAATATCAGGAATAAATTCTAGTAATACGACGTCTAAAAAATATAATGATTCTCTTTCAAAACTTAAATAGAAATGTAACTATTTCAATACGCTAAATCACGAGCAATATTGTGTTCAAATATAGAATTCTGATTCAGCTCAAATAGAGAATTGTGGTAGATATAATCAAGATATCGTTTAGATCTTTTAAATAATGATAATGATATTAATCTATTATCTCTGAACCCCTGAATAAGCAGATCCGTAACTTTTTACCGCAAAATGAAGGTATTACTGGAGTATTCTAATTATTCTCTACATTTGTACTTACTTAGATAAATTAAATTCCTCCTGATTCCCTAGTAATCGGCGCATGTGTAAGTTGAACTGTTTACTCACACCAGAAGATTACTTCGAACATCCGCGTATGCATTTCGTGATTCCATGCCTCCTCGGTATTTCGTATTTCCGACGCAACAATAGCCCCCTGCGCACGGAATGCATTACCTCAAATGGCACGCGTGGCGCCTGCATTGCAACCGGATCTCTGACTAGCTGCCGGCGTTCATCGTGGCCCTCTGAGCGCTCTGAAAGGCCCAGTCGCGCGCCGCGCGGCTCCGAGAGCAGACCAAGGCACGCACGCACGCGCGCACGCGCGCACAGGCGCCTTCCGACGCGAGGAGCGCGGGCGGCCCCCGCCAAAGGGAGCTGCAGTGGGCGGTGGGGCGGAATGGGGCAGAAGCGCTGCGGGCACGAAGCGACGTAGGTACGGAGACTACAGGGCGATTCGCAACAATGCATTAAGATCCTATGTCTAAGAAATATGCATAATTTTTTTCTTTGCATCAAAAACAGAAGTTAATGAGGTCTGAAACTTATGAAACCTACCAAAAAAATAATAAATAAATAAATACATAAATAAATAAAAGAACTCTCAGTTCAACAAGTTTGAAAAATGAATTAAGATTTGAACAATGTATTAAGATCTATGTCTAAGAAATATGCATTATTTTTTTCTTTGCATCAAAAATAGAAGTTAATGAGGTCGTAAACTTACGAAACCTACCAAAAAATAATAAATAAATCCATAATAAATAAAAGAAATCTCAGTTCAACAAGTTTGAAAAAAGTCGAGGACGCTATTTATATCAGGCGTCATTGGAAAAATGCGCCCAGTACCGCTCGGAAACGCAAGTTTCTGTCTTTTTTGTTCCATTTAATTATGAATCCATGGGAGTGTACGCACTTTGCAAAGCATTATTTTAAAAATTAAAACAGTTCCCTTCCTATGGTTGGTTCCTAGAACCAACCATCGAGGGACCAACCCCTGAGCTATACGGTTCAACATGTTTCTCTCAAGCTGTGCGTGGGTAATTATTGTAATATTGTTAGGCGTTTGTTTGCAAAAAAATACCTAGACCGTGTGGTTACATTGCATAGAATATCAAATTGTCATTTTAATTTGAGATTTTGCACGTTTCTAACAACCACAGGGAAGCATGTTTTCCATGCGGCTACCCGAAAGAGGTATACCTCCAAAATTTACCCGAAGGTCCAATGAAATCTCATTCTTTAATTTACTACCTCAGAAACGCTAATCTGGGTTGTCACTTGGGGACCAAAAGTTGAGTTTTAAATGCCTAAAATCCTCCATCTCCGAGGTAGGCAAGACAGCCATTTGTGTTGCAACGTAATGAGTGTTGCGTATTGCATGTTCGACACTGACTTCTTTATATCATAGTGTACGAATTTCTACATTTCTACTCAAATAATTTTAAAGTCTAACTGATAGTTCAATCCTATACTACTGTAGTATATTTTTGGACTTTTGTGGCGCTGACATCTTATACATCGTACGGAACAGTCCTCCTTCCTTAATGTATTACATATAGAGAAGATAGGAAGAGGATACCAAAATTATTCCAATTAGATCATCCAAAATCCAATTGTTTAAAGGATGCTGAAAATAATATAACTATTCTCCACATCATCAAGTTTCATGTGTGTCAGGAACAACTACATGTTCAAAGGATTTTATAAAGAGAAAAGATTCCTACAAAAATAATAAATATTACAACTCAATGATGATTTAATACAAATCTTTTTGACAACTAAAACAAAAAATAAACATAAAAATAACATGTGTAGCATTAAAAACTAAAGGAAAGCAGAATTTTCCGTAAGTATATTCCTGTATTGTATTTTGAAACAGAAATAAAGTGTTTTTATAAATGGTGCCCTCCAGGTGCCACCCTATGTCTTCTTTTTTGCTATCATAGGACTCAGTTCTATTTCAATAAAAGTATTCGGAAAGCATACCTCCAAAGCATACCTCGTTGTCTTTGTGCACAGAAAATATTCAAACCTGAAATATATTTTGGAGGCAACACAAATGTGCTTTCCTTAAACTGAGAAGTAATTTATATGTACTTGGTAGTTCAAATTTTACTTATTTTAGACGATGAATAACTTTCTTAAATTCTGAACTTTTGTGACTTTTTGTAAATTTCAGACAACGTGTATGATATCGATAGAAGTGCAATGCAGTTGCAAATGGATGGGAAGCACGAAGCGGATTCGATGGTGTAATGGTTAGCGTACCGGACTGTCATACCCAAGTTCGCGGGTTCAAGGGCGAAAAAATCCTTCGTACGCCTTCCTTCGGAGGGGAAGTAAAGCCGGCTGTCCCATGTTAGTAGATTTACTTGCATGTAAAGATCCTCAATCCTAAATGACGCCTCTGAACTAAATTCAAATCGCCTTTTTCGTCACCCGAAATAATACCTTCTTTCTCCGCTAGTTGGTGAAAGGAGCGTAGTGAAATTTGCGTGGTCAGGCGGAAGAGCGGGCCTGATGGCCCGAGTCTCGCCACGTAAAATAAGGCATTAACTAACTAACTAACTAACAAGAGCTCGCTTTGAAGATCAACTACAATGTAATAGTTAAAAATAAAAACGAATAACAAAAAATAAAATAGGCAATATTTTCTCCAATAAAACTCTTCCTTTCATTACACAGTTCACAAAATCTAGCACACGAAGTTCGAATTAAAGTACACGGAACACGTGTTATTAAAGCAAAAGTAATGACTACAAACGCTGGAAAAAGTCCTTGGAGCGTTTCCACTTCCGGATCGAAGGCACCTCCACTCAACATCGCATCCAGAAGTCCGTTTCTTTGAAGAACAAATACTCGATCGCGGGTTAGGTAATGGGTCATAATCGTGTAGCTAGTGGAACTTGGAAAGAACAGTAAATCTGCCCACTGACGCTTTTATTCGCTCGAAACTGTTCTTCGTGCGCAGCTTTACGCCCCGGAGTCGCCCAGCCAACCAGTCGCCGCCGGCAATAAATCCAAGGGGAAATCATCTGCACCAGAATAACCTCCCGTGTCGCCGCGATGGTTTTGTTGCGGGGCTGGGGGAGAGGCAAGATTTCCGTCCTATTCCGTTCGGCTTCGTGTTTGCGCATTCAAATATTTCTCTCAGACTGTTTTACACGTGTTAGGAACACGATCGTTTTTCCATCTCCAAAAAGAGCCTTTCGCTGTGGGTCACGTATACACATTGATTTACCACATTTGCGAGTTAAGTGATACGTTCACCATGTAGGAAAAAATATGTCAAAATCGTGCCTAACAAAATCAATGAATATTTTTTAAAAATTGAAACAGTTTTTACTTTATCTCGTTTCATCTGACTTGAAACTCCTCTTCGTCAACTTCCAACCAGTAACAAGGTGCAATAGTTTTCGTCTGGAAATCAGAGATGAGTTAACACACGCATTCTGATGAGACAGATGACAGGTGCCCCAATTGAGTGTTACATGTGTGTTGAAGGAAGACTCCAAGACTGTATCCTATGGGAAAAGACTTTTTGAAACAATTTCACTATCACGTAGAATTTACAATGTCTTCGGGAATAAAGCTCATGATGTACAGTGCACATCACATAGAGGTATACAACTCATAACAGATATTAACGGTATTAACGGATTACTCAGAAACATTTTAAATAGTCAATAAATAAATATACGAGTTAATACTTTCATTTCAAAAGAATTTGTATTTATTTTCGTGCACAGAAACGGCTTCTTTTCATATTCTCATAATATAGCGATTTTTATCATTGCTTCCACAGTAATATCTCATGGAATTTACAATTTTTTTAGTACACACTTTCGAATACTATCTTGACTTGGTTTAGATATTAAAGCGAAAGTCTGAAAAGGAATAACCTATATACTTAGTGTCAGTACAAGATCCTATATAGAGTATCCTGTATATCAGTACAATATCATTTTAAGAAGACTATCACTGCCTTGTATTCAGAAAGTCAATACGGTGTCCTGACGTGCAAACGAACAAATAGCAAATAATGGGCAATTCGGAAGACTGAACTCAATGCTATTCGCAAGCTATTGACATCTGAAATTTATACACGATTCAGGATGATGTTCTGGTTGTGTTTCAGGACTCAGATCAGGTGAAGGTTTTCGGGCGTAATTCAGTAGTAGGTTCTGTTCGAATTTCAAAATGCGGTGCAGAATGAGGTTTGAGATGGAGTTCGGGATGCAGTTCGAAAACAGAAAGACGACGTAGGACGAGACGGGACGAGACGGCACGAGACGGCACGAGACGAGACGGGACGAGACGGGACGAGACGGGACAAGACGGGACGAGACGGGACGGGACAAGACGAGACGGGACAAGACGGGACAAGACGGGACGGGACAAGACGGGACGGGACAAGACGGGACGAGACGGGACGGGACGAGACGGGACGAGACGGGACGGGACGGGACGAGACGGGACGGGACGGGACAAGACGAGACGGGACAAGACGGGACGGGACGGGACGAGACGGGATGAGAGGGAACGGGACGAGACGAGACGGGACGGGACGGGACGAGACAGGTCAGGACAGGACAGGATAGGACGGGACAGGACAGGAGGGGACAGGACAGGACGGGACAGGACAGGAGGGGACAGGACAGGAGGGGACAGGACAGGAGGGGACAGGACAGGAGGGGACAGGACAGGACGAGACAGGACAGGACGAGACAGGACGAGATGGAGCAGGAAGAAGCGGGAAGGGGTAGGAAGGAGCAGGTGGACGGGGCGAATTGCGGGTGTCACGAAGCGTGACAAGACTGGATGGAGTGCTGTTAGACGGAACAGGACGGTTGGCGAGGCGAGGCGCGGGGAGGCGGGGCGGGGCTGGGCGGTCGTGGGCGGAGGGTCGGGAGGCGGTGTGTCGAAGAGGAGTGGAATAGGGAGGCACGAAGTGGGTCGGAACGGGAGCGAAAGGATGGGGCGGGACGGGGGATCTCCGAGAGGGACGGGGGATGGGGTACAGGAAGGGTCGGGGCGGGACAGAGTGGGGTTGGCGGGGCCGGGGCGGAGGGGGCAGTTGGCGCCCGCCGCCGTTCCGCTCCGGTGGCGCGCTGGCCGGCGCGACGCGAAGACGTGCGGTCGTAAAGTGCCGCGAGCCTCCCGCCGCCGCCCCCGCCGCCCGAACCCACTTCCTCACCCGCCCCCGTCGCTCTCGGAGCGGCGTCGATACGGGCAGAGGAGGGGCGACCACTTCACTCGCCAGAGCGCGAGGGAGGGAGACGGATGGAAGCGGAACCGGCGGGATATGCAAGGATGTCCTGTGGTGACAGGGAACCAGGAGAGAAGAACACGTGGGTTGCCGCAGGTGTCTCGACGGGGCTGGGGCAGCAGAGCGGGCGGAATAGTGGGTGGGTCGGTGAGGGTTGGTGTGGAGACTTCAAAGAGGAAACGGGGGTGTTGGGAAGTGGGGGCTATATCAGAGCGGCCGAGACGTTTTACGAGCGCCAAGTCCGCGCTCGATCAGCGACACATGCGCTCTCTGGATTGCGGCCCCCGCTGCCACCCACGCGTCACACTTGTTATACGTCCCAGCATCAATGTTAGGCATTTGGCCCGAACTTCGTCCATTGCGCATGAAATTAGCGAGTTAATAAAAATAAGGTAAACGTGAGATGGGTACAGAGGAATGTTTACAGAGATTTACAGCTCTTGAATAGCTCATTTAACTTATTACCAGGGTAAATTAATGTTCATGGATTCACGTGAGTGTTGTGCGATTTCATTTTGTCTACGAGTAATGGTTGTCTACAGATAATTATGTAAATATACATTTTAGTTATGAAGTTACAGCACTCGAAAGGATTGTAGCAGGTAAGGTGAAGATAGAAGAAAACGTATTTTCTGCAATTTAACTCTATAATTGAAAAATTAAATGCCACTCATGGCATGTAGTAGCAGAATCTGCTCATCTATTGGGCTGCACATAAAAATAATAAAACAAATCTTATCATTATTTTCCTTATTAGCATTCCGAAGTAACAAACCAGTTTGGGCCTTGACTTGACATTTGCATACTAGCGTGCCTGCCGCAGTCGTTCACAGGACAGACAATTTCTTTCATTTAAAAGGTGCATTAGTGTGCTACAAAACACTGACCTACGTTGTGCTATTAACATCACAGACATTGCTACTAAGTAATACGTTCTTGAATAAATAGAATTATACGAAATTAACAAATAATTTAACTACCATTACATTATACATAGCTATTAGGCGGCAAAACGCCTCACTCGATTTGTTATTAATTCATGTTCTCGGGAAAAATAGAAAAATGTATCATTTTGCTCCATTGGTTGCATTAAATATTACACAAATGCAGATATGTTGGATTGCGTCTGATGCCAAATTCCCTCTCTCTCAAATTCCCCCTTCGTCTCACAGAATTAGAAGTTATCTCGGGTTCAATACAAATTTCGATTATCGAGACCAAGGGGATATATTCAAATATTGACTTAAAACTAACAATAACTTTTTAATAATAAAACAGACTTCGATGAAATTTCCTTAAGCACAGAATCCGCTTATGTTTATAAGACAACCTAAAGAGGAAGACCTGAGAATGTGAGAAATGTTGAGGTTTGAGCTCCTGGAATGAATACATTTTAGTCACAACACGCCGCAGATGTGGCCACACTGAAATAAATGGATCATAAAAACTGAGAAAGAAGGTTTGAGCGTCACAGTACAGATACATGGAACAACGTAACGTAAGTATAAAATTTATTACATTTTCACTACATAACAAATATATTATCACATGTTAACCAAGGTATCTATGAGGTGATTTATAAATAGTAGTTCTACGTTGATGTATGACTTTTTTTAATTTTAAAAGGAAGATGTGATCAACTCCATTGAAATTCCATTTGTTACGAGAGTAAAACTAAAGGGTTCATAAAAGTAAAAACAAAACACACAGAAAAAATTCAACGGACATCGTGGTTCAATAAATGTTTTTTAATTATTATGACTGGAAGAGCTATATTTTGTGTTTTTATCGTCTCCGCGGAAATTCGAGTATTTGACATCGTGGCAGAACTATCTTTGCAACTTGTATTAATTCTAGATTGATAATTGGTAAATTGAACTATAAAACCTTATTACAGCAGCTAGAAACAATACAAAAATGTTTTATTCTGACAGCAATCGAGATTAAAATGTACAAAATCATTTTAAAAGAAAGAGGGTTATCGCAGCACGCCTATCTTTTAAAACATGGACGAAAATTGCATGTTATGTCTGGCATACGAGTTCAACGTAACTTTCCTCTTTGTAGTTCGCATACACACTATTAAACAACGAATCTGATTGTCGGTCGCGTTTCCATGGGCTAACTTTTTCTTACTAATTTTAAAATATAACAAGTATATACGCCCAAAGTTCTCGTATACTTCATTTCCTTCTCTCATAGTTAATATGTCCTTTATATTTTTACTCTTCTTCGTCTTCGTCATCCTTGAGAATTCCTAATCGTTTGGCCACCGATTTCACGTTGCCGATCACCTCTTCCTGCACCAGGTTGAAACTCATCGCCAGCAGCGCTATTCCAAAGAGCAAATAAAGCGAACAGAGCGCGATGCTCACTTTGCCGTCGTCGTTCCTCACGTGCTGCGCGGGCACGAAGTCGCCGAACCCGATGGTGGTGAGCGTGATGAAGCAGAAGTAGGCCGCGTCCAGGAAATGCCAGCCTTCCCACTGGTGGAACAAGTAGGCCCCGCAGAAAATATACGTCACCACCAGGAAGACGCACAGCCAGATGGGCACGGGTTTGCTGATGCGCTGGCCGCTGCTGTACGAGTCCTCGTAGTCGTAGTCCTGGTAGCTGTAGTCCATGAGGTCGTCGTACTCGGGGTCGTCGCGCATGCGCGACAGTCGCAGGGAGCGGGAGCGGGTCGTCTGCGACTGTTGCCTGCTGATGGCGAACCCCATGGGCGTCATGATGCGCGGCGCGCTGGCGGGCGAGCGGGGCGGGTTGTAGGCGCGCGGCGTGCCCGGGTACGAGCTCGACGACGACGACGCGAACACCCCGCGGCGCGGGGCGGCCTGGGGCGGCGCGGAGCGGGGCGGCTCCGAGATTTGGGGCGAGGGCGGCGGCAGCGGGGGCGGCGACGGCGGCAGCGGCACGTCCACGGCGAGGTGGTGGCGGGCGTGGGCGTGGGCGTTGGCGTCGCCCGCCGGCGTGGACGCCGCCGCCGGCGCCGAGCCGCTCGTGGTCCGGGAAGTGCTCCTTGTGGGACGCCTGGTCTTGCGCGCCGTCGACTCGGAGCGCTCCAGCGCGTACTTGTTGGCGAAGACCGGCGTGCGCGCCGCCGCCTCGGCGTCCAGCCCGTCGCGCAGCTCCACGGCCGCTGCAACACGCCGCACGCGGACGCTCGCACATCGCGAAGGGCATGCCAAGCTAGCTCACACACAGTCAGTTCGTTGCAAAGATCATGTACTTTTAGAAGCAGCAGGGTAAGTTCATGCTTGGTCTCTTGGGCGCACGTTGGCAGCCAACAGGCAGTTCATTGCAAACATCATGCGACGAGCGTTTACGGAAAGCAATGCGAGGTGCGAAGTTCATGCACTTTTAGAAGCAGCAGGGTAAGTTCATGCTTGGTGTCCTGTGCACTATATTCAAGTTGAGGTATTCGTGCAAGAAGTTGGAAAGCATGGGATAAACATCACACATGCACACGCACAAAACACTATTTTATTAGCGCCGATCACAAAAATATTTGAGTAGGTTCTTGTTCGAGGAAGATATTCGCAGAAGCGTACATATTTTTTTTACTGGACAAGTATAATTGAAGGTGCAATGGTTCGATTTGTTCATTTATGAGCTTTTGAAATCTCGTGTCAAGAACAATTAACAGCCACAGCGGTGTTGTTCAGAATAGCAAACGTAGATGTGTAAATATGCATAATCAACTGACAAGTTACCTGATCCAGTGCTATCCACGCGTGTAATTGTGTGTTTGTTCTGATTCAAAAAACATTGCAAAGCATTGCAGTTATATTGCACTTAAATCGCAATGGCAGTGATGCGTTTCCTTTCCTCTAATGCAACGGAGATGATGCATACTCATATGACTGTGCTCTTGTTTATGCTTCTTGTTGTGCATGCTTCAGAAGCTTTTTGAACGATTAAAACCCAGTGGCGTAAGTAAAACAAACTCCCGTAGTAGAACAGGTGTTTGGGGCAATTTGCATGCAAAGCCAGTGAATGATTCAGCATTGCATGAAAGCCAATGAATGATATGAAAGTCACATATATTTTGAAAAAAATATAAAACCACCACAAAAGCGCGGATCATGCAGACATTTAGTAATTCAATTTTGCAAAATTCTTAAATAATTAAAATTATTTTTCATACATAAGTATATTTATTATACACAATTTGTGTTTAATGTATTATCATTTAAAACAATTCACTAATCAAATATCTATAATAATGGTAGAGTTTGAAAAAGAAACATCCTAATTTTTTGAAGTTTTTAACTTTAAATTGTGATTTTTTTCGATATGATCAACCAACACTTTGGAAAGTCTGTCTCTCCCTTGTTGTAAAGAAGTATGTCAGAATAAAATAAGGTAGAAATACAAAATTTATCTTTCAAATTATGAAAGGAAAAACTTGAATAATTATTGCATTTGTAGCAATAATTAGTTTTCGAAATAATAATACTTTTCATGTACATTGATTTATGATTATGTAATAATAAACACAACAGCAAGTACACACATTAATCACCTGTCATCACCAACTTAGTCCTTGCAGTTCCGCAAATCATCGGTATTAATCTCAAAATTGGTTCCGCTCTTACTAATATCGCATAAACCGAACTGCCAACACGAAATAAAAATCAAGTAATTATTTTTTTCACTTCAACCATTGAAAGCAACACATTGAAAGCTGTGTATTGTTTTCTGCGAATCACTTCAGGGTGTGAGCGGAGAGCAAAAGAACCGAGGCAGGTGTGGGGCCTCGCCCAAAGCGGCGAGCGCGGCCCTGGCGGAACCGAAAACCCGCCCGGTCCACTTGCCAGCACACGAACTCGTTCCCCTTGAGATGAGTGACACAACAGCGACGGAGTTCGTTCGCGCCCGCCGCTTGCGCACTCACCGGCGGAAATTGGAACGAACCGGCCACTCGCAGCGGCAGAGCATGCACTTTCGAGATGAATGGCAATACAATTATTGATACTACACGGTACATAAACATACGTACGTAAAAATCGAAATTTTGCCATTGAACAAAAAAATTGGAATCCTCTGCTTACGATCTCAATTTCACATCCATGGTATTAAACGAAAATGTTCTTTCCAGATCAGTAGCCATGGAATAACAAAGACCAATAATTTTGTTCTACGTGCGATGATATTCACGTACATTTCAAGAGAAATAAAGGCTTAACCATAGAATTTTAAACTTGCTGAAAACTGAATGAAAAACGTAACTTTTATAGAAAAATAAAGTCATCTCATTCAATCCATGAGTTAATGGAATAATTACACACCTTTAACACAACCTAAAGGTTAATTCGCAAAGCATGCATTAGACACATATGGGTGGCTGGATTCATCTGAAAACGACCTCCCCAGCACAACACAAAAAATCCGGATCAAACATTCATGCTAGTGGGTGTATTTCGATGCCTGGTTCGTCTTGTCAGGCAAAAGCAGGCTCTATTCTACTACTCAAATGATCTGGGATCCATACAAGTTCGGTATATTGGATAGTTTTATTGTTACTTAATGTCCCTTAGATATTTCAAAGAAACACAATTTTCCGAAAATATTTGGACTTCTAATTTAACTTTTAGCATACTAAGTGCCAGCGAGTACTTCGTCGTTCTGTTGAGGTACAATGGTTTGTATTATAGTTTCAGGATTACGATGTAATGTAAATCAGGAAGCCAGGTATTCTACACCAACATAACTTACATTTAAACGAACTCTGGCGAATTTTGCGTACTCCGAAATTAGCTTACTTTTCTACATTTAAAAAAGTCCCGGGGACGACGTTTATGAAGCAAGGCGCATGAAGGTTACCGCCTCGAAGCGGACACTGACATGCGCCACTTCGAGTGAAACTCGTGCATCCCGAGCGTGCGTGGCAAGGCGTTACCTGCGTTTCTTTCTATTTTCTTTTAATTTTACATTCACAGACAGTACAACGTTCAGCCGTGAGGCTCTTCAGTTGATTGGCCGAGCAGCTTTGTATCAGAAAAGTGTGAAGGGGGTAACTTCTTGTTACCTCCCTGACAGTGATTGCATGTGTTATACCTTCAACCAGAGTTATTGCGAGGAAATTTTGTTAGAGAGCAATGACAGGATTAAAAAGAAAATAGGATGGGAGGGACAGGTAATTGCAAGAAATGTTCTTACCTTTTCTAATGTCGGAGAGATGTTGAAGGAAAATGTGGAATGGGAGCCTGTTTCTTAGGCGGGAGAGTGGGGGCTGATCGGTTCCTATTTCGTAAGTGACTGCTCCTTGTACACGATTTAAATTATTGAAAAAAAATATGTCCGGTTTTGTAACAAAGGAAGTAATTTGTTCTATTGCAAGACCGTTGTAAAGGGTCTCATTGCTGACAAACCAGGGGGCATTTACTGTTATTCTTAAAATTTTGTTTTGAAGGATTTGTAACTTATTTAATGTAGTTGGGGCATTTGAAATCAAAACAGGGCACGCGTAAGTTAATATCGCCAGAAGAATATATTTGTAGATGGTTCAAGTGGAATGAATTTTTAAAGAACGAGTTACCGATACGAAAGAGAACCGGACGTAAAGAACGAGAACCAGACGTAAAATAGTTAACGTTCTATTGGCTTCAGTTACTTTGGACGAGATGTGACTGTCTCGTGTCCGTCAGAGATAACGAATAGGTTAATTGAGAATGGGAAGGGGTTACCTGCGTTGGCGCGCGGGGGCGGGGGCGGCGGGGGCGGCGGCTGCGGCGAGGGCGGCGGGCGGCCGTTGCCGCGCGCCGAGGCCGGCACCTGCAGCGCCGTGTCGGAGCAGCGCGACCGCTGCGACGCGCGCCCGGGCTGCAGCCCGCCCGCCAGCGCCAGGTCGCCGTCGTCGTAGTACCTGCGCACCACGCGACAATGCACTCGCACATCCACGAAGAGCTACGTGGATGCGAGATGAAGTATAGGAAACATACAGTGAAGGCCGGAAGGCAATAAAGAAAGAAGAAAGAAACAAAAAAGAAAGAAACAAGACGGAAAAGAAACAAGAAAGAAAAGAAAGAAAATAAATACAGAAAGACAAGAAAGTCTAAAAACAAGGGAATGAAGAAACGAGAAACTTAAGAAAAATCTCAAACTTTTGTATTTGTATTTACAGTGCGATTTTTCTAACTCTGCCTCTCAAGCCCCTATGGTCACGATGGAATATCACACGGCATTTCGCGTCTTTCTCCGTCGTGCCGCTAGAAGTCGCATGATCGCAATCACTGCTTGATACAGTCGTGATCATGCGATACCTGGCGGCACGACTGAACGTCGCGAAATACCGTGACATATTCCATCGTAAAAACCGGTCTCGAGGGGCAAAGTTAGAAAAATTGCAGAGTAGCCACTGTGTGTTCCGCAATTGACCTCGTCGCCGTTAGATCACGGGCTTCCTCCTCGGTCACCCAACCAGGAACCCGCGACGTCTCGAATTCGCGTGACCTTCGTGACTTCACATAGTTAACGATTTCGTCTAGTGTCGCCGATTTGGCGATAGTGGCCTTTCAATAGAACCTTTCAAACATTCGCCTGGATGAACAACGGAAACCCCGGTCGAGATGGCCGGCACTGGGATTGAACTCGGGCCTCCCAAATGCGAAGTCAGCGCGCTACGCGCTCAGCCACGTCGCTCGGCATTAAAAAGCTCAAGTAGGGTCGAACAATTGAGTATACAGAAGTCATAAAAATAGTAAAAAAGTAAAGAATATCCTTAATTAAAAATTTAAAAATAACTTAAGCATTCAAGAAAACAGTAATTACACTGACAGGTTAGGTTCACTCGTTTCTTCAATAATTTCTCTTTCGGGCGTTACAGCTAGATCTTCTGGAAACGCAGAGACCAATAGAGAACTCTTTCTGTTCGATTCCTAGTGTTTACAAAGAAGATGCCAGCCTGGCATTCTATAGAATGGAAGCAATTGACCCATATCGACCTTAAGACTTTGCGGACTCTCGCAACTGTGAAAAATGTAAGATTGCAAACACGGAGATATCCCGGTCGACCGCACAGTTCAATTGAAGTGAAAAGGCTTTAAGTCAAATTCAAGGAAAAAGATTATTTTATTTCTAGCTCGTTTTCCACCCGTATTTCAGTCGGTTAGGATTTTAAAATTTTAATGGAATTCTTTAATGAATGAATAGACAAATGAAGGGATTCCAGAGGTCGAAAACGAACCTTCTAAGGCGGTGAAAAGACGGAGGGGAAACAAAAAGAGGAAGAGAAGCAGAGAGAGTCGTGCGTAATCCTCTTTCGTTCTCAGAATACGAACGGACTGAAAGAAATGAAAAGAAAACCTGAACGAAAGAAATGAAAAGAGAAAAACTGCAGATGGAGGGGAAGGAAAGAATCTGTTCCATTAGACTCCATATGAAAGACAAGCGAGCTAAGTTAGGGCTTAAAGTGAAGTCACGAGGAAAAGAATCTGGGGAATTTTTTCCCAGAGGTCATTTACGTTCTTATTTTCCTTCACATATTCAAGGTAAGGTAACGTACTGGTCTCGAAAGGAATTCAATACATCTGCCCACAACATAGTTAAAAAGACGACGCCCGGAGCAGATTTGTTATTATCATGTGACACATTTTCCACAGAATACATCATAAATGCATATGGCAGAAGATTCAATATCTAGGACTCTTTGTATCAATAATCCCATAACAGAATAAAATAGGGAATAAGGCGTGGGAAAGAAAGTATTAAAAAGAGAACGGATTAAGATGTTCAAGCCGCAATGATGACGAACTGCAGTAGTTAATGATGATGGTGATAATGATAATGATGAGCAAATGAGAAAATATTGACACGCGACAAGAAGTGGTAGAAAGTGTTACCAGGAGCTGTTAGAAAGAGGACGATTTAAAAATAGAAAAGGCAGGCTAAAGGGACAGCTGTAATAGCACTCAGAATGATTCACTGGATTTGTCAAAACAACGATGAAGGGAAAAACAGCAACTAAGACTCAAGCAACAGCCACCGGTCGCCGTAAAAGCAGGAAGGCCACATCGTCATGAGAGCGACTCTTGGAAGGAAGAGCCCGCCAACTCGGACGAGAAGAAAAGAGAAAGAGAGCGAATGTGCGCAAAGACGCTGCGAGCGGCGGCTTCCTGTTGACGGAGGCCGCCGGCCGCGCACTCACCTGCACTCGGTGTCGGAGTAGGAGGAGCGCGTCATGGACTCGGA
Organism: Acheta domesticus; assembly: GCA_031308135.1. Taxonomy (NCBI): domain Eukaryota; kingdom Metazoa; phylum Arthropoda; class Insecta; order Orthoptera; family Gryllidae; genus Acheta; species Acheta domesticus. The sequence continues at coordinate 10,118,159 of JAHLJT010009355.1, read as the reverse complement.
CAGCGCCAGCGCGCTGTCGGCCGAGCGCTGCGACGTGCGGCCCGAGCGCCGGAACGACTGGTTGCGCGACTTGCCCGAGAAGCGCCCGCTGCAAACGCACACACACGGCAACCCTTAGCACGCCACACGGTGTACACACTCCGCTTAAAACCAGATGAAGGAGAGTGCTAGCTTTATCCTTGCCCGCTGCGACTACACACACACACACACACACACATACATATGGCAACCCTTATCACATCACACGATATACACACTTCGCTTAAAACCAGATGAAGGAGAGTGATAGCTTTATCCTTGCCCGCTGCAACTACACACACACACACACACACGCACGCACACAAACATACGGCAACCCTTATTACACGACACGATATACACCCTTCGCTTAAAATGAGATGGAGGAGAATGCTACCTTTATCCTTGCCCGCTGTAACCATACACACACACACACTTGGCAATCATTAACACCAACAAATTACAGATCATCCAAAACCATTTCCTCAGGCTTGCCACTCATGCAAACTGGTTTGTCTCAAACTTCTCTTCTCCAAAATAAACTCGGGAACCCAAGCAACCCATTTCGACTTGGCCACCACCTACCAGCTCCCAACTAGAATAAAAAATAGATACCTATTAGATTAATTGCTCAGCACATTTTCAGACCTGAATTAATACCATAGGTCCTATTCATGTGTGAGTTTCCTATTCATGTGTAGTTACATATAAATTTAAGATGAACCTTTAAGTTAAATATAAGTCGGAAAAAATACATGATGTAGTAATACTGAAATATGTATATTCATTCATTAATAAATGTATATTAAAAAACGGCAACCCTTAGTACATCACACGATATACACACTCCGCATAAAATAAGGTAAAGAAGAATGCTACCTTTATCCTTGCACTTGTTTATTTACGTCGTTTTAATTATTGACTGATTAGCGCTTCCGATTGATTACGTCAACGCTGTGGTCATCTCCCACCAGCTGTGCGTCTCCCAGCAGGGAAAAGCTCTAACCTCCCAAGTGGTCTCCTGGTATGTGTGGTGATGTGGTGCATGTAAGTGTGTTTAGGTAAGGGTGACGACAGGAAAAGGAAGAGGAAGGAAAGATGGCGCGCGGTCCGTGGCCAGTATGTTAGGGTAGTGCTCCGGCATTCGCCTGATGTTGATCGAAGAAACCACGGAAAACTACGGATCAGAGCAGCCGGCCGCAACAATTCTCCTCCACACAGCGTCTGAATTGCATGTAACTCACAAGCTAGTGTAGAAAATCCTGCCACTGTGGGGACTTGAATCATAGGACCGCCCGGTCAGAGAGACTGCAGCGCCGTCAGCTGATGCAACGAGCCACCTAAGCCGGTTTGTTTGAACGATGTTGCTCTGGATTGATTTATTACTTTGTTTCGGGGCGCGTCCACTTCGATGGTCCTTTGTCTCGTTCGTGTAGTGCATGTCATATCCCGGAATGTGACGCTGTTCCTCATTAAGGTAGATCGGGGACGACCTGTACATCGGCTTCCGGGTGCTTCCCCTTCCAGGTATATCCGTCAACGGGGCACCACTCCAGCCGGGATAAGCTCTACGCTCTCGAATAGGTGTGTGTGTGTGTGTGTGTGTGTGTGTGTGTGTGGGTGGGTGGGTGTGTGTGTGGGTGTGTGTGGGTGTGGGTGGGTGTGGGTGTGGGTGGGTGTGGGCGTGGGTGTGTGTGCGTGTGTGTGTGCGCGTGTGCGTGTGTGTGTGCGCGTGTGCGCGTGTGCGCGCGTGTGCGCGTGTGTGCCAGTGCGTGTGTGCGTGTGTGCGTGTGCGCGTGTGTGCGTGTGCGTGTGCGTGCGCGCGTGCGCGTGCGCGTGCGTGTGCGTGTGCGTGTGCGTGTGTGTGTGTGTGTGTGTGTAAGGGGAGAGGAGGCGCCAAGCATGAGGAAGGAAAGATTGCCAGACTGCATGTCAGTGGTGTCAAGGTCTCCTACTGGTGGCAGAGGCACCGTGCCATGTCACGAGCTTTTCTGCGTCACTAGCGTCGGGAGAGGAAACTATTAGTAACCCCGCCCCGTTTTACAATAGTGATGGCGTTGTCTCTTGCGGCGGGGTTATGAACTGCATGGAGAGGCGATTTCGTCGTAGCACTCGTGCCACGGACTTCCGCTCGTGGTATCGACCTTCACAACACTGCTGTATGTGGTTAGTCCGAAGGCCAGAGTTCATCCGCTCGTAAGCCATTAAAAAGCGTACACAGATATTCCAAGCTATCATTCTTTGTACTCTCCCCGTAGATTAAACACACGGAAAAGAGGTTGAATGGTACGAAGGGGGGATAAGTACTGTAGGGAAAAATCCTTCATAGAAAAACACTTTCATCTAAATTTTTCCTTTATTAATTTACAGTTGTTTCGACTGCTTTGTGCCATTTTAAAGTTCCTAGTGGATGCCACTACGTAGCAAGCTATGTATGTCAAAACGTCAGCGATTCCCAAATATTCCGCTTTTAGTGTCCTCACTGGATTGCAAATTTTCGACATAACAATAATCAAGATTGAAAGAAGATCTTTTAGACTTTTGTCTGAAGACAAAACGTTACTATTAGGGTAATTCTGTGAAGATAATCATTTCTCGGAAATCGACATATTGTTTTCGACATCCATCAACAAAGTTTTCAACATCTAAATATTTTGAGTAATTAAAACTTAAATATCCAACATCAGAGAAGTATGATATAAACCTCCGCGCATTTATAATAATTAATTTTAAAAGAGATACAAAAGGGCTGAATTCGGGAGTATCGTGTAGCCAAATTCGTCATTTCAGGAGTGCAGGACACAATGATGCCTACCTCAAACATTGATTAAATACTTTCTAGGGAGTAATAATGTTCCAAAGACGAGTAATTGTTTATAACATTTAGACTATAAGTAATGGGATATACCATTCTCGGAACACTGTTGAAATTGTGAAGATGAGCCCTCGCAGTATCCTTTCCGAATGTTCGCCTGAAATATTTGAAATCGAGAGTATTTTACATTCTCTTCATTCACGTGAATCGGTTTTAGGTTGGGCAACGGAAATATCGTTACATACGTTTATAAGAAAATTCTAAACGTTTAAAACTGTGACGTTAATAGTGAAATGGGATGAAAATTTACTACATGGGTAAGTTATGTACGTTTGTGCCACTCACTTATTCTGCGCTCATTTTATGACTCAGAGAATGACATAGAACATTCATCGTGCTCTACTATCTCAAGAAAGGTTATCGCTTCGGCGATTGACACTTTCCAGTGTATGAGTCGGCGACGTTAAAACATCAATGATCAGCTGCATGAGAAAACAATCCGTTTTTCACACGTGTTTATCGCAAAGGCCTTCACAAGAATAGTTACTACAAATATGTTCTAAAATTAGTCTCAGCTTCTCAAAAAAAAATCAAGTGAGGTAGAAATATGATCACAACCAGAGGAAACCGAGTATAGTATGTTTACGGTGACAACACATATGCACCCTGATAAAGTTCTTGGGTGTGTAGATGAAGGAGATCCCTTTAGGAAAGCGTAGGGTTGTGGTGAATCCAAACCGGAATACTCAATAAAACCTGTTGAAGCTCTTTATTAATAATTATATTTTCTAACATCTTCCCCCAATTAGACCATCATTAAATTATTATAGTACGTACCTCCGGCAGCTAATATGGTATAAGAATAATTAAAACTTGTTTAAATCTGCATACACTAACAAATGTTAGGTCTGGATAAATGTTTTTTAACTAAACGCAAATAATTGTCTGCTTAAACCGATTAGAAAGATTATCCACCGACGTTAAAAATCAAAATAAGGTTATACATAAAAAATAACACAACAAATGCATTCACAGACAATAAATTTACGAATTTTTGAGAATGAATCGAATCTAGTTAATCAAAGTAGTTTTGGGAAACATTAAGATTACATACCGCACAGTTCGCATATAACATTCTTTTTAGTCTTTAATATTTTATGCACTTGAGATGTTTACACATCTCAAGTGCATAAAAATAGTAAATGTCAAACGAAAATACGTGGCCAGTCAAAAGGACATTCAGGAACATCCAATGTCGCAAGGGAAAGGAAGTACTGGCCTCTATATAGCACAAGATACAGGTGAATTATAAAATTCTAGGAACTCTAAGTGACGAGTTATAAAATCACTCTAGGAAACTAGAATAGCAACAGTGTTTCAACCGCATCACATTTCTTTACACACAATATAAAATGTATCACTACCTTCAGTTTGTATTATTAATGATAAGGGTGTAAAACAGTGTTTCGATTTCAGTTCATTAACACAAATGTTTCCTTTTTCTCAAAGAAGGTTTCCCCAATCCCCTTATCCCACCTACCCAGACGTCTATCTGCAATCGCTTTGCTTGAGTTAACAGTGGCGAGTGCAGAGAAACGAGTAGCGAACAATTATTTAGTTTCTTTATAAAGTGCTAAATACTACATACAAAGAGTGCAATCAGTTTGTGATTATAATTTTATGCCCTGGTCTCCGCCAGAGCATTATCCAGTGGACAAAGTTATTAACGCGCTTAGTCTACTGACCTTTACGCCATCGCAGTGATCGTGGATCGAAGTTTAGACTCAACACCGGAAGCAATTGAAAATATTCCACTCACTTTAAACTATCCTGAGTTAGAGCAACAATGGAGATGGATGCAAAAGCAACAAAAACAGTTACAACAACACTTTCTCGAGCAGAGCATAAATATTCCGCAGCTACAACATCATCCAGATTTTCAACATGCTTCGCAGTTTCAACATTCACTACCAAGATAAGCAGTCAACCCCACCAAGAAACCGTAAGTAGAGAATCAAATATTAAGGAACAGAACTCTGCCAAAAGACAAGGAATTAATGATTCTCGAGATAAGTATAACGTTCCAGTGTCAAATAGATACGAAATGTTTACGGAAGAAGAACCTTCAAAAGAGCCAGACAATATTACCCCATTAGTGAAAATCCCACCCATTCGTGTGGTAGGTAAAAACTACCACACGAATTTAGATATTAAATCAGTAGCCATGAACGACTTTATCACCAAAACACAACATACTGGAATCAACGTTTTTTTACAGATATAGAGGACTTAGGAAACTATAAGAATTTTTTTGAAAGTAAAACGTGTCATACGTATAGGGACCCTACAGTGAAGATTTTTAGTTATGCTAAAAGGAATACTAGAATCTCTAACAGAAAATATGCGAAAAACATAAACGCATCACTTACCTAGTAATTAAAGTATCTAGTCTATAGAATAAGCAATGACAGCCACTACAAACATGTGCGATGGTCTTATCACAGACTGAAGAAGCAAAATCTATCTATAAAATTAACAAATTTATGAATTTTATCATGCAAGTTTAACCTAGGATTAAACGTAGTTCACCTGTGCAATGTAAAAACTGACATTCATTTGAGCATTCTCAAACTAATTGTCATGTAACGTCCAGGTGTGTTCGCTGTGATGGACAACATCAGTATTCTTAATGTACTGTACCAAAAAATTCCGAACCAACTTCTTGTAATTGCAGCGACGCACATACCGCAAATTATAGAGGCTGCCGTTTATATCGGTCACGGTGAGTATTTCTTTCAGATAAAAATCTTAATAAACCACCACAGTCAATTGAGAAATGTGAGCATCCTGCTATATATTTAAATAATCAACACTTCCCTTCTCTCCCGCAACATAAGCTATTAGCTTGGCAAACAGCTCCGTTACCTTTAAGTCAACAACCTCAATTTGATGTAGTCCAACTCGTAAATACAACAGTAAACCAAGTTATCACAGCAATGATACCGCAAATTCAAAACATAATACAGTCGGTAATACCAATCCTTCAACAAGACAAATAGAATCCAAGAACTAAAAAGATCAAACTGAATCGCAAACGATGCCAAAAGTCAACAAATAATAATCGAATATAATTTTTTTTCAAAATCTCCAGCCATCCTCCTCTACAAACTTGGCAGAAATTACCCAAAACCTAATAGACAGTGCTCACGATTTCCAAAAGATAAATTCAGACCCCCATAAATATTCGATAGCATTAACTCCTGACATCCGATAATAAAATTTAAAAATAAATAAACAAATGTAACCCTAGTTATTGTACTCCAAGACAAGTGTAAGTCCATTTCACAACAGCTGAACTGAATTATAAAATTAATCTATTAAAACAGCCCGTAAGAATCCGGACAATTTGCGTGAGAATGAATGACAAAGTATTATTATGTAAAATGTTAACGCTCCTGAAAGGCAGTATTGCCGAACCGGAGGTAATAAAAATGTTCTTTCTTTAAAAGAATTTTTAATCGTGATAAAAGTTTGTGCAATACACGAGTCACATTGACTCGTTGGTCATCAACACTTATCATTCATTTCATGCCTTAGTCACCATACAAGATTGGAACGTCGTTATTTTGGTTTCTCCTAACTGGCGGCATGTGTATAAACTCCGATAAGGCCCGCTATTGGTCACTCCGCAATGCATATCAAGAATTATGACTCCAGGCGTAGAACGTTCCTCGTCTTGTTGCTGGTCGTACAGGTAGTGGTTCTAGCGCCATGTAAAGCACAAGTCACGGAAACATGTTCATTTGAAAAATTGGTAATCATGTCTGTGGATGTGAAATCTAATGTATCCGGACCCATAATTGTCCACGTAAGTATTCTCAAGTTATTTTTGCACTACATAACAAAATTAAGGTTTTATATTCTCTACTATAAGTTTGCCAACACATTTTTAAATTTGCTGATTAAATGTATTTATCGATTAAATCAATATATTAAAAGAAAACCATAAACGTCTTTTTAGCAATATTTCAACGTCCTGTAATTAGATGAGATTATATAAACTCTGAAAAATTAAACATATATAAACCGGTTTGCGAAAAGTATTTATTTTATAACAAAATAAAAATACATGTAATGCGTTCCTTTGGTGGTTCGCTTACTCAAAAGATATCACATGATGGGTCATTTTAAGTTGTCTCCAATAAATGCCTGTGATTTGTTTCTGACAGGGACGTGTTGAACAACAAACTTCCAATACACAATGGACCCTGGGGATGGAGTTCGGGGCTACAATGTGCTCAGGGGCCGATCAACCTCGTAGCAAGGTCATGTATTTTACGCTTACAGATGAGGATAGCATCATCATTTTGTGCAAAAAATAATAATTATATAAATATCCGGTCTCAACTAATAATATTGATTGATTGATTCGTGTTTCCGGGCGCGTCAACTACTCAGGGCATTATTCCCGTAAGTGTAGTGTGTGTCTTTTCTCGGGCGGTGCCGATGATCTTTTCCCCGCTGGATGGCGAGATCTGGCGCCGACCTACCGTCGACTACCAAGGTTTTCCTCTCAACCAGGTATCTCGCACCAGCGGGACATTGCCACATCCGGGACAAGCTGTGAGCTCCAGACCGTTCTCCCGGCATGTGTGGTAGTGAAGTGTATGTTAGTGTGTGTGTGTGTGTGTGTGTGTGTGTGTAAGAGGAGAGGATAGGACAAGGAAGAGGAAGGAAAGATCGCGCGCTGTCCATTTGTTAGGGTACTGCTGCGGCATTCGCCTGGTGATGATTCGATAAACCACGGAAAACTTTCAGAGCAGCCGGCCGCTAGAATTCTCCTCCAGACAGCGACTGAATTCGACCTAGGTGACAAACTAGTGTCGAAAATCCTGAACCTAGGACCTCCCGGTCAGAGGGACTGCAGTGACACCAGGTTGACGCACTGAGCCATCTCTCCCGGTCAACCCACAATGAGTGGTAACATTGTTTCTAACGGAGGGTGGAAACTGTGCCCGCAGACACGGCCGCCCGTCCGCTGGCGCCGCGCGGCTACACGTGGGAGGCGGGCGTGGGCGCGGTGCGCGCGTCGGCGGCGCCGTTGGCGTGGGGCGCGGCGCGGGCGGCCTGCGCGGCGGAGGGCGCGCACCTCGCCACGGCCGCCTCCATCGCCGAGGCGCGCCTCCTGTGGCGCCTGGCCCGCGCGCTGCGCCCGCCGCCGCCCGCCACGCTCCCCGTGCCCGGCGTCTGGTACGGCGCCTCCGACCAGGAGCAAGAGGCGCACTTCGTCACCGTCACAGGTACTCACTCGCCTCTCATACGCCTCTGGCGAATCACGCTCAATCCATGAGGGATTGAGATGGTTACTAGATAACGCGCACCCCCTGCTCGATTTGGTCTATTTGCCTTGTCGCACTCTACGGGGAGATTTCACCGCTCGGTTTTTGCCTCTGGGTAAAGAGGTTCCAATCCCGCTCGATCCAGAAGGGATTGAGAGAGTTACTACATAAGGCGCACCCCCTGCTCGATTTTGGTCTAAGTATTTGCCTTGTCGCACTCTACGGGGAGACTTCACCGCTCGGTTTTTGCCTCTGGGCAAACAGGTTCGAATCCCGCTCGATCCATAAGGGATTGAGAGAGTTACTAGATAAGGCACACCCCCTGCTCGATTTTGGTCTAAGTGTGTTTGCGTTGTCATACTCTACAGGGAGACTTCACCGCTCATTTTTTGCCTCTGTGTAAAGAGGAATTCCGGTCGATCCATAAGGGAGTGAGATAGTTGCTAGAGAAGGCACATCCCCCGCTCGAGTTTCGTCTAAATGTGTTTGCGTTGTCGTACTCTACGCGAAGACTTCACCGCTCGGTTTTTGCCTCTGGGTAAAGAGGTTCGAATTCCGTTTGATCCATAAGGGATTAAGATAGTTATTACATAAGGCACATCCCTTTCTCGATTTTGGTCTAAGTGTGATTGCGTCGTCATGCTAGGCGGAGAGACTTCACCGCTCGGTTTTTTCCTTTGGGTAAAGAGGTTCGAATTCCGCTCGACCCATAAGTTAATTACTAGATAAGGCACACACTCTGCTCGATTTTGGTCTAAGTGTGTTTGAACGTGATAAGTGTGTGTGATAAGAGCTTGAGACAGTAAGCTACACCACCCCAACAAGTCTGTTCTAGTTTGGTCGAGGGGACGAAGTTTTCCAAAACCGCCATTAGCACTGTCAGTGTTTCATAATTTTTACCCCCTCCATCTGGACATAATAAGAGAAAATATTTAATTACATGCAGAAAGTAGATTCATCTTTATAGTCTGGTCCGGGTTTCGACAGAAACATATGAGTCATAAAATAATCAGAAAAAGAATCTATATTAGTGACAAAAGTACATATAAAATGTATTATTTAATAGGCTTATATCTGTGCTCTCAATAAGATTGGTTATGTCCCCACATGTTATACATTTTTTTCATGTTGGTAATTATTTCCTTTTGATCTTTATTTTATTGAAATAATTACAAAATAATTTTTTATAATTACAAAATTTTCAAAGGATTAGTTCCAATATGCTTGAATGAAGACATCAAATAAAACCACGAAGAAAACGTGTCAATAGATTCCGGGACACCCTAACGGTTACGCATTATTGCTGACAATTAAGCAATTTATATTTCTTACAAGTACAATACTAAAGATAAGAGTTTTTGGCGAAAATTCGCCGTTTTTTCGGCGCACGATTATTTAACTTTCTCTTCTTACGAAGTTCCTTCATAAGGCGAGAAAGTAAAAATATGGTATTTAAGAGTAAAGTATTCATTAAGTATGAATAAACAATCTTCAAATGACGAATCTACGTCTATTTTTAAGATGTCTAAGAAAAATTACATATTATTTGAAACACAATATCAATTTGCAAAGAACTTCAGGATGATAATTTTAAATCATCAAATAAAAATCAACCCTTCATTAACACATTCTACTAGACATACTGGAAAATAATAAATGTTTATTATGATATTTTTCAGGTGTCCCTCTAAATGATACTGGTTTTGCTTCATTTCAACATCTCACACCGAATGGAGGAAAACACGAGAATTGCCTTTTTATGAATCAAGACAATGGGTTACTTGACGACGGAGAATGCAACTGGCGCCTTGGATACATTTGCAAAATTTCTTTGTAAAATAGTCTACGCAAGGTGCAATTGCTGGCTCATTAATTAATTTATATGTAATGATTTATTATTAATAAATAATTCTTAAATAAAACATTTTAATTCCAGTTTAGCACATTGCGAAGTACACTACGTTTTATTGGTTTACACGATATGACCCGCCCCTGTACAAATGCATCATATCCGCAGTAAAAGTATGGTTACCTAACGTACTATGGCTCTAACTACCTGGCTGGTCATCCCACCAACCGCAGTGCGTATTCCCACCCACACCTGGTACCACCTGTGACAGGAACAAATGTCTTTAAATACTCATTCAGCTCACTAGACAGGTACGACTGGCCGAACGCATTAATACACCAGACGACTATATAGAGATAGAAATAATAAAATGAAAAATTAAACTTTTTGCGTAAATTAAAAACTAATAATTACTACGGTATTGTTATTCAGAAAGCCATGTCTCCGTGTCCTTGATCAGAACAGACAGAAACGGCGAGGCACAAAACAGTCAGAAACTATAATACGAATGTGAATCAGACTACGAATGTGTAAAAACATCTTCAACAAAGGGTAAAAAGAGCATTAGTTCCGGAATAGAAGATACATTGATCTAAGTATAATATTTTTTTTTCAAATTTACACAGCCACACCCCTTATTAAGCTTTTTTAAACCGAGTAATGTTCCATTAGAGAGCTGCTATGGTCATTAGTTCCATAAGTGTAGTACTTATTACATCTCGGAAGGTGGCCGAGTTGTGCCCTTCCCCGGTGGAACATGAGATGTGGCGTCAATCCACATGTCAGCTTCCGGTGTCTCCCCTCATCTAGGTATCTCTCCCAGCGAGCACCGCCCCCCGACGGGAGAAGCTCCAAGCTCTCAATTGACCTCTCCTCATATGTGGTAGAGTAGTGCTCGTCAGAGCAAGTGTATGTTTGTTTGTAAGGGGAGAGAAGAGAATGTAGGGAAGAACAAAACGCCGGATACCACATAATTTCAATCTATCATCAACTTTCCACAAAATAACAGGTGGGCCAAATCTGGTTGTAGTGAGCACTCATTTTTATTTTTATGACTAAATTGTATAGAATTTTTAAAACATTATATGAATTTATTTCTAGAAGTAAAAATGTACAAACCTTGAAGACATTTGACAAAGAACACTTGTCAAAACGTTGGCGCAAATGAATGTGAATTTTAAAAATTATTTTTATATTTTTTGGCATTAAACTCTCTTAATCAAAAAAGGGCCTATTTTCTTGATACGAGAAAGGAAAGATTGCGCGCGGTTCGTGGCTCTTTTGTTGAGGTACTAGTCCTGCATTCCCACGGTATAGATCGAAGAAGGCACCGAAAACTGTCAATAAGCGCAGCCGACTGCAACAATTTTCCTCCAGGCACCGGCTGACTTCGACCTACCTGTTTTCTTGTCTCAAAAATTGGCCACCGATGTGACTAAAGCACTTGGACTAAGGTATTTCCTAAAATTTTAACATAAAATATTTAGGTGAATGAGAACTTCGTCAATAGAAGATGTTCAATTTAAAGAATTTATCTTCTTTTTGTGCATATATCTCCTGGGAATCTCGAAAACTGAGACGCCGGTATTTTCAACCTGAAATTAAGAACACGCACCACCACTTTGAGCTCCTTCGCAACGCCCTCTACGGGGAGAAAATTGAACCGAGAGGTCCGAGGAACGCGCGTTGAACGAGGACGGCGTGGGGCGGGGCGGGGGAGCGGGGCGGAGCGGGGGGAGAGGAGTGGGACAGAGGAGTGGCGCAGAGCGCAGGAGGTGGGACGGAGCAAGGGAGGCAGAGCTCGGAGGGAAGTGACGCTGGCGGCGGGACGGGGGTGTAGAGGCACGGGGCGGCGCTGGGGGAGGCGTAGGGGACAGTGACTCTGGAGGGGGCGGGGAAGGGAGGACGCGGGAGCCGGGGTGCCAGTGCGGGGGCGGGGGCGGAAAGGGCGGATTGGAGAGGGGCGCAGGGGCGGGGCAGGGCGCGGGGGCGGGGAAGGGTGCGGGGTGGGGGCGCGGAGCGGAGTGGGGCGCGGGGCGGGGCGCGGGGGCGGGGCAGGGCGTGAGGGCGGGGCGGGGCGCGGGGGCAGGGTGAGGCGCGGGGGCAGGGCAGGGCGCGGGGGTGGGGGTGGGGCAGATCGCAGGGACGGGGCAGGGCGCAAGGGCAGGGCGCGGGGGCGGGGCAGGGCGCGGGGGCGGGGCCGGGCGCGGGGGCGGGGCAGGGCGCGGGGGCGGGGCAGGGCGCGGGGGCGGGGCAGGGAGCAGGGGCGGCGCGGGGGAAGGGGCGGGGCGGCGTGGGCGCTGTTACATCAATAACTTCATTTCGGGGGCCCGAGGTCGGGGCAGAGCTGTAATCAGAGGTCTTCTCTCCGCCACAACAATCCCAAACTTGGACCGCGCATTATGAAAGTGCGGTTCCTTTCAATTAATTTAATTATTACATTGTTTGGGAGCGGCTGCTTTTGCAATAAGCTACTTATTGTACGCGCTGATGCCACTGGAAGTGGGTGGAAGAGAAGGAATTAACGAAGCGCTGTTCTGTTGCGTGAACGTGCAGCTAGATCACGTCGAATACTGGTGGACCGTGAGAATCCCTAATGTAATGGAGTGTTCAAATATTGACAATTGTGTACACAAGAGCAGATATGAAAGGTGGAGTGGTGCGCAGGAAAAATGAAAGAAAATAAAAAGAATGCGAAACTGAAGTTATTAAAAATAAATCAGGCATAAAGTCAGAGAGGGAAATTACGACAGAAAGGACGCATATAAGTGAATGAGATAAAGAAAAGTGGCGGAATGAGAAAAAGAGAAAACGGCAGAATGATAGAAAGAGAGAGAGAGGCAGTTTGGGAGAAAGAGAGAGAGAGAGGCAGTTTGGGAGAAAGAGAGAGAGAGAGGCAGTTTGGGAGAAAGAGAGAGAGAGAGGCAGTTTGGGAGAAAGAGAGAGAGAGAGAGGCAGTTTGGGAGAAAGAGAGAGAGAGGCAGTTTGGGAGAAAGAGAGAGAGAGGCAGTTTGGGAGAAAGAGAGAGAGAGAGGCAGTTTGGGAGAAAGAGAGAGAGAGAGAGGCAGTTTGGAGAAAGAGAGAGAGAGAGGCAGTTTGGGAGAAAGAGAGAGAGAGAGAGGCAGTTTGGGAGAAAGAGAGAGAGAGAGGCAGTTTGGGAGAAAGAGAGAGAGAGGCAGTTTGGGAGAAAGAGAGAGAGAGAGGCAGTTTGGGAGAAAGAGAGAGAGAGAGGCAGTTTGGGAGAAAGAGAGAGAGAGAGGCAGTTTGGGAGAAAGAGAGAGAGAGAGGCAGTTTGGGAGGAAAGAGAGAGAGAGGCAGTTTGGGAGAAAGAGAGAGAGAGAGGCAGTTTGGGAGAAAGAGAGAGAGAGAGGCAGTTTGGGAGAAAGAGAGAGAGAGGCAGTTTGGGAGAAAGAGAGAGAGGCAGTTTGGGAGAAAGAGAGAGAGGCAGTTTGGGAGAAAGAGAGAGAGGCAGTTTGGGAGAAAGAGAGAGAGGCAGTTTGGGAGAAAGAGAGAGAGGCAGTTTGGGAGAAAGAGAGAGAGGCAGTTTGGGAGAAAGAGAGAGAGGCAGTTTGGGAGAAAGAGAGAGAGGCAGTTTGGGAGAAAGAGAGAGAGGCAGTTTGGGAGAAAGAGAGAGAGGCAGTTTGGGAGAAAGAGAGAAAGGCAGTTTGGGAGAAAGAGAGAAAGGCAGTTTGGGAGAAAGAGAGAGAGGCAGTTTGGAAGAAAGAGAGAGAGGCAGTTTGGAAGAAAGAGAGAGAGGCAGTTTGGGAGAAAGAGAGAGAGGCAGTTTGGGAGAAAGAGAGAGGCAGTTTGGGAGGAAGAGAGAGAGGCAGTTTGGGAGAAAGAGAGAGAGGCAGTTTGGGAGAAAAAGAGAAATAGTAGCAAATTAATAGGAAAAGATAAACAGTCACTTACGTCTGTTTTCTAATACACCAACGTCTTTAGCGAAATAGGTACGAATGTGACAAACTAACAGAAACATAGAAACGTGTGGTAGAAACGTATAGAAACAGATGAATAGTGAGTAGCAACACTCGCCGAAAAGGATTCACCGTATTAGGTAGGAAAGGAATTGCGAAAAAGTGCGAAATCCATCAAGAGAAAGTGGAAGTAAGGTGATTTTCCGGTTCCTGGTTTACGAGTGAACACGTTAGGCGATCAGGTTGTGACTCCAGTTTGAATAGCCGCCGGAATTGCTAAGGCAAAGCGCTCTTCCTTCTCAATTTAATCCACAGAAACTACAATTATAACCGTCAAAGAAGTCTCCAATATCTGCTCACTCCCTTTGAAGCATATGTGGTCACAATATGAGGTTAACCACTAATTATTATTGGGTTCATTTATTTTAGGTCACTTCAAAAACTTGAGTACCGATCCCAAGATAGCATTTGACACAATTTTCATTTCTATTTAAGATTACAAGTTTTTAGATTTTAGTAATACTTGTTCACAGAATTTAAATGATTAATAATTTTAAAACATTCGGATTGGTTGAAGTTGTTCGAATGTTAAGTTTACTGCAAAGCACAAACATTTCTGAATATTCAGAAATATGTCTAGTCGAACTTTAGTGAACCGTAATTAGAATATGGACAGAACATGAAAGACATGATCTTATGATAGCTATCTACGGAAAACTGCGTTTGTAAGAGCCTGCAGAGCTTAGAAATTTTGAATTTTATCTGGAGCTGAGTTTTCAGACTATCCATCGCTGCTTATTTTACCTATCGGACAACTTAATAAATCTTAAATGAACATAATTCTCTCTATGAAATATTATAAAACAATTATTTGTATTTAATAATATCTTGTACGAGTGGCACATTGTAAAAAAAATCTTTTTACAAAATAATATATTTAAATTGATTTATTTGAAAACTTAAACACAACCCTCGCACGCTACAAGACTTGCATTTCTGTCAATACTCCACAACTTCACAAACAAATATTTCACGGACTGAGGAGCCCAGTGCACGAAGAGATAAACAGACCGTAAACGTCATGCAATGTGTTGACGTGAGCTAACGAGAGTACGCTCCCACAAGACAGAAGATTGCGCAGAACAGCATTGGCACGCGCAATGACTGACGGGTACTGTTGAAAGAATCCGCGAAGACTATTAATATACTCTATCTGCTGCCCGTCTCCCAGTATCTAAGACACGTTTCTCAAATGCGTTCCCATGGCAGGAAGGGAAACTTATTGTGTCGTCGCTTTGCACGTCATTATGGCTCGGGGCAAACAACGGCAGCTCGTAATAGAGAGTGTAATCTCTGACGGGAATAAGATTCTTTCGATATTAGAGACCTGGAATCCATGGTGACGAGGGTCTACAGGAAGCGCATAAATATTTTATTACAAAACAGAATGTTCTCACAGGAATCAAGGCATAGTTAATCTGTTAAGTTTTATATTTTGAAATTCCTGGACACTCAATGTGAGGAAAATAGAAAACATAACAAACCACTTTGCGTGAATCGCTCATATTAAGTCAATGGAATACGTTAAGACTTCATACTTTTACTAAACGATATTTGTTAAAAGACTTTCATCATTCATACAAAACAAGAAAAATTATCATCCTTAATAGAATTAGTATCATAAACATTCAAACCAGGGCACTGGAATACAATTTACATTCGTTATATATATATATATATATATATATATATATATATATATATATATATATATATATAGTTTACAAGAGTAAGATTAAAAGGGTGGAGCCTGGGGGGTGATAATGAAATTGTTCTTTGGATTTTTCGTATATACATAAATACGTTTGCCGTATTACACTCACACAATAGTTGTTGTGTGGGTGTAATACGGTATAACAGAATATGTTTGACGATTACTGTGTAAGTAGAGTACTTCGCATTCTACACTTTTTTTGAGTTTTTGATTCTGTCCAATTAAAGCTTTTGTGGGCTGATGTTACTGTGCGAATCATATCTGGTATATACTCCAACCCACAACGGTAGCGGTTTATGAAAATGCAACACCTTACAGCTTCACCGTACCAGTAATTGAGAGTAAGCGCAACCGAATCCGCCAAAGTGCCAGAAATTTACTTGATGTGTTTTACAACGGTGAGTTAGTCGCGTGTGCCAGAAACAAATTCATAGTCCTACTACCGAGATAAAAGGTATCCCTGATTGTTCCCAGGAGAATGTCGGAACAGCACCCTATAGAACGGGCCATGGGCCGCGCGGTAACTTTCCTCCCCATGCCCTATCATCATCATCATCATCATCATCATGTGATTTCCCCAAACCCGAATAGAGCGTCTTCGTGTGAAAAGTACTCGTACGTTATGTTCTAATGCAGCCTATCACAACAGGCATATGCAAGTGGGGAGGCTTTGTCGATCCTGCAATTGCTCACGACTAAGGCTAGGAAAAAGAAATGAAAATTGAGAAACAAGTGATGCTTTATAACTCGTTGTGTTTGTACATTGTTTAAAGCCCGCAATCAAGAATGCATGTTGAAAATAAATAAATTTTACTCAGAAATGGCAAGCTTAGGTCAGCACATATCCCTAAATATCGACATACTTAAGATTCATCAATCTTAAGCTTAACATTGGTCAACCTTAGCCTTAACATTCGACAGCCTTTACCACAACATTCACCAATTTAACCTAAACATTCACCAACTTTAACCTTGACATTCACCAACTTTAACCTTGACATTCACCAACTTTAACCTTAACATCCACCAACTTTAACCTTAACATTCACCAACTTTAACCTTGACATTCACCAATTTTAACCTTAACATTCTTCAACCCAATCTTGACAATCAATCAGTAATCTTACAGTTACCGACCTGAACTCTCTACTTTACCCACACCACAAATCCAATCTCTGCCCTCCAAAATACTGTACTCCCAGCCAGAGGCGTATCTAGGTATTCAGGCGCCCGTGGCAAGCATCAAATTTGCGCCCCTGTCAGGATATTTCAAATTAAGGTTGTTATTTGTTTCAGTGAGAATACTCATCATATATAAAAAATAAGAAAAATTATCATTAATTAACAGCGCCCCTTGTGAGTGGCGCCCATGGCACGTGCCATGTCTGCCATACCGTAGATACGCCTCTGCTGCCAGCATCTCCGACACTAGCAACAGGGGGAGGGTGAATAGGCCCGTGTGGTGGGTGGGGTGGAGTGGGGTGGGGTGGGGTGGCTGACCTGGCGGACTGCGAGCGCGCGGGCGCGCGCACGGAGCGGCCGCGGCGGAAGGGCGGCGGCGGCGGGCGCTTGGGGCGGCGCGTGCACACGTAGCAGCACACGCGCCAGTACAGGAAGCGGAACGAGTGCGCCATCAGGTCGCCGATGTTGGACAGGCACAGCAGCATCAGCGGGATGCCCAGGATGGCATAGAAGATGGTCACCACCTTGCCCCAGTGCGTCTTCGGCGCGATGTGCCCGTAGCCTGCAACGAAAACAACTTCATGATTCTTTCAAGACACAAAAGGTTGTTCCTGTCGGCCCCGTGGCCGAGATCGCTGAGACAGTAGTGCCGCAGTGATCTCGGACCGAAGGGTTGCGGGATCGAGCCTCGCCTCGGGCTAGGTTGTATGTGTTCGTTCATTCACCTCCTATCATCACCGTATATTTTCATTCTCAGACTATAACGTTACATCCAATAAAGACCTAGTAATTGATGCGACCTAAAATAACAAAAAAAAAAGTTTGTTCCTGTTGTCTTTTTACATTCCATTAGTAAATTAACGCATTATCTTAATTGCTCTTTAGATGTAATATTATGCATCTCAAGAAGATTTTTTATTTAAATAACAAGCGCCAGGAAGTCTGTGTCCAGCGTTAACAAAACATCAAGGACAGGACGGGACAATAAAGAACTTGTAGTGGTACAAAATGATCATATTTCATTAACGTTTACACAAGGTGAGTCATTTCGTGAGGTAAAAACCACACTCCCGCCTTCTCCACTTGATGACCAAATATTTCTTATGTCATCTTGCTGAGAAAACGCGAGGTTACTGGCACAGTAGTGTCTTTACAATCTCTTGTTCTGTAATTCCCAGAAGGACATTTAAGCACTGTGAATATTTCTAGATATTGTCGAAGAAAAGAAATTGTTTCGTGTACAAACAACGCAAAACTAAAATCTGTGAGGTGAATGAATATTCAACGCTTAAATACGGACATTCTGTATCAAGTTGTGGCCCTGCGATCGCAACCTGAATTAGCTCGTTAGAATCTTGAACACACAACCGGCCGTCAGGATTGCAGAGCGTTCCGCTGTTTGGTAACATACATGAGTGACCTCGCAAGTCGACACGAGCGCTTCAGATCCAGGAAATGCGCACTACGTTCCAAAGGCATACAGAGTGCGATGCATTTGGAAAATTACAAAACAGTTTCTACGGGAATCTATGATTCTGAGGCAAAACTCTAAAACTAATTATTTAGTATTAATATTATAAAAGAGCACGTTGGGCATTCTCAAAGCACGAAATGGGTCATGAGTCAAAATGAGTCGGTATATACTGAGGGTTTCATCTCTATCGACGACAGACATGTTATTACCGAAGTTATGTGACAAAATTAAAAAGTAAAGTTGTGTTCAAAACACAGGATATATTTTTCAGCACTTCCTTATGAAATCTTAAATGTTTTAAGGCCAGAATGTGAAAAAAATTAACACGGAACGAAAATACTCTATTCAGTTTATGGATGTTAGAAAAGACTGTATTGTCATTGAATTGCTTTATTATCCCTCACGAATACGAAACATTGGTGGTGTCCTCTCACAACATGGATACTTGGGAAACACGCTATTAAGAATGGCCTTCATGGGGAGTCAATAAACAGGCCTCAATGTCCATGTCGTAAAGCGGTCCATACAACATTCATAACAACTTTTGTGAAAAGGCCTCATTAGAAGAATCTGGAATAGTAGACCTCTGCTTTAGAAATCCACACTAAATTATAACTTATAAATTAACTTGTTATACATACAACTAGAAAAATTAAATTTGTATCAGCTTCTCCTTGGTAAATGAATATTTAAAAAATATCTGGAGAAGACAAACGTATAGGGGTCTCCACAAACACATTTTCGAATCCGTGTCCAATTAGTTACGAAAAAGTTGTTCAGTTTTTGCCAATGTAATATTACTTCTCTGAAAAGAGCAAAAATTACAGTTAAAGTAGTCCAAGATAAACTTATAAAATGTCATTTAACGTCTTTGAATAATAGGCATTATTTTCCGAACGTGCCTTAAAATCGCAGTCGACTCGCATTATTCATTGACCGTCATACACACACAGATCACCAATAGAATGCTCAGACGTAGTCTCATACTTTTATAATGCCGCATAAAGTTTTTTTCGGTGGCATTGTGGCCATCTTCAATGTAATATGTGGCTCCTGTATCGCCACGGATTACACTGACGGTGACTGCAATGCTACCGAAAAACATTCTTACTCTATTGAGAAATTCTGGAGACTTCGTCTTCGTTTTCTTTTAGCTGTAACATCACAAGCCTTTTCATTACTTCATACTTTAGATAACGAAGAATTGTTTTTCAAAATAGTGAACATTTTAGACATTCCGCCTGAAGAATTGATCCTGGATCCTTGAGCTAGGAAACAATTATTTTCTCAGAGTACGTGTGTTTCACATCACAATTCTTAATTACTCCGAAAAATTTAACAATTTCTAAGGCACACTCTAGGGCGTTCAAAAATAAAAATGTCAAATCAAAAATTATTTTCGGCGACTTTCCTTCCGCAGTTTTATTTTGGACGGGGGTCTGTCGACGTCAGGAGAGGGCCTATGGCCAAGGTTACTGGTGAATTTCAAACTCGACACCCATTCCAACACCATTCTCGTCATCAACACCAGTGACCGCATCAACGCCATTAACAAGGTGAATAACAAACAAACTGTCGGCCCCGTGGCCGAGATCGTTACGACAGTAGTGTTGTAGAGATCTTGGTACTGTGGGGTCGCGCGTTTGAGTCCCGCCTCGGGCATGGTTGCATTCCCTTCACCCCCTATCATCACCACATCATGTCATCTTCACAGTTACCATAATCACATCATGTCACATCCAATAGTTGTTCGCTAATGACCGAGTAGTTGATGCTGACCTTAAATAACAGAAAAGTCGCTATCAAAAACATTTGGAAGAGTCCGGCACTATGAACACCAGGTCCCCACCGCACTGGCGGTTCTGTCTCCTGTTCTGTCGCTATCAAAAACATTTGGAAGAGTCCGGCACTATGAACACCAGGTCCCACCGCACTGGCGGTTCTGTCTCCTGTTCTGTCGCTATCAAAAACATTTGGAAGAGTCCGGCACTATGAATACCAGGTCCCACCGCACTGGCGGTTCTGTCTCCTGTTCTGTCGCTATCAAAACATTTGGAAGAGTCCGGCACTATGAATACCAGGTCCCACCGCACTGGCGGTTCTGTCTCCTGTTCTATCGCTATCAAAAACATTTGGAAGAGTCCGGCACTATGAATACCAGGTCCCCACCGCACTGGCGGTTCTGTCTCCTGTTCTATCGCTATCAAAAACATTTGGAAGAGTCCGGTACTATGAATACCAGGTCCCACCGCACTGGCGGTTCTGTCTCCTGTTCTGTCGCTATCAAAAACATTTGGAAGAGTCCGGCACTATGAATACCAGGTCCCACCGCACTGGCGGTTCTGTCTCCTGTTCTGTCGCTATCAAAAACATTTGGAAGAGTCCGGCACTATGAATACCAGGTCCCACCGCACTGGCGGTTCTGTCTCCTGTTTCTGTCGCTATCAAAAACATTTGGAAGAGTCCGGCACTATGAATACCAGGTTCCACCGCACTGGCGGTTCTGTCTCCGTGTTCTGTCGCTATCAAAAACATTTCGAAGAGTCCGGCACTATGAATACCAGGTCCCACCGCACTGGCGGTTCTGTCTCCTGTTCTATCGCTATCAAAAACATTTGGAAGAGTCAGGCACTATAAACACCAGGTCCCACCGCACTGGCGGGTCTGTCTCCTGTTGAGAGGAGCTGCTCGGCACAGTCGCTTCCACGACACCAACCAGCTGACAAGTCACCTGCCGAGTCACGCTCCACGGGTGGTGGCGGCGGGCGCTCTATGCAACTCACGCAGGGGGCTCCGCTCGGCGCCGCGCCGCCTTTCTAGCGCCCGCGGGCGAAATAGAGCGAGCCGCTCCACCGGCGGCGCCGATCTTGGCACCGAACGCCGGCACCCGTTCAACACGGCGCGGCGCTCGCCCCGCTTGCTTCAATCGTTTCTCTTTGAAACGTCTCGCTTCTGTTGTTACCTGTCATCGGTATGCTCCTCACGAGCGGAAAAAACTACAAACTTCAAAAAAAAGGAAGGTGGGACACTAACTCGGATTATTTCTATACCATTTTTTAACTGCTAAATAGTTATTTACGAAATAACTCTCGTAAGACATCACATATATATATAATATAATATATATATATATATATATATATATATTGGAGATTATCAAACAAGGCTGTCGCCGTCAGGCCACAGTTTGGTAACCAATTCAGTATTGTAATAGGATATTACGATACGAATATCAAACGTTTTGCCTATTTTGTAAAAATCGAAAGTACCATAATTTTCTTTAAGTTTGACCATTTATCCTGGGAAAAGGTAACAGAATAATATTGATAGTATTTGTTGTTTAAAGGAGACGTGGAGACACTTTTTCCATTTTGTAATAGAACTGATTAATGTTAATAAATGGCAACGAAGATTTAGAATACTTGTGTTCCAATAACTCTTGTTAGGAAATTGATCTCAGTTTCTCAATTTTGAATGTAAATAATAAAAGGAGAGAATTTAATATTTATTAGACAGTCACTACTAAAAAGCCGACTCATTCAAGTCATGCATAAGGTGATAAAAGATCTATTTTTAGGTACGCTAAGCGAGACTATACCCAAGTGTTCAGATAAATCTGTGTATGCAACAAAGAAAAACAAAATACTTTCGCCCGACCACATCACATAATAGCGATCTTAATTTATCATTAAGTAGTTCGTACACTTGAATTAAAATAAAAAGAAAGTAAGTAAGGTTGTTTAAAATTAGTGTATGACACACGTGGTAAAAGTGACTTCATTTTGCTCGTAGGATTACGTCACTGGGTCTGTCAGCTTCGTTGTTGCCCTTTTCCTACTCGCAAAATAAAATATCACTTTATCACTCGAATCACAAATAACTATTAAGATAATAATTTAAAAACTATTCCATCATATAATATTGAATAACTGAAAGGACTGTGTCTTCACCGTGTTATTTATTTTACTAATGAAATATATACGCACATATAATAACTGCTTTTATCATTAAGAACTGCCCACTAGAGTCAGGTAATTTGTATTTTATTATGAGTTTACCTGATGCTTGAAATTACAAAAAAGAGAATAAATTGCAAACCCCACCAGCATATAGGGAATATCTCGCGTAAGTACTCGTACAAGCTAAATTTTATCTGTTATGACGTATGTGCAGAACCTTGTGCGAGATTACTAAATCTCTTGAGCCAAAATTTTATATTAGTTCACATTCTAAGGGCATGTAGATGGAAAGGAAGGGAATTGCTGAGGGGAGGAAATGGGGAGGTAAGATAAACGCGAGGTCCCTGGTTCATTTTATAAAGAGCCGACTCCACTGGAATTGGTCAGGAAATCACAACTAAGAGAATCTGCCAGTAAATCGATTCCGACATGTGGCAAAAACTCATTAATGTTCAAAACATCAAATTTTCTGGTATCCTGTCGGGATGGAGATCGCGTTTTTTAATAATTGGTACGAAATATCTAAGAAATAACCTTCACGCTCACCGCTCTGTGCCGAGAACAAATGTAATGCACAAAGATCAATGATTTGATTTTTTTTTCGAGGTATATTATCCAGGCGACAGCTGGTTCCCCTTTAGTTCTGATGGAACGCATATTCGACCACACACTAGGCGCCTACACACTTGTGGGCTCCTCTGGTCCGGGGCAAGCAGAACACAAGGCTCTCCGCCGCAACACATCCATGAGAGACAAGGGACAAAATCATGCCCACGGCGGAACTCGAACCCGCGACCTTTGGACCGAAGCGCTGAGGCGGTACACGCTCTGAACCCACCTCGGCCCTGCAGGTGGGCACTGATTATTTACAAAAAGAGGTTAATTTCTTCGAATACACAAAACACAACTGCCGACCTCGTCACAAGCACGTGACGAACATACTCTACCTCATTCAAGAACCGAACTAAACCTATCGAGGATTCGCTGTGTTTTGTTTGCCACCGCTCTCTTGTGTTGGCCGGCGGCGATCGGCAGATGTTCCCGAGTGCGCGCGCACCCTGACCTTTGTTTGCAGCGCCTTGAAAACAGCGGGTGCGCCAGCGCGCGGAAGCTGCCTCCCGCTGGCAGCGCCTGCCGGCGGCCGATCGAGGAGAAAGGCCGTTCGTCGCTTGGCGCACTCAGCCGGCACGGCGCGGGGCGGGGCGGGGAATGGCCGGGGCGGGGAGGGGTGGGGAAGGGA
>JAHLJT010009355.1:10069742-10093592 GCA_031308135.1 Acheta domesticus | reverse complement strand
TGTGAAAAGTACTCGTACGTTATGTTCTAATGCAGCTTATCACAACAGGCATATGCAAGTGGGGAGGCTTTGTCGATCCTGCTCACGACTAAGGCTAGGAAAAAGGAATGAAAATTGAGAAACAAGTGATGCTTTATAACTCGTTGTGTTTGTACATTGTTTTAAAAGCCCGCAATCAAGAATGCATGATGAAAATAAATAAATTTTATTCAGAAATGGCAAGCTTAGGTCGGCACGTATCCCTAAACATCGACATACTTAAGATTCATCAATCTTAAGCTTAACACTTGGTCAACCTTAGCCTTAGCATTCGACTAGCCTTTACCACAACATTCACCAACTTTAACCTTGACATTCACCAACTTTAACCTTGACATTCACCAACTTTAACCTTGACATTCGCCAACTTTAACCTTGACATTCGCCAACTTTAACCTTGACATTCGCCAACTTTAACCTTGACATTCGCCAACTTTAACCTTGACATTCGCCAACTTTACCTTGACATTCACCAACTTTAACCTTGACATTCACCAACTTTAACCTTGACATTCACCAACTTTAACCTTGACATTCACCAACTTTAACCTTGACATTCACCAACTTTAACCTTGACATTCACCAACTTTAACCTTGACATTCACCAACTTTAACCTTGACATTCACCAACTTTAACCTTGACATTCACCAACTTTAACCTTGACATTCACCAACTTTAACCTTGACATTCACCAACTTTAACCTTGACATTCACCAACTTTAACCTTGACATTCACCAACTTTAACCTTGACATTCACCAACTTTAACCTTGACATTCACCAACTTTAACCTTGACATTCACCAACTTTAACCTTGACATTCACCAACTTTAACCTTGACATTCACCAACTTTAACCTTGACATTCACCAACTTTAACCTTAACATCCACCAACTTTAACCTTAACATTCACCAACTTTAACCTTGACATTCACCAATTTTAACCTTAACATTCTTCAACCCAATCTTGACAATCAATCAGTAATCTTACAGTTACCGACCTGAACTCTCTACTTTACCCACACCACAAACCCAATCTCTGCCCTCAAAAATACTGTACTGCCAGCCAGAGGCGTAATTAGGTATTCAGGCGCCCATTGCAAGCATAGAATTTGCGCCCCTGTCAGGATATTTCAAATTAAGGTTGTTATTTGTTTCAGTGAGAATACTCATCATATATAAAAAATAAGAAAAATTATCATCATTAATTAACAGCGCCCCTTGTGAGTGGCGCCCATGGCACGTGCCATGTCTGCCATACCGCAGATACGCCTCTGCTGCCAGCATCTCCGACACTAGCAACAGGGGGAGGGTGAATATGCCCGTGTGGTGGGTGGGGTGGGGTGGGGTGGCTGACCTGGCGGACTGCGAGCGCGCGGGCGCGCGCACGGAGCGGCCGCGGCGGAAGGGCGGCGGCGGCGGGCGCTTGGGGCGGCGCGTGCACACGTAGCAGCACACGCGCCAGTACAGGAAGCGGAACGAGTGCGCCATCAGGTCGCCGATGTTGGACAGGCACAGCAGCATCAGCGGGATGCCCAGGATGGCGTAGAAGATGGTCACCACCTTGCCCCAGTGCGTCTTCGGCGCGATGTGCCGTAGCCTGCAACGAAAACAACTTCATGATTCTTTCAAGACACAAAAGGTTGTTCCTGTCGGCCCGTGGCCGCGATCACAAAGGCAGTAGTGCCGCAGTGATCTCGGACCGTGGGGTCGCGGGTTCGAGTTCCGCCTCGGGCATGGTTGTACGTGTTCGTCCTTTCATCACCATATCGTTTCATCCTCATACCATAACGTTACATCCAATAGTGGTTCGCTAATGACTCAGTAGTTGATGCGATCTTAAATAACAAAAAAACGTTGTTTCTGTTATTTTTTATATTCCATTAGGAAATTAACGGACTATCTTAATTGCTCTTTAAATGTAATATTATACATCAAGAAGATTTCATTTAAATAACAAGCGCCAGGAAATCTGTGTCCAGTGTCAACAAAGCGACAGGACAGGACAGGACACTAAAGAACTTATAGTGGTACAAAATGATCATATTTTATTAACGTTTTACACAAGGTGAGTCATTTCGTGACGTAAAAAACCATACTACCGCCTTCTCTACTTGATGACCAAATGTTTCTTATGTAATTTTGCTGAGAAAAGCGTGGTTACTGCATAGAAGTGTCTTTACGATCTCTTGTTCTACAATTCCCAGAAGGGCATTCAAGCACTGTGGATATTTCTAGTTATTGTCGAAGAAAAGAAATTGTTTCGTGTACGAACAACGCAAAACTAAAATCTGTGAGCTGACTTAATATGCAAAGATTATTATGACATTCTGTATCAAGCGATAGAAACCTGCATTAGCTCGTTAGAACCTTGACCACACAACCGTCCGTCAGGATTGCAGTGCTCTCCGCTGTTTGATAATTTCATGAATGGCCTCCCAAGTTGACAGCAGCGCTCAGATCCTGGAAATGCACACTATGTTCCAAAGGCATACAGGCTGCGATGAATTTGTAAAATTACAAAACAGTTTGTACGGGAATCTATGGTTCTGAGGCCAAAACTCTTAAAAGAATTACTTAGTATTAATATTACAAGCAGCACGTTCGATATTCTTACAGCACAAAATGAGTCACTCGGTATAATATACTGCGGGCTTCATCCCTTTCGACAACAGACATGTTATTACCGAAGTTAGGCGGTAAAATAAAAGATTTAAAATCTCGTAAGGAAGTGCTGACAAATTATCCTGGGATTTGAACGAAAATTTACTTTTTAAGGCCAGAATGTGAAAAAAAATTAACATGGAACGAAATACAACATTCAGTTTATGGATACTAGGACAGACTGTATTGTCATTGAATTGCTTATTATCCTGCACGAATACGAAAACATATTAGTGTTCCCTTCACAACATGGATACTTGGGAAACACGCTATTAAGAATGGCCTTCATTGGGAGTCAATAAACAGGCTCAATGTCCATGTCGTAAAGCGGTCCATTCAACATTCATAACAACTTTTTTGAAAAGGCCTCGTTAGAAGAATCTGGCATGGTAGTCATCTGCTGTAGAAATCCACACTAATTATTAATAACTAATTATTAATAATCATTATATAACTTCTAAATTAAATTGTTATACATACAAGTAGGAAAATTAAATTTCCAGGTTTTCCTTGGTAAATGAATGTGTCAACTATCTGGAGAAGACAAACGTATAGGGGTCTCTACAAACACATTTCTGAATCCGTGTCCAATTAGTAATTGGAAAGATGTTCACTTTCTGCCAACGCAATATTACTCGGTGAAAAGAGCAAAAAATAATAGTTAAAGTAGTCCACGATAAACTTACAAAATGTCATTTAAAGTCTTTAAAAAATATGCATTATTTTCTCAACGTGTCATGAAAATTGCAGTCGACTCGCATTATTCATTGACCGTCGCACACCAATAGATCACCAATAGAACGCTCAGACGTAGTCTCATACTTTCATTATGCCGCATTGCGTCACTGGGTGTGTCAGCCCCGTCAGGAACCTTTCCTGTTCGCAAAATAAAGGGTTACTTTTATCGCTCTTATCACAAATCACTATTGTGACTAATTAAATAAATCCTCATTTTTATAAAATGAAATAATGGAAAGAATTGTATCTTCACCTTGTATTTAATTTTAATTTGTACTTATGAAATATTAAGACGCATACTTAATGACTGCTTTTATCATTAAGCTAGTTTCAGGAAAATTGAAATACTTTTATTTCGATATCCGGGGATGTCGTTAACAGGGGGAAGTGGAAGTAAACACCATTAAAATGAGGAGGAATTGAAGAGGTGTTTTTTTATGAAAATTGATTACAATCATCTGTTGTTAATTAAAATAAAAATTAATACCCTTGCAAGATAAGTAACATTGTATGTGACGTGATACACTATCAGTTCTACTAAATCTGACTCAGTATCCAGTCACAGAAAGAAATTTCATTAGAAATATCTACCACTCCACTTCTTATTCGTCAATAGAACTACATGTAAAAGATCGGAACAGTTTTTTTGCAGCAATTTTCAAAACTCTTCCTCGCAATATCCACAGTTTTAAAAAGAATAAAAATTAGTATAGTAATAACGGGTAAAGAAACCTAAGAAGCTTAAAAGTTCCTTGAACCTTAATAAATTCAAATGGTTTCCTGCGGTTCAGTGGTGCAGAGAAGAGAGTCGAGGTTCATTGACACATGGGATAGTGCACTGCAGTACAATGAACTTCAGTGGAATGTAGCGCCGTCGCGTGAAGTAACAAGTAATATTTATAATAATAACAATAATAATAATAATAAAAATAATAATAATCTATAAAAATGTACTAATCATATTTTTATGACAGTTATAATAGTTAATTTTGTAAATCACTGCCAATGAATTGAACTCAAGTGCAGTTAAATATGATTTTATCTTCTCCTACCACAGCTCAAAATTGCTACCGGTGACCACTAAAACGTAGTTCAGCCCAAGGAAGTGCTTGACTGCTGGCTGCCAAGCGAGGTGTCCGTTTGATTAGGTTTGACTGTAATTGTTTCAATGCTTAGCAGAAAATACGAGACTAAAAAATAGTTGAAAACGCTGGACGTTCAACTGGGGCCCTTTTTGGTGATAAATACAGAAATTCCTAACATCACAGTCATGTCAGGAGAGAACCTATGGCCAAGGTACTGGTATTTCAAAATCGACACCCATTCCAACACCATTCTCATCATCAACACCAGTGACCGCATCAACGCCATTAACAAGGTGAATAACAAACAAACTATCGGCCCCGTGGCCGAGATCGTTACGACAGTAGTGTTGGGGAGATCTTGGGACTGTGGGGTCGCGCGTTCGAGTCCCGCCTTGGGCATGGTTGCATGTATTCTTTCCTTCACCCCCTATCATCACCACATGTCATCTTCACAGTTACAATAACGTCACATCCAATAGTTGTCGCTAATGACCGAGTAGTTGATGCAACCTTAAATAACAGAAAAAGTCGCTATCAAAAACATTTGAAAGAGTCCGGCACTATGAATACCAGGTCCCACCGCACTGGCGGTTCTGTCTCCTGTTCTGCCGCTATCAAAAACATTTGGAAGA
The DNA here is from genome assembly GCA_031308135.1 of Acheta domesticus. Lineage (NCBI taxonomy): Eukaryota > Metazoa > Arthropoda > Insecta > Orthoptera > Gryllidae > Acheta > Acheta domesticus. Next base: position 10,088,434 of record JAHLJT010009355.1, on the reverse strand, counting down.
GTCCGGCACTATGAATACCAGGTCCCACCGCACTGGCGGTTCTGTCTCCTGCTCTGCCGCTATCAAAAACATTTGGAAGAGTCCGGCACTATGAATACCAGGTCCCACCGCACTGGCGGTTCTGTCTCCTGTTCTGCCGCTATCAAAAACATTTGCAAGAGTCCGGCACCATGAATACCAGGTCCCACCGCACTGGCGGTTCTGTCTCCTGTTCTGCCGCTATCAAAAACATTTGGAAGAGTCCGGCACTATGAATACCAGGTCCCACCGCACTGGCGGTTCTGTCTCCTGCTCTGCCGCTATCAAAAACATTTGGAAGAGTCCGGCACTATGAATACCAGGTCCCACCGCACTGGCGGTTCTGTCTCCTGTTCTGCCGCTATCAAAAACATTTGCAAGAGTCCGGCACCATGAATACCAGGTCCCACCGCACTGGCGGTTCTGTCTCCTGTTCTGCCGCTATCAAAAACATTTGGAAGAGTCCGGCACTATGAATACCAGGTCCCACCGCACTGGCGGGTCTGTCTCCTGTTGTGAGGAGCTGCTCGGCCCAGTCGCTTCCACGACCTAACCAGCTGACAAGTCACCTGCCGAGTCACGCTCTGCGGGCGGCGGGCGCTCTATGCAATTCACGTCGGGGGCTCGGCTCGGCGCCGCGCCGCCTTTCCAGCGCCCGCGGGCGAAATAGAGCGAGCCGCTCCGCGCGCCGATCTTGGCACCCAACGCCGGGCACCCGTTCAACACGGCGCGGCGCTCGCCCGCTTGCTTCAGTCGTTTCTCTTTGAAACGTCTCGCTTCTGTTGTTACCTGTGATCGGTATGTTCCTCACGAGCGGAAAAACTACAAAATTCAAAAGAAAGATAGGGGGAACACTAACTCGGATTATTTCTATACCATTTTTAACTGCTAAATAGTTATTTACGAAATAAGTCTCGTAAGACATCATATATATATATATATATATATATATATATATATATATATATATATATTGGAGATTATCAAACAAGGCTGTCGCCGTCAGGCACAGTTTGGTAACCAATCCAGTATTGTAATAGGATGTTACGATACGAATATCAAACGTTTTACCTATTTTGCAAAAATCAAAAGTACCACAATTTTCTTTAAGTTTGACCATTTATCCTGGAAAAGGTGGCAGAATAATATTGATAGTATTTGTTGTTTAAAGGAGACGTGGAGACACTTTTCCATTTTGTCATGGAACTGATTAATGTTAATAAATGGCAACGAAGATTTAGAATACTTGTGTTCCAATAACTCTTATTAGGAAATTGATCTCAGTTTCTTAATTTTGAATGTAAATAATAAAAGGAGAGAATTTAATATTTTTTAGACAGTCACTACTAAAAGCGACTCATTCAAGTCATGCATAAGGTGATAAAAGTTCTATTTTTAGGTACGCTAAAAGCGAGACTATACTCAAGTGTTCAGATAAATCTGTGTATGCAACAAAGAAAACAAAATATTTTCGCCCGACCGCATCAGCTAATAGCGATCTTAATTTATCATTAAGTAGTTCGTACACTTGAATTAAAATAAAAGAAAGTAAGTAAGGTTGTTTAAAAATAGTGTATGACACACGTGGTAAAAGTGACTTCATTTTGCTCGTAGGATTACGTCACTGGGTCTGTCAGCTCCGTTCGCCCTTTCCTACTCGCAAAATAAAATATCACTTTATCACTCGAATCACAAATTACTATTAAAATAATAATTTAAAAACTCTTCCATTATATAATATGAAATAATTGAAAGGATTGTGTCTTCACCGTGTGTTTATTTTTACTAATGAAATATATACGCACATATAATAACTGCTTTTATCATTAAGAACTGCCAATAGTTTCAGGTAATTTGTTTTTTTTATTATGAGTTTACCTGATGCTTTGAAATTGCAAAAAAGGGAATAAATTGCAAACCCCACCAGCATTATAGGGAATATCTCGCTGTAAGTACTCGTACAAGCTAAATTTTATCTGTATGACGTATGTGCAGAACCTTCTGCGAGATTACTAAATCTCTGAAGACAAAATTTTTATATTAGTTCACATTCTAAGGGCATGTAGATGGAAAGCAAGGGAATTGCTGAGGGGAGGAATTGGGGAGGTAAGATAACGCGAGGTCCCTGGTTCATTTTATAAAGAGCCTCTCCACTGGAATTGGTCAGGAAACCACAACTAAGAGAATCTGCCCAGTAAATCGATTCCGACATGTGGCAAAAACTCATTAACGTTCAAAACATCAAATTTTCTGGTATCCTGTCGGGATGGAGACCGCGTTTTTTTAATCATTGGTACGAAATATCATAAGAAATAACCTTCACGCTCACCGCTCTGTGCGAGAACAAATGTAAAGCTACAAAGATCAATGATTTGATTTTTTTTTTTTTCGAGGTATATTATCCAGGCGACAGCTGGTTCCCCTTTACGTTCCGATGGAACGCATATTCGACCACACACTAGGCGCCTACACACTTGTGGGCTCCTCTGGTCCGGGGCAGCAGAACGCAAGGCTCTCCGCCGCAACACATCCATGAGAGACAAGGGACAAAATCATGCCCACGGCGGAACTCGAACCCGCGACCTTTTGGACCGAAGCGCTGAGGCGGTACACGCTCTGAACCACCTCGGCCCTGCAGGTGAGCACTGATTATTTACAAAAGAGGTTAATTTCTTCGAATACACAAACACAACTGCCGACCTCGTCACAAGCACGTGACGAACATACTCCTACCTCATTCAAGAACCGAACTAAACTATCGAGGATTCCGCGTGTTTGTGCACCGCTCTCTTGTGTTGGCCCGGCGTGCGATCGGCAGATGTTCCCGAGTGCGCGCGCACCCTGACCTTTGTTTTGCAGCGCCTTGAAAACAGCGGCGTGCGCCAGCGCGCGGAAGCTGCCTCCCGCTGGCAGCGCCTGCCGGCGGCCGATCGAGGAGAAAGGCCGTTCGTCGCTTGGCGCACTCAGCCGGCACGGCGCGGGGCGGGGCGGGGAATGGCGGGGCGGGGAGGGGCGGGGAAGGGAGGGAAGTGGAGGGAGGGGAGGGCGGGGCATGCGAGGAGAGGCGGGGAGGGGAGGGGCGGGAAGGGGCGGGGAGGGCGGGTGGGGCGGGGAGGGGCGGGGCGGCGCGGGGGTGGGGCGGGGCGGGGCGGAGCGGGGCGGGGCGGAGCGGGGCGGGGCGGGGCGGCGCGGGGCGGGGCGGGGCGGGGCGGGGCGGCGCGGGGCGCTGTCACAGACCGGTGTGTCGCGAATCGGGTCATAAAACCTCCTTCATGCATCAACAATTATACACATTTACCATACGGCTAGTGTATGCGACATACATTGCTTCATGCTTCGGGTTTTTTTTTCAAGACGCGTGGGGGGGGGCTGTCATCAACATAAAATACGTCACGGTATTTCGCGTTGTTGGTTGTGCAGTTAGGAGTCGCATGAACACCGGCACTGCTCGATACAGTCGCGATCATGAGAATCCTAGCGGCACAACCGAGAACGACGCGAAATACCGTGAGATATTCCATTTTGATGACACACCCCCACCCGCCAAGAAATAAAAAACCGAAGTATAGACCAGTGTTGTCCAGGTCGATGTCACAAGTGGGAGTGGAGTGCCACGACGAAATCGCCTCTCCACGCAGTTCGTCACCCCGCCGCAAGAGACAACGCCATCACTATTGTAAAACGGCGGGGTTACTAATAGTTTCCTCTCCAGATACTAGTGGTGCAGAGAAGCTCGTGGCATGGCACGGTGCCGCGAGGCGTGCCACTGCCACCAGTACCTTGACACCACTGCTTTACAGGTATATTCGTCGTTTCAGTGTTTGTATTTTTAGGAAATCTGATGTGAGAGCATGCAGTTTTGCTGTGAGCTGCAACACTGGCACAGCTCGGAAAATATAATCATTTTACCACATTACTTCATTATTATTATTATTATTATTATTATTATTATTATTATTATTATTATTATTGCCTTTACTATTACCAAAACTCCTATTACGTTTTCGGTTTAGGTCGGAAGTAGATTTTATGTCCAACTCAAACGTTAAACTCAATATGAATATAATTATCACTCTGAATGCTTATTTTGTAAACAAGCCTTGTTGAAAGTAAATGTTGAATGTATTTAATACACAGACTAGTCTCAGTTAATCGCATTTCATATTTCCACGTTCTTGTCAAAATAATATCACATGTTCATGTTTATAACAAGATATTTTCTGACGAGAGGTTTTGGTCGTAATATAAATATAATTTAACTTCGCATTTCCTAACGGTGTTGCTAACGGTGAGGTATTCAGTACATCATCTCGTGTAGTTTGTGGCAAAGCGAGGAGGGGGAGGGCGAAGACCTTCGCGTAGTACACCGACGCGTTCAGTGAGAGGACGCGCGGACGGCCTCGGTGCAGCACAGATTTAGACTCGAAGGGAGAGGCGGCCAAAGGACGCTACAAGCCGTTACGCACACACTGTGACGCCACTGAAAAGAATCTTGGACGGAAAACAGTAAGTCTAATGCGCAGAGTTCCAAACTTTCCTGCGTAAGTTTGGTATGTAATGTCCTAAACAACTCATCAATTCTGTTTTTAATTATGGAAAAGAAATTCCAGATTTTTTCTGTATATTCTTTATTTCTATTTTTGATAATTCTATTTTCGCTAAACAAACGAAAGGCGTGTTGGAAGCAACTGCAATCGATTTAGTTGGAGATTGATTTTGCATGCTTTGAGATGATTGAAGATCTTTTCGTTAGCTATGTGCAATCGTGAAAATTCTAATGAATTAGACTGGACAATTACAGTGGAAAACAACTTTCAGTAACTAAACGAAATGTATACGGGCCTGATGGGATAACGTAATTCGCTTCAGGGTCTATTAGAGCGCATGTTCATAGTGGGAATGAATCGCAAATTAGAAATGTTTAATGTAAACGTAATGGGATAGACGTGAAAGAGTTCGTGCATTTCTGTTAGTGTGTTTGTGTGAATTTACTTTTTTCTATAGACGTGTTTAGGCTGTGTGTGTGTGTGAGAGAGAGAGAGAGAGAGAGAGAGAGAGAGAGAATGTATGTGTGTGAAGGTATTGTATGTGTATACTCGTACGAGCGTGTATGTGTTTGTTTAATGGTGGAGATACTGTTCATATTTCATCTTTTTCCTGCTCATCAGTAACTAGTGTTGTAAACCGCACGAAGGCCAAATACAAATTAGTCTTCAGAAGGAAACTGATCAGAGAGCATTCCTGTCCTCCGCGGGGTTTTCCTCCGGGGTTTCCCCTCACCCAAGAGGAAGGTGATTGGTTATGTAAATTAAGACTGATGACGATGGACATGTTGTTAATTTGTTGTTAATACAATTAAATAAATGGACTGACAATTAGTGAAACTTTCGAGTAAATAAAAATAACAGTAATGATAATAAACGAACTCAGTGTGAATGCTGGGCGGTGCTGAGTGGGATGGGGTGAGTGGGTTGGGGGAGCTGGTGTCGGACGGAGCGGGGTTGGGTCGCGTGCAGGGACGGGCGGGTTCAGGGCCGCGGTGAAGTTGGGGGTCAAGGCCAGGACACGAGGAAGGGATGGAGCCGGGAGTCGAAAAGGGGGATGAGAAAAGGGAAAGAGAGGGATGGCAGAGAGCCAGGGACGATCGATTGTTAGTGATTCCGGGCGCGTCAACTAACGTCATTAGTCCCGTCGGTATAATGCATGTCGTTTTGTTCGGGAGCTGGCGATGATCTTCCTCCGCGGTTAACGGGATTTTCCCCAACCAGGCATCTCCCACCACCGGGGCGCGGCCCCAGCCGGGACAAACTGTAAGCCCCCGACCGGTCTCCCGGCATGTGAGGTAGTGATGCTAAGTGTGTGCGTGTGTAGATAAGGGGTGAGGATAGGACAAGGAATGGGAAGGAAAGATGGCGCCCGGCCCGTTTCCCATTTGGTAGGAAACTGCTCCGGCATTCGCCTGGTGATGGCTCCGGCATTCGCCTGGTGATGATCGTAGAAACCACGGAAAACTACTGATCAGGGCAGCCGGCCGTTACAATTCTCCTCCAGACAGAACAGACCCAGCTATGTATATAAGTGTCACCGTCGGGACTCCTACGTGAGGGCCAGGAGGCGGGTCGGGAACGAGATCGGGGTATGTCGAGGCGGGGGAGGGAGGTGGCGAGACAGGGCTGTGGAAAGGAAGGGAAGGGGCGGGAGAGGGATCGGGCCGGGCGGGGGAGGGATCGGGCAGGAGGGGGAAGGTATGGGGGCGGGAGTGCAGGGATGGCTCGAGACGGGAGGAGGCAGGGAAGGGAAGGGCCGGGGCGGATGGTGGTGAGAGCTGAGGGATCGGGCAGAGCGGTGGAAGGACCGGACGGGGAAGGGATGAGGGCGGGGCGGCGGGAGTGCAGGGATGGCTCGAGACGGGAGGAGGCAGGGAAGGGAAGGGCCGGGGCGGATGGTGGTGAGAGCGGAGGGATCGGGCAGAGCGGTGGAAGGACCGGACGGGGAAGGGATGAGGGCGGGGCGGCGGGAGTGCAGGGATGGCTCGAGACGGGAGGAGGCAGGGAAGGGAAGGGCCGGGGCGGATGGTGGTGAGAGCGGAGGGATCGGGCAGAGCGGTGGAAGGACCGGACGGGGAAGGGATGAGGGCGGGGCGGCGGGAGTGCAGGGATGGCTCGAGACGGGAGGAGGCAGGGAAGGGAAGGGCCGGGGCGGTTGGTGGTGAGAGCGGAGGGATCGGGCGGAGCGGTGGAAGGACCGGACGGGGAAGGGATGAGGGCGGGGCGGCGGGAGTGCAGGGATGGCTCGAGACGGGAGGAGGCAGGGAAGGGAAGGGCCGGGGCGGATGGTGGTGAGAGCGGAGGGATCGGGCAGAGCGGTGGAAGGACCGGACGGGGAAGGGATGAGGGCGGGGCGGCGGGAGTGCAGGGATGGCTCGAGACGGGAGGAGGCAGGGAAGGGAAGGGCCGGGGCGGATGGTGGTGAGAGCGGAGGGATCGGGCAGAGCGGTGGAAGGACCGGACGGGGAAGGGATGAGGGCGGGGCGGCGGGAGTGCAGGGATGGCTCGGGACGGGAGGAGGCAGGGAAGGGAAGGGCCGGGGCGGATGGTGGTGAGAGCGGAGGGATCGGGCGGAGCGGTGGAAGGACCGGACGGGGAAGGGATGAGGGCGGGGCGGCGGGAGTGCAGGGATGGCTCGAGACGGGAGGAGGCAGGGAAGGGAAGGGCCGGGGCGGTTGGTGGTGAGAGCGGAGGGATCGGGCGGAGCGGTGGAAGGACCGGACGGGGAAGGGATGAGGGCGGGGCGGCGGGAGTGCAGGGATGGCTCGAGACGGGAGGAGGCAGGGAAGGGAAGGGCCGGGGCGGATGGTGGTGAGAGCGGAGGGATCGGGCGGAGCGGTGGAAGGACCGGACGGGGAAGGGATGAGGGCGGGGCGGCGGGAGTGCAGGGATGGCTCGAGACGGGAGGAGGCAGGGAAGGGAAGGGCCGGGGCGGATGGTGGTGAGAGCGGAGGGATCGGGCAGAGCGGTGGAAGGACCGGACGGGGAAGGGATGAGGGCGGGGCGGCGGGAGTGCAGGGATGGCTCGGGACGGGAGGATGCCGGGCAGGGAAGGGCCAGGGCGGACGGCGGAGAGAGGGCGTGGAAAGGCAGGGGGCGGAGGGAGGGTTGAAGGGGCGCGGCGGGGGAGCGCGAGGCGGATGGGCCTTTCCGTCGAACGCAGCCGAGGCTTTCGCGCGCAGTGGGCGGGCGGCGCGGCGCTTATCGCCTGCGCACGCGCCTCACGCTCCGATGCGCCTGGTTTCTATCCCCGATGCGGCCGGACACCGCCTCCTCGCCTTTTCCAGCGCGCGCTCCGCGTGCTGGAAGACCGCCTCCTTATCCGGAAGCCGCCGTTATGCTCTTTGGATTTTCTTAGAGCCTCTGCTTATGTATTGCGGTCGGAGGAACGCGTGGGGAATTAAAGACGAACAAAGATTACCACATAAATGGTGTCACGAAGTTGGTTGATGGATGTCCTAAGATAGTGGTGTCAAGGTCTTCTTCTGGTGGCAGTGGCACGCGTCGTGACACCGTTGCATGCCAAGAGGTTCTCTGCGCTACTAGCGTCGGGAAGGGAAACTATTTGTAACCCCGCCGTTTTACAGTAGGGATGGGGTTGTCTCTGTTGGCGGGGTGATGAACTGCGTGGAGGGGTGATTTCGTCGTGGCACTCGTGCCACGGCCGCCTGCTCGTGGCATCGATCTTGACATATTTGCGGAGCCTTAGGCTCTCAGGTATGAGACATGAACCTTTTATATGCCACACGCCACTTTTTTTTTCTTTTTTCCAGAGAGTACGAGTTGAAAAGCGCAGTACAATTTGAGCATCTTTGCTATCTTCTTATGTTCTTGGTTAAGCTTGGAAAAGGGGGCTAAGGATATTGGCTTCTTCGCTGAGGTCAGGAGTGAGAAAGAAATTACGCTACAGTAGAACTCCAATTATCCGAATTAATGGGGACCGGGACCCATTCTGATAATCAAATATTCGGATAATCGGATTTTTTTAAAAAAAATTGCCATTGGAGAGAATAAAAGCTACGTTTTGATATTGCACTATTTTTTTATTGAATTAAATGAAAGAAACATGAAATTTTCACATGTTTTAAATATAAATAAAATGTACTTATGTACAAGTTTAGAAATAAAATCATTGTTTTTTAAACATCTCCGTTAATGTAAGCTGTTTTGCGGTCTTCAACCGTTTTCGGGCAGCCAGGTCACGCATTCGCTTGACGGTGAGCAGTTGCAAGTGGTCACACTCGGGCTGACGCTCCATCCACTTCAAAGCAGTCTCGAGGCCGGCAAATGCTTCACTAGCTGATGGTCCAGTGTCTACTTCAACATCAGCAGAAAGTTCTTCTTCCACTTCCACTTCAACATCTTCTCTCACACTTACAACAATTTCATCGTCATTGAGAATTTGAAAACCAGGGTCAGACGTGTCACAAGCCATCCACTCTCCTACATCTTCAGCACTTACTTCTGTACAACCAGGAATTTTTACAATCATTTTTCTTATTTCCTCTAGTGACAACGCATCTTCATCATCATCATCCTCTCCATATTCTTGTTTCTCATTTTCTTCAGATTCTTTTTTTTTGTTCTTCTCAGACGGTAGGCCTTTCAGTTTATTCCACGCACGTCTTAGCGTCACTGCCGTAACCAAACTCCAAGCTTCCGCTACCATGTAACAGCAGTCCTTTAAATTTATTTTGCTATGATTTGCCAAAACCAATTCTTCATCTTCAGCACCTTCGATCAGCAGTTTTCTCAGCAGTTGCCTTCTGTAATGGCGCTTCATTGTTTCAATAACAGACTGGTCCATGGGTTGCAGCAAACTTGTAACATTGGGAGGCAAAAACGTCGTTTTAAACTGCCCATTCTCTCTTTCCAACAGTTCTGCTGTAGGATGAGTGGGTACGTTATCAACAATTAAAAGCACCTTACTGCCTTCTTTTCCCACCGATTTTTGGTGCTTTTTCACTTTAGGAATAAACACTTCATCATACCATTCGGTAAACAAAGCTGCAGTCATCCAGGCCTTGGGTTGACTTTTGTAGAAGAGTGGAAGTTTTTTTACGTTTTTAAATGCTCTTGGATTTCTTGATTTTCCTATCAAAAGAAGTGGCAGTTTATGATTTCCAGTGGAGTTGGCACAGTTAAGCACTGTAACACGTTCTTTACTGACCTTATGTCCAGGGGCACTAGATTCCCTTTTAGAAGCCAAAGTGGTTTTTGGTAATGCTTTCCAAACAAGGCCAGTTTCATCGGCATTATAAACAAACTCCGGATCATAGGATTCTGATGCAGTTTTAAATTTTTCAATAAAATTTTCAGCAGCTGCAGAGTCTGCTGAAAGCTTCTCACCAGCCAAATCTAACTCGCGTACACCATGCCTGAATTTAAAATTCCTTAGCCAGCCGTTACTAGCCTTAAAAGATGAATAACCAAGCTTTTCTGCTAAGATTTGGCTTTTTCACAAAGGATTGGACCTGAAATCGGATTTCCCATAGAACGTTGCTGCAAAAAACCATTTAAACACGGCATCTTCCAAATTTTTGTTGGTTTGCTGTCTTCATTGTTTTCCTGGAGGAACTTCCATCTTCATTTTCAAGCACCGAAACAAAGTTTAAAAGTGTTGACTTACTGTTTTTAATATGAGAAATTGTTGCTTGTCCAACACCATAAATCTCAGACAACTTCTTACCCGTTACACCTTTATCGAGTTGCTCTATAATTTTCAGTTTGTCCGCTAACGATAGCACAACACGTTTTCTTTTCGAAGCCATGGTATAAAAACAATACAGTATTGTACACGCACAAACAAAAGTAAGCCGTAGCGAAAGAGTAGCGTCCTCGAGCAAGGTCAATAGCACACTGGCTAATCAAAACAAACAATGACAGGTGCGCCGTGACTGCAATGCGCCGGAACTTGTCTTAACTTGCCGTTGTGCCTACACTGGCTTCGCGGGGGGAAGTCAGTGTAGGCGCAACGGCAAGTTAAGACAAGTCAAGTCAAGACTTGACGCGCAAACACTGGCTTCGCGGGGGGAAGAATAATAGCGCACTTAGACTTTTTTTGGACAATTTTTTGTGATTCGGATAATCGGCGATTCGGATAGTCGGAGTTCGGATAATTGGAGTTCTACTGTACTAAATTAATGTTCGTCATTTAAAGACACGTTTACTAGAGCGTCACCCGACACTCACGAGACATAAGTATTACGATTGTCTAATAGACATACAGTGAATATCATGTATTTATCCAATTAAGAGTTAAGTTACACGCAAAAGTTCACAGTGAAGATATTTTGTTTTAATGCTTATGTTTTGTAAGGAAGGAGTTTTCCAAATTAATGGCTGTATCTGCCATCTTGAGTTGCTGATAAGCACTTTTTTATGTTCGATAATTTTTAAAATGCTTGATCCCGTTCCATATTGGTAGTGTATTCATTAGTCCGCCTTCGTTATTCCCTTATTGTATCACATATGTTACAGATATTTATTAATGTCATTATTTTTCGTTATATTCCATAATTTTGCAGCAAGGTTGAAGTCCTTGAGAATACGTAGTCATCTAAACGCTTCTAGAACTCGATGTTAGGGTAGGAATAATAATCAAATTTTTTTAATGAGAATAACGGCCAACTCGGGCCACGCTACACGTTATTCTCTGAGACTCAGTTATATTTATCTCGGAGTGATGAACATGTTTTTATTCGCTAGGACGAACAGCCTTTTCGGCTCTATCCATTGTTTTAGACAAAGTCGTTAGCCTTGAATTATGAACTACGAGATGATGGGGTGATAATGAGGGGTGAATGGACAATCACAAATACGTCCATGCCCACGTAGGATTCAAACTTCCAGTTTGCCGGCCCCGTGAGCGAGATCGCTAAAACAGTAGTGCCGTACTGGTCTTGGACCGTGGGGTCGCGGGTTCGAGTCCCGCCTCGGGTATGGTTGTATATGTTCGTCCTTTCACCTCCTATCATCTCCATTTCGTTTCATCCTCTTACCATAACATTCCATCCAATAGTGGTCGCTAATGATCGAGTAGTTGATGCGACCTTAAATAACAAAAAAGAACTTGCAGCTTCCTCAGCGCAGACGGCGAGGGCGGCTGCCGCAACCGCCTGCGCCACGGGGGCCGGCGATCATCACTTTATTATTATAAGTTTTTTTCTTTCCTTTTGCTTGCTCATTTCAGATGGTATCAATGCTCAAATGTAAAAAAAAAACGCTCCAAATTAAGAATGTAAGAGTGAGAGTGAATCCTGTGTAGGCGAAGCGTGACCTTGCGAAAGCGCGAAATAGCTCCGCAATTCCCCCACGTAATATTCTGCCTCCGCCGCGGCGCCCACTTCTTCGCGTAGCGGTTGCAGCACGACGTATTATGAAAAAGGAACAAAACGCGCCAGACCTGAAACCGGCGCCCGCTCGCGAGGCTGTGGAGCGGCCTTCGTGCAGTCGCACTTCTTTTTTTTTCTTTCCCTCTCCTCTCAGGTGGTTTTGCACGCTATTATCAATTGCCACTCATCGCACCGAGTATCGCAACATCTCAGGATTACATCAAACATTGTGGCTTAACATTATGTTTAGTACGACCTTTAAAATACGTACGCACTGAGGTAATGTCTGATGAATAGTTGTGCTTCCCATGTAACTGTTTCCAGAAGAAGGCTTCTGTAATTGCATTCTTTTAAGACACTTCGTAGTACTGTTGACCATGCTTTATTTCTTATTGTGGGGTTAATTTCTACTGTTTCAATAGTTCGTTGCCAGGTCTAAACACTAACACTAATGTCGTAACTAAATAATAATGCGAATATTCAAGATTTGGCGTTTATAATACTGCCTTCGTGTTCACAATCTTCTCTGACAAGTTATTATTGACTCCTCTAGAACAAAAAATTGAAATAATGTATTATATTTGCCAAAAACACGTTAATAATTGTTATTTAATAACACGGGTATTAAGTCCAGCTTTATTCATGAGGGAGGAAGGTTATATCCCAAGTGCAATTGCATGAGAGAGAATTCTTCCGAGTGAATGATCCTCAGTTAAACCCTGCGTCATAAACAAAATTTTATTTTAAAACAATTTATTTTAATAAAGCTCAGTTAAAACCCATGCCATAGACAAAACTTAATTTTCAAAGGATTTCCAACACGCGTACAGGATTAGGTCACATTGACTAACGACTACGACAATCGATAGTTGTACTAACTTCAACCTTCACGAGGCACGTAGGACGCAGGAATAGTTGGAATCAGCTATACTGACTTCAGAGTTAGTGGAAAAATAAAGGTACTATGTTTCCTCTGGGTTGCTGTAATTCCGAACGTATCAAATACATATTTTAGCAAAAGTAATTTCTGATTAGTCGTACTATATTCACGTTCGAAAATAAATATTTTTGTTCAGTTTATTTCAGTGAAGGACTCTTAAAATAGCGAAGGTCTATTCAATTTACACACTCGAACACTTTGACAGTGTGGGGGAGGAACTATGCAAGGCCCTTCAGGTTCCAACACGAAACACCAAATACCTATTTCCATGTGATATTCCAAATCGTGATCCTCCGAATCAAGCCGCTGATTCGACTCACACCTTCGGGAGTTCGAAGTAATACGTTTGAAACAAAAACGTATTGCGACGTACCGAAATATTTATTTATAATTATGCCCGACTTTTTCTAATACCTCAACACAACGGTTGGTTTCTTTACTCGCCAACTCTCGGGACACGCACCTGTAAATCGGAATGCTCCACACGGAAAACATCGGACGACATTTTGAAGAAAGGTGAAATAAAACTAATGTAACTAAAATAATATCACGAGTTTCTGTGTTGAACAAATACAATTATATGATTTATTTAAATGAACATTTCTTAAAACAAAACAAAAAACTACACTTATTTTAAATCACTATTCACACCCTTTTTTAATGCCTTTTATTTTCCTTGTACTAAATTATTGCTCTCGCTTTTAGTTCATAATTCCAATGCATTGACTTGTCTTGATTATTTCTCGGAGGATTCCGGTCCCCATTTATGACAAGACTTTTCCTCGTCAACTTCAGCACTCAAGTTCACTTAATAATATTCCTGTGTCACTTCTTGTCGTAAAATATCGTCCTGTTTCACAACTTATTAATTTATAACGTTATTTCCAGCGTTTTTAAACACAGCCAAAAACGTCCTCCTTGGCAAAACATTTTTTTATATCTCCTCCATATCAAAACCCCCTTGTCTCTCTTCTTTTTCTTTTAAAACTTCTACACGATTATTGTCCATGGGGTTTACATATAGTATAATATGATATTACAATATTTGAATTTAAGAGGTAGTCAAGAAAACTTCATCATTCCTCAAAAGGCGCTGGAGATGATTGTACGTCACACCTGCTCCCGAGCACCTCGTGCAACCTCCTCGGCTTTTTCCCGCTCACCCTCCGCACCGCGTCGTCCCCGTCCGCTGCAAGTGGCGGCGGGCGATGGCGCAACCCCAGAGGTTGCATCAAACGCCTCGGTAGCGCTTTGTGCGAGTGATTATACGCTGCCGTCGATGACCTTTCTCCGAGCGAAGGAAGAGGCGGCTGGCCGGCGGCCGGCTGCCGCGAGGCCGGCCCAGCAGAGTCGTGGAGGTGGAAGAGCTGCTAAAATATCAAAATTCTTCCCCCTATACTTCGGTTTTCCTTTCTTGGGACACGGGGGGGGGTCAATAAAATGGAATATCTCACGGTATTTCGCATTGTTCTCCGTTGTGTCGCTAGGAGTCGCATGATCGCGACTGTATCGACCAGTGCCAGCAATCATGCGACTCCTGGTGACACAACGTAGAACGACGCGAAAAACCGAGAGATATTCCATTTTATTGACACCCCCCCCCCCCGTGCTCCAAGAGAGAAAAACCGAAGTATAATCCAGTGTTGTCAAGGTCGATGCCACGAGCAGGAGTCCATGGCGCGAGTGACACAATGAAATCGCCTCTCCACGCAGTTCATCACCCCGCCGCCAGAGACGCCATAACTGTTGTAAAAACCGCGGGGTTACTAATAGTTTCCTCTCCCGACACTAGTGGCACGGAGCAGCTCGTGTCATGGCACGGTGCCGCGAGGCGTGCCACTGCCACCAGTTGGAGACCTTGACACTATTGCTCTAAACAATACACATTCTTCATTGAAAGTCCAATGGCGATTATTATTATTTAAATACTTAATTCTACCAACCATGACCTACGCATGTCCAGTTCGGGGATGTGCTGCGACTAGCAATCTCCAAAAACTAACAACCATTCAGAACGTATTTTTAAGACGAACTTTAAATGCCCCCTGGTTCATTCCAAACATCCAGATTCGCAGGGAATTAGAAGTGCCTTCATTAAGCGACCGCATAACACAAATAGCCCAAAATTTGTATCAAAACATTCACACTTCCCCAATCAGCAGTATACCCACATATTAAACCCAGGTATCCTAAAGACCGATTCAAACCACCGTAATCCCCCATAACTGTCAACTTTCCACATCTGAAACAGTCTTCAACTTCACTTCATTTACTTTAGCACAATGTTTACGTTCTTCCGAGTAACATAAACCACTGCTTATGGATGGCCATTCCCAAAAAGTCAAAAACTATGTACTGCACAATTAACCTCCTCGAAAGAGAAGTATGCCGAACGAGAAGAAATATTTTTTTTAAAAAAAGGTGTAAGATGTGGAGGAGGAAAGCAGGGGCTGATCCAGCCGATCATTTCGGGGGGGGGGCATCTTCAATTCATGTTAAATACTAATAGTACATTATGAAACGATGATATAATGATGGGTATTAATACACAAGTGCGATATTACGAAACGAGCGAGTATCGTAAACTTCACACGAGTGTATTAATACCCATTACATTGAGTTTCATATGGTACTTTTTTCTACGACATTTACAAGTTAAACTTTTACAATGAATGGTTTCGTGGCAGTTGATTCCGCCAAGGCTACCTAGCGGACAGCTACCTAAATCTACCCTCACATGCTGCCCCAGGTGGCTGTGGTTACCTGTCCGCCTGCTAGGGAGTACTACGCTAGTCAAATAGCATAAAAGTGAAATTACGGGCCACTTTATTTTAAATAATATACCACGAAAAAATACTAATAATAAAAGAAATTAAAACTTTTGAGAGTAATATAATATCAAATAAATTTTAATGTACACAATCAAACGAAACATTTGCTAAAACGATTCTCAAGGATTAATAAAGTGTCAATACTTGGTTTGTAAACTTCTTTGTGATTGGTCAAGAACCTGTATCATAGTGAAACTGTATCGAAATGACTATCATTATGCAACTGATTGTAGGCATTATACGATGGGAGTTGAAAAACATATTTATTATATTGTATATTATTTTTCTAGTAAATATATGATACTATTCAATATTGTTTAAATAATTACATAATGTAACTTAAATATTTAAATCAATTTTGCCAAATGAAGTAAGGTAACAAAAGAAAAGCGCTAGGCCTTTTGGAGGGGGCCATGGCCCTCATGACTCCCCCCCCCGAGTCCGCCACTGGAGGAGAGGGATACGATTTTAAAAGTTGGTAGCAGTGTAGAAAAAGTAGACGTGAAACGAGAACCTAATTAGTCACCGAGGCCACCGAGGGACCCCCGAGGGACACTGGCAGTCATAATATTGACGTTCGAAAATACAACACCATTAAAAGATGTATTTGTACTTCTAAAAGTGGTCAAATAAATCGCCCTCGAGCCTTGAGAACACGCATCAACCCTAAATATTTGCTTGACACTCGCCTACAATGCCCGTGTGTGAGAGCAAGTACATATTAGAAAGAGCTGTTTAAATCACTCTTTCGAAAATTCATTTCCTTTGAAATGCCCGCCGATGGAGCAATCCGCAATCATCCCTATAGGACGGATCGGATAGTTTGGCGTGATGGACAGAGTAACTTGATGGACACAGTGACGTGATGGACACAGTGACGTGATGGACACAGTGACGTGATGGACACAGGTGACGTGATGGACACAGTGACGTGATGGACACAGTGACGTGATGGACACAGTGACGTGATGGACACAGTGACGTGATGGACACAGTGACGTGATGGACACAGTGACGTGATGGACACAGTGACGTGATGGACACAGTGACGTGATGGACACAGTGACGTGATGGACACAGTGACGTGATGGACACAGTGACGTGATGGACACAGTGACGTGATGGACACAGTGACGTGATGGACACAGTGACGTGATGGACACAGTGACGTGATGGGCAAAGAATCTAGGGATGGGGAGACGACGGAAGGAGAGACGATGGACGAGCGAGACCAGGTAGAACAACCAGGAAACGTTTAAATGAAAGGACAAAGGCAGCGGTGATGACAGGACGAGAAGATAACCCCCACGTCGAGTCAATCACGACCGCGCCAGGGCGGATGCAAGTGCAGCGGAATGTCAAGAGGCACGGACGGCCTGCCCCAAGCCAGCTGCTGGTGCTGCGGCGGCGGCGGCGGAGAGCGGGGCGGGAGCGGGGGCGGCGCGGGGCGGCGATTGGCGGAGCGGGGGGCCTGTCCTCGTCGCCGCCGCCGTGGGCTTTCACCGCGAGGCGCAGGCCGCCGCCGCCGCCGCCCTCGCAGAGGCGCTCCGTGTTGTCGGAGTGTTCTCCTCACCGCGCTCGCGCACGCCGCCTGCCGCTCCGCTCCGCTCCGCTCGCCCTGCTCTCGATTCGCCCGGCGGGAGTCGCCTCGCACACGTCGCGCCGCGCCGCGCCGCCTGGAGTTGGCCGCCGCCCACAGCGGGAGAAGACACACGGACCACGCAGGATGACGCCGTCGTGGTGAGTGGATGGCACATCATGAAGTCGTAGGCTTCCGCGGCCGGAGTCGTGCGAATGATCTTGGCTTGTCCGGATGACGCCGCGTCGAAGGCTGTGTTGCCGACGTTTCGACCTTCTTTTCGTGGTCTTCAGACCAGCCCTGAGGAAGACCACGGGAAGATGGTCGATGTGTGGCGGACGTTTCGACCATCTTTCCGTGGTCTTCCTCAGGGGTGGTCTGAAGACCACGATAAGAAAAGGTCGAAACGTCGGCAACACAGCCTTCGACGCGGACCTTCTTCGCGGCGTCACCCGATCATTCGATGGCACATCGTGTTTTACACTACACTTTATCCGAGTACCGGTTAGGCGATGCGAGCATCAGAAGAAAAAAATAAAGCAAAATAATTCACTGAGAATCGGAGCACAGTGTATAAATTAGTTGCATCAGAGGTAACGAGCCGATGTGGGCGTTGAGCGATGACGTCACTGATTTGAGGAATATTGGGTCGTGCCTGACGCAACCTAACCGCGCCCAAGACACGCGAGTAGTTGTCCTAGGAAAGACTTTCTTCTGAGAATAACTTTATTCTTGTAAGGTAAATTACATATGTTTATTTGTAATAAAGTTTCTTTTAATTGTTGATGTACATACAAATACCATTAGAATTGCTTAATACAACATTAAATTGCACATTTATCTCGTTTTTACGATACTTTTCCCAATGAAGTTCGCCTCCCTGAGTTGTTTCGTATCCGATGGATAGCGTACGTTTCAATCTGAAATCGTTGTCTCAAACCCGCTCCATTACATTGGTGAATCGAGAGTATACTTCTTTATTCAACGTTTCTTTACAATCTGTATGAGGCCAAGTATGGTGAGGTAGGACGTTAGAGTCGGATACTGTATAGGATACGGTAGTGTTGTCAAGGTCGGTGCCACGAGTGCTACGACGAAATCGCCCCTCCACGCAGTTCATCACCCCGCCACCAGAGACAACGCCATCCCTATTGTAAAACGGTGGGGTTACTACTAATAGTTTCCTTTCCCGAAGCTAGTTGCGCAGAGAAGCTCGTAGCATGCTACGGTGCCACGAAGCGTGCCACTGCCACCCGTAGAAGGCCTTGACACAACTGGGATAGGGTATGATAGATCACATAAGGTAGGTCGGAGCCGAGTGTTCTGCATCGGGATGGGTCGGGGCAGAAACGGGACGGGACGGGACGGGACGGGACGGGACGGGACGGGACGGGACGGGACGGGACGGGACGGGACGGGACGGGTCGGGTCGGGTCGGGTCGG